>CM065135.1:34940710-35540710 GCA_033026305.1 Cirrhinus molitorella
ATTATGATGTTTGAGATGTAATTTCCTGATGTATAATGATCTGTTTTTGTCTTAGATTTTGCATGTTAATGGACTTCTGTTTACTTTCTGCTGACTTTCTGTTTAATTGCAGCATCATCAGCCAATCCTGTGGCATGAGAATCTTTAGTCACATGACATTTACTACTCAGCTGATTGGTTTAGAGTTTTCAATGATGGGAACAGGTAGGTTGTGATGTATCTTTGAATTTTATTTTGAGATAAAAGTGAATGTTAGCAGATAGTTTTTAACTCCAAGTTATGTAGACATTTGCTGTGATGGCCCAAAATTAAATATATTATCACATTTTTTCTGAAATATGTGACCCTGAACCACAAAACCAAAAAAAAAAAAAATTTTTTTTAAATGTATGAATTTGACATGCATCTTAAAACTTTTCATTGCTTTTCATTGGTGTATTGGTTTGTTAGGATGGGACAATATTTGACTGAAAATCTGCAATCTGAGGGTGCAAAAAAATCTAAATATTGAGAAAATCGCCATTAAATTTGTCCAAATGAAGTTCTAGCAATGCATATTAATCAAAAATTACGTTTTGATATATTTACGGTAGGAAATGTACTAAATATCTTCATGGAACCTGATCTATACTTAATATCCTAATGGTTTTTGGCATAAAAGAAAAATGTATACATTTGTTGGCTATTGCTAATATACAAATATACCTGCGATTTCAGACTGGTTTTGTGCTCCAAGGTATATTATTATACACATATTATATTATTATACACATATTATTCCTCCAATTGTTTGTTTATAAGACCAGGTTGAAATATAAGAGTAAACAGAAGAAATGGAAGTGACTTGAAACAATGAAAGAGTGTATTCTGAGTTCATGTCATGTCTCTCCTGGTTGTGCGTGTCTTGTCAACATTCATCGCGGCTGTGATTGGGTGGCGTGTGGCACATGTCCTTCCTCATGTTGTCTCCACAACATCAGACCGCTGTGATTCCAGTTAGTCCTTTTCTCAGAAGGCTTTTCCTTCTGCTGCTCGTCTCCATCATGCTCTCGGTTTCCTCTCTTCACGGCCGTCACATGGTTCTGTTTACTTCTGTGGGCTTTCCTTTCATGTTCCTGGAAAGAAGCGGAACACACAGAGTCCCGTTCACATTACAGCACAGGAAATACAATTACAGCCGCCGTCCCGAAGACGTGTCCTGCCACGGGCCGAGGAGAAACCGCTTACTCTTCACCCGGCGTCACCCCACAGCTTCCATAGGGAGAAACAGCTAAATGAACAGCAGAACTTTGAACTTTTTGCACTTGCCAATAATAAACACTATATTGCCAAAAGTATTGGCACACCCCCTTCTAATGAACAGGTTTGACTACTTTAGTCATTATCTTAATGCTTAAGCATATAATGATATTTTAGGGAATTGTGTCCTTCTAATTTTATAGCAAAAGTTTGTACAGGACTCGTTTTATTCTAACATGACAATGCTTCTGTGTACAAGGCAAGGTTCAGAGAGAATTGTTTGATTCAGTCAGTGTGGAAGAACTTAAAGCCAAGTTCTAAACCCTTTTAAGTGCAGACCTTGAGCCACAAACTCAGAGCAAACACCAATAACTTGTGCATACACTATATGGACAAACGTATTGGGACACCCCCTTCTTTAGGACAGAAAAAGGCACTTCCAAAACTGTAGCAACAAAGATAAAAGCATAATTCGTGTATTTAAGAAATGCATTTCCATCTCTCTTGCTTCAGTTTTGGAAGTGTCTAAAATGACTGTACCCATATGCACAAGTCATTGGTGTTTTCTCTGAGTTTTTGGCTCAAGGTCTGCATTTAAAAGGGTTTAAACTTGGCTTTACACAGACCAGTCAAGTTCTTCCACACTGACTGAATCAAATATTTCTCTATGCACAGAGGCATTGTCATGTTAGAATAAAAAAGGGTCCTGTCCAATCTTTTGCTGTAAAATTAGAAGGACACAATTTCTTAAAATATCATTATATGCTTAAACATTAAGATAATTACTAAAGTATTCAAACCTGGTCATTAGAAGGGGGTGTGCCAATACTTTTGGCAATATAGTGTAATTGGATATAATGCATAATTTAGTCCAGTCAGGTTTAATTTTTGGCCCTTCACAGCAAGGTTATTATAGTTAACTAAAACATTATAACCAATAAAAGACATGTAATTATTTGGAAAAATAAATAAATAAATGTTAACTGGAATAAAATAAAATATTTAAAAAACTTTACTTCAGCTAACATTTTAATGTACTAAAATAAATAACCATATAAACATAAAACAATAACTACTAAAATTGACAATATAAAATAAAAAACTAAAACTGAAATAGAAATGACTAAAAATGATACAGGCATGTTTTACAAAAAAAAAAAAAAAAAAAAAATAGCTACTAAAATTAATACATAATGGAAAACTAAGATAAAAACTGATTCATAATATCATTAAAAACTACAACATATATAGCAAAAATTATGTGATTGAATTACAAAAATGCAGCAAATTTAAACCGAATTTTAGAACATAGATCATACTTTATTATTGTTTTTTTTTAAATTACAGCTTTTCAACACAAACATACAGAAACTATTTTAACATGTCAAGATTCAATACAGACAAAATACATTTACATACACTGTAAACAAACATCAGACTTCTAAAAACTATATAACAAAGAAGTGATTTATTTTGAGCTTAAACAGGATTTAAAACTGATGTTTCATTGCAATGCATTTATTCAAAATACAGAACAGAATAATATTTCGTAAAATATTCCTTAGTGAACTCAAACGTAGAGAAACAAAACTTGCTTCTTTACATACAAAAATAAATCCAGATGAATTCAACGAATCAGGAAAAGCACAAATTCCAAATACTGTACATGTTTTCAGATTTGAATCTTCTGTAATTTCATCTCGCACTTAATGTTTCCGCGATCACCGTCTCTCACTTCATTTACCATGTTTACCTGAAATACAAGAGACACTGAGTCACAGCGTGTCACTCGTCTCTTTATGAAGACACCAGACCAGCGTTTGACCGACTCCTGTCATGCTGACCACTCTGTATCCGATCTTATCCAGTTTGTCCAAAACCAGTCTCGGTGGTTCATCCACATGATACTCTGAGCTGTGAGACACACAAATGTCACAAATGATTGAATAAGTGCTTTAGTTGAAGACAAGCTGTCTAAGCAGTTCACACTATCTCACCAAGTATGATGCATTTTGTAGCATTTCTGCTTTAGAGGATCATTTGTGCAGTGAAGAAGTCTTTTATTAACCATTAATCAGCAGAAAAACACAACAAACATGATTCCTGTGTTTATCTGAGCCAGATTACACCTATTTGATCAATTCTCAGCCCATTTTCACATGTACTGCATTATTTGATTTCAAAATTAGAACTAGATAAAAAAGTTTGTCAAGACAAACTTTAAGTTGGCTTTAGAAAGCCGGACCAAGAAAGTTTATAAAGTTGAAGAAGTTTCGAAAGTTTAGATAGATAGATAGAATCTCACTAGTATGTTGTTAGCATGATTAGCAAGTTACTAGCATGTTGCTAGCAAGATTAACAAATTGCTAGCATGTTTCTTGCAAGATTAGCAAGTTACTAGGATGTTGCTAGCATGTTTCGAGCATGATTAACAAGTTACTAGCATGTTTCTAGCATAATTAGCAATTGCTAGCATGTTTCTAACATGTTTCTACCATTAGTAGCAAGTTGCTAGAATGATTAGCAAGTTACTATCATGTTGTTAGCATGATTAGCATGTTGCTAGAATGCTTCTAGCATGATTTTTACATGATTAGCATGTTACTAACATGATTAGCCAGTCGTTAGCATGATTAGAATGTTACTAACAAGTTGCTAACATGTTTCTAGCATGATAAGGATGTTACTAACATGTTACTAGCATGATTAGCAAGTTGCTAGCATGATTCTAGAATGTTTCTAGCATGATTAGCAGGTTACTACCAAGTTGCAAGCATGTTTCTAACATGATTAACAAGTTGCTAACATGCTTCCAGCATTATTAGCATGTTACTAGCATGATTAGCATGTTACTAGCAAGTTGCTAGGATGTTTCTAGCATGACTAGCATGTTATTAGCATGATTCTAGCATGATTAATCAAAATTAATAATAATGTTACTAACAAGTTGCTAGCATGTTTCTAGCATGGTTATCTGGTTGTTAGCATGATTAGGATGCTACTAGCAAGTTGCTAGCATGTTTCTAGTATGATTCTAGCATTGATTAGCATTTTGGTAGCATGTTTCTAGCATGATTTGCAAGTTACTACCATGTTTCTAGCATGATTAGCAAGTTGTTAGCCTGTTTCTAGCATGATTAGCATGTTGCTAGCATGATTAGCCAGTTACTAACACGTTGCTAGCATGTTTCTAGCATGATTAGCCTGTTACCAGCATGATTAGCAAGTTGTTGGCATGTTTCTAGCCTGATGTTTTCTGCTGCATCTTTGAGTGGTTTAAAGTTATTTGATATAAATGGAATATTTTCCCAGTCCTTTACAGATTATAAGTCTCTTTTGGTCATTAAAACAAACTTTTTGTCATTTTTTCATCAAATGAACTAATATTCAGCCTTTTTTTTTTTTTTTTTTTTGCTAATCAGCAGAATGAAAAGCATTGACTTTAACATATTTGTCTGAGAAATAACACCGTTGAAATCACCACATGTCAGGATACCAAACACTTACAAGTTGTTTCCCAGCATGGTTGTTTTCCGGGCTCCGAGATAGTTCATGATGGAGGGATCTGAATATTCATCACCGACCATTGTGGGTCCCGTCTCCTGAAAACAAACATGGTTTGACCACTTAATGTAATTTTATGTTCATTTTTGTTGTTTTGTCAACACAAATGTCTTTCGTCAAGTGTTTTTCTTGTAAAATGTGTTTGTTCTGCCATTAAAACTGGACAAATGTGTGATTCCATCACTTTCTCACCAATGGGTCCTCTGCAGTGAATGGGTGCCGTCAGAATGAGAGTCCAAACAGCTGATTAAAAGCATCACAATAATCCACTCCAGTCCATCAGTTAACATCTTGAGAAGACAAAAGCTGAAACAAATCCATCATGAAGATGTTTTTAACTAAAATAGGAGTCCATAATAACACTTCCTCCAGTGAAAAAGTGGTCTTGTCTGAATCAGGAGAGAAATCTGCACAGATCAAACACCGTTTACAAGCCAAAAACAGCTCTAAACAAGTATGTATGGCTGGATTTTGATGATACTTTTTCACTGGAGGAAATGAGGCCGTCTCATTTGAACAACAGCTGGAGCTGGATAACATCAGTAATAAGCAGTTAAACACTACGATCAGTAAACCTTCATCTGTGCTTGGATTTACATGAGCTCTGATCAGTGTGATATTTAAACAGCCATGTCTACATTACATACTGCACAGTCACTTCTACAATTTGGACTTCTCTGAATTCTGAGTTTATTTCTTGCCATTTTTACTGTTTTAATTTTGAGTTTTGTTTTTTTTTTTTTATTCAAAACTTTTTTTTATTGTAATTTTGAGTTTATTTCTTGTAATTTTTTACTTTTGTCTTGTAATTCTGAGTTTAGTTCTTGTAATTCTGACTTTTTTCTGAATTCTTAGTTTATTTCTTGCAAATTTACAGATTTTTTCTTGTCATTCTGAACTTTTTTCTTGCAATTCTGACTTTTTTATTGTAATTTTGAGTTTACTGTATATCTCACACTTTTTCTCATTCTCAATTCTCACTTTTTCTTGTAATTCTGAGTTTATTTCTTCCCATTTTTACTGTTGTAATTTATTTCTCACAATTCTTTTTTTTAGTTTATATTTTTGCAATTCAGATTTTATTTCTTGTAACTTTGAGATTATTTTTTGAAATTAAATTTTTTTTCTTGTACTTGTGCGTTTATTTTCTGAAATTCTGACTTTTTTCTTGTAATTCTTTATTTCTTGCAATTTTGACCTTTTTCTTGTAATTCTGACTTTTTTCTCTAAATTCTTAATTTATTTCTTGCCATTCTTACAGTTTTTCTTGTAATTCTGAACTTATTTCTTGCAATTCTGTCTTTTTTGTAATTCTGAGTTTTTCGCAATTTAGTATTTTTTTCCTTGTAATTATGAGTTTAGTTCTTATAATTCTGACTTTTCTCTAAATTCTTAGTTTATTTCTTGCCATTCATACAGTTTTTCTTGTAATTCTGAGGTTTTTTTTTTGCAATTTGTAGGGGTTTTTTTTAGCAATTCTGACTTTTTTGTCATTTTGAATTTATTATGGATTACGGACTCCTATTTTAGTTAAAAACATCTTCATGATAGATTTGTTTCAGCTTTGTCTTCTCAAGACATTATCTGATGGACTGAAGTGGTGTGGATTATTGTGATGTTTTTATCAGCTGTGTTTGAACTCTCATTCTGACGGCACCCATTCACTGCAGAAGATCCATTGGTGAGAAAGTGATGGAATGACACATTTCTACAAATCTGATAAAGCAACAGACTCATCTACATCTCGGGTGGCCTGAGGGTTCAGCAAATATTCATTATTGGTTAAACTATTCCTCTAAGTATGACTCCACGTCCTGCATTGTTGTTATTGTTGCAAACAGGTGTTTATGTGTATGCTGTGGCTTGGATTCACTTTCGTTTTACATGTCAGGATCACAAAGTCAGGTGCACGAGCTACACATGCACGAAATGCAAACATTAAACTTCCTCGTTGGAACATAATAAATCAGAACGCAACGCAAATCAAGGTAAGTATAAAGCAGCCCCTCAAAACATCCATTCTGCACATACAGGTTACTTGTATAACAACAACTCCAATGCAGCAGCAGACATGCACCTGTAATCCTCTAATGCTTCATAATATCATAATCACTGCTGTCTATAACGCTCCTATGCGCGCGCTTTCACGCGCTGCTCGTTACCGCTCACATTAGTGTCGCGCACGGCGCCGCTCGTGTTTCATACGCACCAGTCTGATCTGTGTGCTGATGAGGATGTACGGCATCCCGGCGGCAGGACGGGCAACTTTCCAGCGGAATATCGAGGAGGGTCTCGGATGCGACACTTCTGTCTCTCAGTGCTGCGCTCGGCTCGTGTGCGCGCTCGCACCGGAATGCGAAACGCCCACCGCGCTCCACCAATCAGAGCCCGCGGGCCGCTAGCGGAATGCGGAAACACCCATCGCCCTCGTCCAATCAGCGTCCAGATGATGTGGGATATTATGTCAGATTAATATTATGTTTTTAATAATCTAGATAATTAAACGTGACAGAAGTTATGAAAATAGTTCTTCTGAATATTCCTTATTTTCTGTTTTTTTTTCTTGTTTTAGCTTTTTTTTTTTTTCTCGAACGTTGAGGAAACATTCAGTGTTATTATTTTGCAAGTATTATGGGAATGTTACTTTGTATATTCCTGAAACAAGTAGTAACATTAAAAAAAGTTACATAAACGTTCAACTAAAATGTTTCAAGAAAAATGTTCCATGAGTGATATATACATAATGTTATAAATATATAAGAATGTTTTAATGAGCTTTTACTGAAGAAAGACACTGATACACTAAGAGACGAATGAATACACAGTGACAAGAGATGGAAAAAGAGCAAATCTGACATGAAAGCTGCAGATATGGAAAATAGTTTTTAAACTGCAGACCTATGTAAGCATGAAAGGAAGATGATTTAATCTGGTTTATTAATCTTCTGTCTGGACAAAGCCCCGACCAGAACATTTAAAATGAACCTATTCATTATCATTAAAAAGATATTTCATCAGTGCATGGAGAAGATGTGATATTGGAGTTTTGTATAGACCTAAACACACTTGCAAGGTTCATGTTCATGTCCCAGTGTTTCTAGGCTTATTTCTGTGATTTCTTTTCAACCTTGGTGGTTGGATTTTAATATCCTTGAGGCAGAATTGCTAATTTCCTTTTAAAAGCAGTTGTAATCGTTGTAATATGAGGTTGTAGTCTCTCAAAGCGCTGAGGAAATGAAGCCGTCCCATTTGAACAACAGCTGGAGCTGGATAACATCAGTAATAAGCACAGTTAAACATTATGATCACTAAACCTTCATCTGTGCTTGGATTTACATGAGCTCTGATCAGTGTGATACTCAAACAGCCATGTCTACATTACATAGTGCAAAGTCAATTATACTTCTCTGAATTCTGAGTTTACATTATGCAAGTCAGTTGTGATTTTTTTCTTGTAATTCTGAGTTTATTTCTTGCCATTTTTACTGCTGTAATTTTGACTTTTTTCTTCTCATTTTGAGCTTTTTTTAAATTCAGACTTTTTTCTTGTAATTTTGCGTTTACTGTATATCTCACCCATTCTTTTCTCACACTCAATTCTCTCTTTTTTCTCACAGTTTATTTCTTGTAATTTTTACTGTTGTAATTTATTTCTCACAATTCTAACTTTTTTTCTGAATTCTGAGATTTTTTTGTGCAGTTCTGTAACTTTGAGGTTATTTTTTGAAATTTAGATTTTTTTTTCCTTGTAATTGTGAGTTTTTTATTTTAACTGTTGTCTTGTCATTTTGAGTTTAGTTCATGTAGTTCTGACTTTTTTTCTTGTAATTCTGGGTTTATTTCTTGTAATTTTGACCTTTTCTTGTAATTTTGAGTTTATTTCTTGTTGTTTTGACTTTTTTCTCTAAATTTTTTGTTTATTTCTTGCCATTCTTACTGTTTTTCATGTAAGTCTGAACTTATTTCTTGCAATTCTGACTTTTTTTTGTAATTCTGAGTTTCTCATAATTTAGTCTTTTTTTCTTGTAATTTTGAGTTTAGTTCTCGTAATCTTTGAATTCTTAGTTTATTTCTTGCAATTTTTACAGTTTTTCTTGTAATTTTCAGTTTATTTTTCACAATTCAGACTTTTCTCTCAGAATTCTTTATTTTCTCGCAATTCTGACTTTGTCTTGTCATTTTGAATTTATTCCTTCTTGTAATTCTGAGTCTATTTCTTGCCATTTTGACTGTTGTAATTTATTTCTCAAGATTCTAACTTTTTTCTCTGAATTCTGAGTTTATTTTTTGCAATTCAGATTTTTTTCTTTTAATTTTAAGTTTTTTTTTTAAACTGACTTTTTTCTTGTAATCCTAAATTTATTTCCTGCAATTTTGTTTTTTTTCTTGTAATTCTGAGTTTAGTTCTTGTAATTCTTTTTTTCTCTCTGAATTCTTAGTTTATTTCTTGCAAATTTACAGTTTTTCTTGTCATTCTGAACTTATTTCTTGCCATTCTGACTTTTTTGTGTCTCACAATTTTGTCTTTTTTCTTGTAATTTTAAGTTTATTTTTTTTAAATTCTGACTTTTTTTTCTTGTAATTCTAAACTTTTTTCTCTGAATTCTTAGTTTATTTCTTGCCATTCTTGTTTTTCTTGTAATTCTGACTTTTTTCTTGTAATTTTGAGTTTCTCAAAACTACAACTTTCCAATTTTATAACTTTGTAAAATAACTTTGTGTGTAATTGTAAAAAGTCTAAATTGTGAGATAAAAAGTCACAATTACCATTTTATTTATTTATTTATTGTAATTCTGTGGAATGTTGCATGTTTACTGTTCAGTTCTCAATTTAGAGAATAGTTATTTTATGCATCTTATTCATTTAATATATAGTTTTTATATGTAATATACTGTACATTTTATTAGGTAACGGAAGCATTATGTTTTCATGTTAAATGTGTTATTCTGAACCGTTTTCTCTGCTGTAGAGAGCAGTGGGCGTGTCCTGTGGGGGGTGGGGCCTATGTTTAATAAGGGAACCAATCACTGAGCCTCATTGATCAACGGCAGAGCAGTTCTCCTTATTATTCTCAATGACTAACAGCTGCGTCAGAGCTTTAAAAACACACACGGACAGTTTGAGGTGTGAAAATGCTGCATGAACGCTGGTGGATTGAGTAGCTGGTGCTTCACTGCTGCATTTCCCTCATCTTTTGCTTTGGATTTTTCCTTTGTGTTCATTTCTTTCTCTTTTTGTTCTTTTTAAACATCAGTTTTATTCTACACATGTACAAAATAGAAAAAAAAGTATAATAAAGCATCAAAGTTATAGAACACAATGCTTGACAAGCAAAAAAACATTGATTTGCACTCTCTAGACTCATTCAGACCTCATATGAAGCATTTTATTTTGTATCAAAATGCAAATCTAGCAATTTTTTTCAAGCAAATAAACGTTCTCAAAGATATGCATGACTGTGCATGTTTTATGCCGAATTAAATTTTTGTAAAATACCATAATGTGTGTGGAAAATACCATATATGCTTTTCAATGCCCATTTTGTTTTAGCAAAATGTTTAAACTAAAAGATTGAGGACTAGTGTTTCCCACAGTCTGAACAGTTAAAAACCATCATGCACAAGATATTTAACATAGATTTATTTCACTTCGTCCAAAATTGATGGGTCTTTTGACATTTCAGAATCAATATACAAAATCTAAAAAAGATGAACACGAGTCGCTGCACATTGAAATATGTCTTGTGTTTGGTGGAATGTTCTCCAGACAGATATTTTAAGCCACACACAAATTGTATTTTCTTCTAAACAAAGAAAACAGGAAAGTGCAGAGCCTGTATTTAAGAGTCCAGAATGCTTTTTGTCTTACTGCTGTCATGCCAAAATATGTTCCTGGAGTTCCACCAACTTCCTGCGTATCCCGCAGTGACTTCCTGCCCGTGTCTCTGGGTTCTTTCATTAAGTGGGAGTCACTATCACCGTAGTTCAGGTGATTTGGGGTCGGTTCCTTTGGACGGCCCGAAGGAAGTGCTTTAGAGCCAGAGTAGAGGTCATTTCCTGATATTCACACCAGTTATTTTAACTCTTATTTTTTTTTATTTTATGTTTGAGAACGATGAGCACTGACTCAAATCCTTTCACATATCATTTGTTAAGAAAACTTTGCTTGATAATTAAGCAGACATGTATCAGGATGATAAATAATAGAAAATACTACAAGGACAATTCTTGCACATTTAATAAAAGTTCAGCCTTACTGACTTGATGGATTTCTTATTCATTACTATTATTATTTTTTTTTGTTGTGCATGCCAATTGTAGAGACTGTTGTTATATTCTCTAAAGTATATACATTTTTTATGTGCACCAGTGTTATTTTAGTATCGTTAAAAACTATTCGTTTTTTTAATTAAAGGTTTGAATCAGTTTTTATTTAAAATTGAATAACATTGTAATTGTGAGGGTTTTTTTTAATTCAAAATTGTATTTATTTTTAAGTTTATTTTTTGAAATTCCGACTTTTTTCTTGCAATTCTGGGTTTATTTCTTGCCATTTTCTACCTTTTTTTCATGCAATTCCGAGTTTAGTTCTTGTAATTCTGACTTTTTTCTTGTTATTGTAAGTTTATTTCTTGTAATTCAGATTTTTTTCTCTAAATTCTTAGTTTATTTCTTACCATTCTTCTGTTTTTCTGAACCTATTTCTTGCAATTCTGACTTTTTTGTAATTCTGAGTTTCTCGTAGTTTAGTCTTTTTTCTTGTAATTTGGAGTTCATTTTTAAAAATTTGAATTCTAAGTTTAGTTCTCGTAATTCTTTTTTTCTCTGAATTCTTAGTTTATTTCTTGCAATTTTTACTGTTTTTCTTGTAATTTTCAGTTTGTTTTTTGCAATGCAGACCTTTTTCTCTTAATTCTTAGTTTATTTCTTGTCATTCTGGGTTTTTTCTTGTAATTTTGAGTTTATCTTAGTACTTTTTAAATTGAAATTTAAATGAAAATTTTTATTTTTTAGTATTTTTTTAAGTAATTGTTTTTCTCATGTTAATTTAATTTTCAAAAATAATTTAAGTGTTTTTTTTAACGTTTTGAATTATTTTTGGGGTTATTTTTTTAAATTGATTTTTTTCTTGTAATTTTGAGTTTATTTTTTGTAATTCTGACTTTTTTTCTCTAAATTCTTAGTTTATTTCTTGCCATTTTTACAGTTTTTCTTATAATTCTGAACCTATTTCTTGCAATTCTGACTTTTTTGTAATTCTGAGTTTCTCGTAATTTAGTCTTTTTTCTTGTAATTTTGAGTTTAATTTAAATAAATTTTTTTTGTATTTTAAGTATTTTTTTTGTCATTTGAATTTAATTTTCAAAAATAATTTAAATGTTTTCTTTAATAATAATTTAGTTAAACTAAATTAAAAAGATAAATTAGCTTAAATAATTTGTATGTGTGTGTATATATATTTATATAATATATATTGTTCCAGTTAATGTTTCCCCCAATAAGATATACTTAAAAATATACCAACCCTGATTTTTACTGGCTCAGAATCAGGAATTTCGTCTTTCTATTTTAATTATTCTCTCCTGAATAGAAAGGAAACCGTGTTTTACACATTCTGAGGAAGGAAAAGAGTCGCACTTACCCTCGTCGACTGATTTATGTACTGCATTTACAGTTATAAAACACACCCTCTTACCGTAATGTCTTTAGAGACTCATTTTGGCTATTTTAAAAAGCTTTTGTGGACACACACATTTACGTTTTATGGATTTCTGCAAAAGGATATTAATCAGCAAAGGTTAATTGCAGCACGTCTTTTAAAAACACATTTTCGAAGTTGAAAAAGAGCATGTTTGGCAAGAAAATACTATTTCAGTTTTTTAACTTCATAATTTCATATTTAATTTAATGTTTTTGCAGTTTCTTTGTATATATTTGTGAAATTTAATAGCAATTTCTAAACACTTAGTTTTCTACTTTTGGTTGTTTGGATTTGGTTCGCAGTGCATTTTATTGTAATCAGTGTTCGCTGTGAGGCTGAAGCAGCAGAACGTGTCGAATCTCATGCATCTGAAACCGCAGCCAATGCCGTGACAACTTCATTACTTTTATATGTTCCTCAAGAGAGAACAAAGATAGAGCTGCGACTCGATGCCAAATAACACGTCAGACAGGACATGTGTATTATAAAACGCCTCAAAAGAGCAGATATGTGTGCTGTATCATGCATGTCATGAACAGAGGCTTATGGAAAACACTCTTCTGGTCTCCATTACTCCAGTGTTGCGGTGTTTCTGAACATTTTCAATGACGACTGCTGTTGGGAATCTTCAGGGGTGCTTACATGACACCATTTTCAACTGTAAATGGATTATTTGTAATGCATTTTGCCATTCATGTACTTGACAAAGGTGTTTTGGAGGCCTGAAAACACAAACTGTTAAAAACAGCTTTTAAAGTGGAAGTTTTTGAAAACTATTATGTTATTGTCAACATGTAAACTACTAAAACAGTGGCATCACAGTTTTTTTACAAAGTGACATCGCCAACTACTGTCCTAATGGAGAATACAGCATTTTTAGTTGTTTTCGCAGATCCATTTTGATAATGTCTGTGCGCAAATCTTTTCCATTTTTAGTACATTTTTGTTGTGCAAACGTAACATTACAACCCTGCGTTTGTGTTTGCATTCGTGACCCAGGACCACAAAACTAGTCATAAGTGTCCATCTTTAAGTTGCCTAATCTGGCTAATCGTGCTAGCAATATGCTAATCATGCTAGAATCATGCTAGCAACTTGGTAGTCATGCTAGAATCATGCTAACTAACAACTTGGTAATCATGCTAGAAACATGCTAATCATGCTAGCAACATGGTAGCAACTGGCTAATCATGCTAGAATCATGCTAGCAACATGCTAGTAACTGGTTAATCATGCTAGAATCATGCTAGCAACATTCTAGCAACTTGCTAATCATGCTAGAATCATGATAGCAACGTGCTGGTAACTGGTTAATCATGCTAGAATCATGCTAACTAACAACTTGGTAATCATGCTAGAAACATGCTAATAATGCTAGAATCATGCTAGCGACATGCTAGAAACATGCTAATCATGCTAGAATCATGATAGCAACATGCTAGCAACTTGCTAATTATGCTAGAATCATGCTAACAACATGCTAGTAACTGGTTAATCATGCTAGAATCATGCTAACTAACAACTTGGTAATCATGCTAGAAACATGCTAATCATGCTAGAATCATAATAGCAACATGCTAGCAACTTGCTAATTATGCTAGAATCATGCTAGCAACATGCTAGTAACTGGTTAATCATGCTAGAATCATGCTAACTAACAACTTGGTAATTATGCTAGAAACATGCTAATAATGCTAGAATCATGCTAGCGACATGCTAGAAACATGCTAATCATGCTAGAATCATGATAGCAACATGCTAGCAACTTGCTAATTATGCTAGAATCATGCTAACAACATGCTAGTAACTGGTTAATCATGCTAGAATCATGCTAACAACTTGTTAATCATACGAGAATCATGCTAGCAACTTGCTAATCATTCTAGAATCTGGCTAGCAACATGCTAGCAACTTGCTAATCATGCTAGAATCATGCTAGTAACATGCTAATCATGTTAAAGTCCAACTATCTATCTATCAAACATTAAGCTTTTAAAACTTCTTTAAACTTCAAAAATTTAAAACTTGTTAAAACTTTTTACATTTTTAAACTCTTTAAACTTTCTGGTCCGGCTTTCTCAATCCAACATAAAATTTGTCTTGACAAACTTTTTAATCTAGTTTTAAATTGAGATACATCATCTGAAATCTGAATACGCTTTCCATTGATGTATGGTTTTATTAGGATAGGACAATATCTGGCTGAGATACAACTATTTGAAAATCTGAAAATAAAAAAAATCTAAATACTGAGAAAATCGCCTTTAAAGTTGTCCAAATGAAGTTCTTATCAATGCATATTACTAATCAAAAATTAAGTTTTGATATTTTTTTCTAGTAGGAAATTTACAAAATATCATCATGGAACATGATCTTTACTTAATATCCTAATGATTTTTGGCATTGCTACAAATATACCCGTGCAACTTAAGACTGGTTTTGCCATCCAGGGTCACATTTATGAATCTCTCTAATGTCTTGGATCATTTAAAACAATGAGGAAAGAAACACATGCAGCTGACAGATTGGTTTTGTTTGTGTTGTGCATCTGGCAGTTTAACAGTTAAAGCGTTTCTGTAGGACAGCAAACTGACTAAACACATCATTTTAATAGAACATAGATGATGGATTTTACGGCTGATGTTTGTCTCTCTAAAGAGCTGCTTTGCCAAGTTTGCTTCTGCTGGACGTTTAAGCAGATGCTTTTATTTTTTATCTAAAGTGACTTATGAATGACAAACAACACTAGCAATTTATCGTAGTAGAGTAACTCACAGTACACCAAAACTAAACTTAAGTTAGTCATACAGAAGCTGAAAGCAAACTAAAAGAGAAGAAAAATGGAGGTGTGTGCATGCTTTTTTTCTGTTTTAGTGTTTATTTCTAGTAAATGTCACTTATGGTTGTGGTTTAGTTTAGTGCTTGTGTGTCTTCAGCAGTTTTCAAAGGTTGTTCCAGAGCTGAGTTTAGTAAATAGGCAGCATTTTAACTGGAAAAGAAGAACCCTCTTAAGTGAAGAACACAGGACACTTTATACTGCTATTTTGAGAGTCTGACATAAGCTTTTTTGCTTGTACTAACAACTGGGGTGTGAATCTTTGGGTAGACAGCTAGTCGATTTGATTTACGATTTATACATTTTGAATTCAATTCGGGAAGAGCTTTTGGAAATTCAGATTACTTTTTAATGATTCAGTTCATTTTTAAATGCATTAATAGATTTAGTAAATGCTTCTCCTAATGCGTGTCTTTAAGGTCAGAAAAAGAAAACGACAAACTACTTAAGACTTACTACACCAAGTCACTGGGAAAAAAATAATAAAAAAATAACATATTGGTGTAGAACCCATTTTCACACAGAAACAAGTTTTTTTTTTTTTTTTTTTTTAATGAATAAATAAATTGATCTGTTTATTTATTTTTTTGTGTAACTTGGAAAAAAAAAAAAAAAAAAAAGGAATTTAGAATTTTAAAATTCACTGTCATTTCTAATAAATCATTAATTTCCCTGTTTTTCATGACCATTGTCTGTAAACTAATCCAATCTGATTTATTTCAGGGTTTCCTCTTATATAGTCTTATATGCAAATAAAGAAAAGCAAAAATAAATCAAATTTAAATATATAAATAATAATAATAATATAAGCAATGATGGTAAAACAGTAAGAAGATTTATTTATTTATTTATTTTTAGTGCAACTTAAAAGTATACATACATACACAGGATAGTATTAAGTATTTATAGTTTTATTTATTTCCATAAGTTTTGTTTGGCCTGGAATTAAGAGTTATACAATTTTTTGATTTTTCATGACCATTGTATTCATGACCAATTGGATTAAGTTTCCCTAAAGTCTTATATGCAAATAAAGGAAAGCAAAAAATCCAATTCTTCTATACCCAAGAATAAGCATTTTTCTGAAAAAAAAAAACATTTTCATGAAAGCGTTTTATTTCAGTGGTAGTGGCCATGCAATGAGTTTGTGTTTTTACTCTATACTATAGATCCTATAGTCTCCAATAATTTGCACATGTAACTAATTTAATGTATATTGCTTGTAAAATATTGAATACTTCAAATCACGTTTGTTAATTCTTTCGGCATTTTAAATAATTTCTTGACCGAAATACAAGATTAACGATTCCAAAATCAATAATTCAAGATCAATTTGTAACCGAAGCATCTAAAAACGAGTGAATTGTTAAACCGTAACTAACAACGCAATATTTAACAGAGCCAAAAAAATATGGACGGAAACAATGCATTCTTGTCTATTTAGCATTCTGGTCATTCAAAAAGGATTTACAGACATTATGGGAATGTTACTTTTCAAAACCGTGGATGTCAATATAACTACAGGTTTACATTGCATTGTCAGTATTTGATGACAATTAGCATTGACTTACAGTTGGATTTTTGGTTACACAACCTAAAAACAACAAAATATCAATGTCAGCTGAAGTCAGTATTGGACATCAAATTGACATTGAATTATTAATTAACTAAATATCAATGTCTTATGACATTGTGTGGCTGCTGGGAAAGCAGATATCATATTTAAAGGGAGACACAGCAGGCAAAAATGCTGTTTTTTCAAAAATTGGTTATTTTATTGTGGACATTAAAAATGATGCATGTTTTTCCAAAGGTAAGTCATCTGTAAATTACTTGATTGCCATTTTGGAAGATATATGGACATTTTAAGCATATTTTCTGACTCCCTTTAATGCATTTGCCCTGTTTTGATCCATATTCCTGTGCAATTGATTTATCTTTATTTTATTTGGTCAATCAACCTTGACTAACATGGCAATGTAATTCTGTCACATTATTTTGGGAGTTAAAATGTTGGGCTGGTTTTTCCTGAAGTGGCCGAGTTTTGGTGAGCTTTTGGGCCGGAAATTGTCGACCCGATCTGGCAACACCGCGTTGTGGGAGCATTGTACATTGTGACCATTCAAAGTGTCCAGTTTTTAAATTGTTGAGTGCACTTTGACACTGAGAATCTGCGAGATGATGTTCCCAGTAAAGATGTTCAACTCTGTTTATATTTTTATATTTGAATCTGTCAAAACATCTTCAGCCCAATATGATGAAAAGCACTTAAAGTGGGTAACCCATCTTGTTTTTAATAAACGTGCTCATGGAAACACGGCGAAACAGGAAGCGTCCCGTCTGATCGTGGCTCGTGGCTCCTGCGTGCGTGAAGTTATCGTGAGGGAAAGCAGACAGATAAGATGGCGGCCGCTTAAGTGACGATGATGTAACTGTACTACTGCTGTTGAGAAGAACCATATGTCTGTGAGGTCCTGTGAATTTCTTGCTCTCTCGTGCTCGTAAATCAAAAGCAGAGCAGGGAGCTGGAGAACGTGACTGCTGGGACCCCGACGCCCGGCGCGATGCGAATCTTTACAGGATTAGCGGCTGTGGGAGGTTCACGGCCGGCGGGAGAGCAGATGTGGATATGTTGATGCAGGTCTTTCTGAAGCAAGTGTTAAATGATGCTTGATGCCAAAGGCTTTATCAAATGTTGCTAAAATATGTTCTACAAATATTATTTTGATACATTGAAACATGTGAAAACACTAAACCAATATTTATAAAACCTAAGCAAACAATCACTAAGCAAAGAAGAATTTAAATATCTAGCTGGAGACATTAATTTTCCAGTTTAAAATGATTTGTGCAGTTTATGGGCATTTTTTACCTTTATAAAGACATTCTTTTTTCTGAAAGTGTGCATTATCTTTTGCGTCAGATTCTTATATTTAATTAATAAAGTCACATAAATAATAAGACATTTTAGGCTGCTACCACACAAATTCATCTTTTCAGTGCAGAGGAAACACAGGCGCTGCATCTGAATTGGCATTTAGATGTATTTACCCACTGTCTAATGCAGGACATGAATGCATTTAACCTCCAGTTACAGATGCATAAATAATGCTTTTGATATTTTAATCCTAAAACATTGAATGAAAAAAATTGTTTAGACATGCAAAACAGTGCTGTGGCTGTATTTGGAACCGACTGTGAAAACATTAAACCAATATTTATAAAACCTTATATAAATATAATTCATTTTGTCTTGTCCTTGTTATCAATGAGAAAACCTAATTCTAAGATAAAAGCTTATTTTACCACAATCAGTGAGTTAGGTGTACACTAAGCAAACAATCACTAAGCAAAGAAGAATTTAAATATCTACCTGAGGAAATTAATATTTTCCAACAAGTTTAAAATGATTTGTGCCATTTATGGGCAGTTTTTTACATTTATAAAGCTATTCTTTTTTCTGAAAGTGTGCATTATCTTTTGCGTCAAATTCTTATATTTAATTAATAAATTGACTTAAAATAATAAGACATTTTAGGCTGTTACCACACAAATTCATCTTTTCAGTGCAGAGGAAACACAGGCGCTGCATCTGAATTGGCATTTAGATGTATTTACCCACTGTTTAATGCAGGACATAAATGCATTTAACCTCCAGTTACAGATGCATAAATAATCTTTTGATATTTTAATCCTAAAACACGGAATGAAAAAATTAAAGGGTACTTTAAATGTGAAATTGAAACTGCCAGTAGGTGGCAGCAAGTCACTGTTAATAAGCATGTCATTGCAATTGAACCGAATAATTTAAACAGTTGATTCATTTTGGAATGAATCACCCTCATGTTGTTTAGAGATGCAAAACAGTGCTGTGGCTGTGTTTGGAACCATTTTTTGTTGGCTAAAAATAGGCAATATGGTGTCTAAAATGTAAGTCTCTTAATATTAACTTCTAGTTTATTGAACTGTTGTATAAAATCAGTATCACATTTGTGATTTTTGCAACAAAAAAGGCACTCTTTGTGTGATATTGATTAACTATATGAAATTATATAAATACACATTTTCCGCCCAGATATCCTGGATTTTGGGAAAATGCTTTTTATTTGACTGAACCACGCAGTGAAAGAACACACTCTAAATGCACAGTCAGTCTAGCTAGTGTTTAAGCATTCATAACTCCTCTTATAATCAGTTAAGCTGTCCATACACTGTACCAGAATCAGAAAGAGCTTTATTGCCAAGTATGCTTGTGCATTCAAGGAATTTGTTTTTGTGTCATTAGCTTCCAGTACACAGAGACAACAACAACAACAACAACACAGAGACAATAAAAATAAGATGAGAATAAAAAATAGACAAAAATATATAGAAAATTAAATCGAGAAATAAATAAGTGGTATGTAAGGTTGTCCTATAGATGATAGAGTGGAATAGAATGGAAAGAGATGAAGGGATGTATCAGGATGGAGGTGGTAACATAAATATAAGGTTATTGCACATATTTTTATTGCACAATGGGGGGAACATTTAACTGTTCATAAGGTGGATTGAATGGGGGAAAGAAACTGTTCTTGTGCCTGGTCGTCCTGGTATGATAAATTAATCTCTTACTTACATAGTTCGTACATCTGCACTTTGTTGCTTATGATGTGGGAATTCAAAAGATCTGAACAAAACTGGGTTTTAGCAATGACTATTCTGAACGCCTCTGAAAGTACTGTGTGATTGGTTATAGTGAGCAACGCTAAACCCATAAAAATAAAATATGATTTAACATCAACGTCTAAATTTAAAAAAGCAATCGAATCGTTTCATTTAATTTTCATTTTACAATACTTCATTCATGTTTGAAATATTATAGTTTTCTTGAAAACCAGGGGGACCCCCAAGTATATATATATATATTTTTTTTGTGGTATTGGGGGGTCCCTTAATATTTATGGGAGGCCCAAGACCTCCCTAGCTGCCCCTCAATTCAAACACTGATTAAAAGTAACAGTTACATAATCAGATTACTGTTTAAGTAAGTAGTAAAGTAGGTACTTACTTTCAAATAAGTAACAGAAATGAC
The DNA here is from genome assembly GCA_033026305.1 of Cirrhinus molitorella. Classification (NCBI taxonomy): domain Eukaryota; kingdom Metazoa; phylum Chordata; class Actinopteri; order Cypriniformes; family Cyprinidae; genus Cirrhinus; species Cirrhinus molitorella. Next base: position 34,961,126 of record CM065135.1, read on the forward strand.
TTTGTTTTCCCATTTATTGACTGGCAGCTGTTGAGAGAAATTGTAAGTGCAGAGGCGTGTGCACTTTGTAAACATGATGTTATGTCAACAGGCAAAATGTCAGCGTGCATTTACTCATCTCACTTGCACAAAAATAGATTCAATGTTCCTCAAAATGACTAAAACGGTGACAAGCAATCAAAATATGATGTAAACCTGCAATAATTTAATATCCTTAATGTATTTAATACATTTTCATTCACCGTTGTCTGTACTGCTGACCTTTTGATGATCTAATTCAACCATACTAACAAGAAAAAATGACTTTAGATAAACATAGCATTTGTGTTTCTTCTCTTGCTTCTCTCATCCTACTCATGCAATCCAGAATGGCAGCACAGCTGAAAGGTTGTTTAGCTTTTTGAATTTTTATTTCCTTATTGATTTCACTTTTGCCAAAATTATAAGCTATTTTATTGAAAATAAACAAGCAACCCCAATGCCAAATGAAAAAAAATAATGCAATTTTGTAATGCGTTACTTGTAAAAGTAACTTACGTTAGACAAACGTCCAAATAAAAATGTTTCCTGTTTTGTCTGACTAATAGCAGATGTTGTAAATGTTTCACGAAACATCCATTGTTTTTGCAGCTCTGGTCATCATTCATCACAAAATGCATTCTTTCATAACAAAATGCATTTGCACCTGCATTTAGTAAACAGAAATGCGCAGAAAGTCATGCACAAAATAACACACCTTTAACCAGAGTTTAAGTCCAAAACATGTCCATCTGAATCGCATCTGTATTTGTACTGGAATCGAATATCTCCTGGAAGGTTCTTCTTTCCGCCTCTGTGTCAGACCACACACAGTACCAAAAGATGCAGATTCAAGTCCCAGTGGTCTCATCTAACAACTCATATTTAGTCAATGTCAAAATGATTTGCATAAAGGCTTATTGTTTTTGTTTTTACTCCATACAAAATGTCACCAGTGCAAGTGTCCCGATGGAGTCTGAAACGACGTGAACAGAAACTCTTGAGCTGCACATGCTCTGTTTCACATGTTGCGTTCTGAAATGTTGAAAATAAAATTGGGCAACAAATTGGGATGTTGAAATGCAGTATTTTTTAAATGCATTTGGTTCCTTGAAGAACTGATCACTAGAAGGTTCCTTGGGAAACCCTTAAAATAAAAGTTCTCTATTGGCATTTCACATCACCGGAACCTCTAAAGCTTCTGATTTCAGATTCTGACTATTCTGTTTCTGTTTATATAAACCCTAAATATTCTAAACTGATTCACCAATTTGTTTACATGTACATTGCATGTTTTCTGAACAAAACGTACGCAGTTTTCAGCGTTCAGTGTTAATCGTTGTTCATGGAACATGTAGTTTTTTTCTGAAACGTTTTAGTTGAACAGTCCTCTAACATTTTTACATTTTACTACTTGTTTTATAATGTTCGGAAAACATTCAAACGTAACATTTCTGAAAAATGTAAAAAAGAAAACTACACATTTTAAACTTTCAGAAAACATTACATACATACATTTTCAGAACCTAATGGAAAAGTTAGAACATATTTTTGTTTGTTGGGTTCCACAATTGCCATTTTTTGCCTTGATAACATACCTAAAGAGAAAGCTGACATGTAGAAACTATTTAGCAAATATTCAGTGACCAATTTGTAAGGTGTGGCATAAATAAATATGCACGTAAGACATAAAATGTATGCAAACATTATTGCATTATACATGTGTGCAAGCTTTTTTGAATCAAATTGAGAAAATTTAAAGTGTTTACTTGCTTAGTTTCTTCCGACAGATTGGATTGTTTTAGATCAATATTAATCAGATTGAAGTGTTTACATGAAGGCTTTTAGTCATCTATTATGTGCATGTAAATGTTGCTAGTGAGTTGCATTCTCAGCATTGTTGTAATGGATGATAAAACAGAGAATGTTTTGCTGAAATTCCTATTAAGTTATGAAAATGTTTTCTAAACATTCAAAATGTGCATTTTTTTTAAGCATTGAGAACAATTCTTCTTGGTTATGAGAACATTAGAGGGACATTCTTTTTATGTATAATTTTGAAACATTGTGAGAATGTAACATTTGAATGTTCTCACAACATTTAAAAACATCTTTTTTATATTTAAAGTAATTTTTTTTTTATTACGCACTATCTATAACATTTTGAAACAGTTTCTGAATGTTTCTTGTTCAAAATATCTGCTTTTTGGTTATGTGAATGTTTGAGATACATGTTAGTCTATCACTTTGAAACATTATAAGAATGTTACATTTAAAACTCCCATTTTTTTTTTTTAGATTTGAAGAATGTTTCTTCTTGGTTATGCAAATGTTAGAGATACATTCCATTCTATCATTTTGAAAATGTTATGAGAATGTTTTGCTATTACTGAAAAACATCATTAAACAGTTGTAAACAAGTTCTAAGAATGTACAAATAACATGAAAAAAAAAGCTGGCATGTAGAAAATATTTAGTAAATATTCAGTGACCAGTTTGTAAGATGTGACGTAAATGAACATACAAGTAAGACATAAAATGTATCTAAACATGCACATTATGGCACTAAACATGTTTTTTTAATCAAATTAAGAAAATATTAAGAATATAGTGTTTACTTTCCTTAGTTTTTTCCTACTGATCCCATTGTTTCAGATCAATATCAGTCAGATTGAGGTGTTTACATGAAGGCTTTTCAGTCATTTATTGTTTATGTGAACATTGCTAGTGAGTTGCATTCTCAGAAATGTTGTAATGGATGAAATAACAGACATCCCAGAAAAAAAAAACAAAAAAAAGTTTTGCGTGACATTAATATGAAGTTATGAAAATGTTATTTCTAAATGTTTTTTAAACATTCAAAATGTGACATTCCTTTTGTGTGTCATTTTGAAACATTTTTCTTTGTTATGCATCATTAGACTGACTATTTATTTTATCATTTTGAAACCGTTTCTGAATGTTTGGCGGTTGCTAAGGAAATCTGTATGGTTGCTAGGCAACTACTCTTGCACACCACTTTGAAAGTGATGAACATCTGTACTTTATTTGTTTGATCGTTAAAAGTAAACTTGAAGAATAATAATTTTATGAGATTATAATGGCAGATTATCGTAACTTAATTTTTGATTAGTAATATGCATTGCTAAGAACATCTTTTGCACAACTTTAAAGGTGGCTTTTTTGCATTTTATTTTAGAATTTTGAAACCGTTTCTGAATGTTTCTTGTTCAAAATATCTTTTTTTTGTATTAAGAATGCTTTTTGTTTATGTGAACACTAGAGGAACATTCCATTCTATCACTTTGAAACATTATAAGAATGTTACATTTGAATGTTCTTGCAACATTTAAAACACCTTTTCTATGCAAACATTAGATTAACATTCTATTTTATTATTTTAAAACCGTTCTGAAAACATTATTACTGAATGTTTTTTTTTTTATGTTTTTTATTTCTGAATATGATCTTTTTTTGTATTAAGAATGTTTCTTGGTTTTGTGAATGTTAGAGGAACATTCCAACTATCACTTTAAAAAAATCATTAGGATATTAAGTAAAGATTATGTTCCATGAAGATATTTTGTAAATTTCCTACTGCAAATATATCCAAACTTAATTTGTTATTAGTAATATGCATTGCTAAGAACTTTAAAGGCAATTTTCTTAATATTTAAATTTTTTGCATCCGCAGATTCCAGATTTTCAAATAGTTGTATTAATTGCCACTTGTTACAGAACGTTCCAAGAACATTTGAAAGTAATAATTAAATGTTTAAATACATTTAAACCCTGATGTTTCTTGTTCAAAATATCTATTTTTTTTGTATTAAGAATGCTTTTTATGTAAACATTAGAGGAACATTCCATTCTATCACTTTGAAACATTAGAAGAATGTTACATTTGAATGTTTTCTCAACATTTAATATTTGAAGAACGTTTCTTCAAGGTTATGCAAAACGTTTTTTGAAACACTGAAAATGTACATTTTTTAATGTATTTCTGAATGTTTGTTTTTTGTTTCTGAATATGATCTTTTTTTGTATTAAGAATGTATTAAGAATGTTTCTTGGAACATTCCGTCACTTTGAAACATTATGAGAATGTTACATTTGAATGTTCTCTTAACTTTTCAATTTTAAGCACCCATTTATTCCAAGTATGTTCCAAGAGCATTGTTCTAAGAGTTTCCTCTCAGGATTATAAGAATGTGTATCAAATATTACTAATGTTAAAGGAACGTTCCATAATCATAATTTTAAAAATGATTTATCCCAACATTTAAGGAACCTTATGGGAACATCCTCTGTTAGTTGGGAGTGTAAGTATTTGATAAACAGCACAGAAAGTTGGATGTGACTTTCATCATAAACAAGAGTCTTAGTGTTAATAGCAGATAAATCATGTTAAGCTGTGCTAGATGAGTGTTTCTCTGTAAAGATGCTGACTTCACTTCCAGGAAGACGTGTAGTTGAATTGAGAGGAGGATCTGCGTTTGACAGAGAGATGTGGTTGAGGTGGATATGAGACGCTCAGCTCTGAGGGAGGTTTCGTCCATCGCTCATATTTATTAGCATATACTCTCTGCTATCTCTAAAACTGATGAAGTGCACTAGGACGAGGAATGTGTTTAAATCTCACAAAGCAAACACACACACACACGCTCACTCACTCAGTCTGTGGAGGTTATCAGCCGCAGTGGGTTAATGGATCACAGATCCACACTTCAGATCACTGTTTATTTATTAAAGTCTGTGTTCACCAATCACACTGTCTACAGAGATTCCTGCTGCACTTTTCCAGCTCTAGCTCTTCAATTTGAGTTGTTCATAAACCAGATAATTCAGTATTTTTTTAAAAATGAATAGAACCTCTGTCTAGTCTTCAACAATGAATGTAATTTCTCAGTGTAAATTACACATAAAAAACAGTATAAGTTATTTTTGCAAATAATTTTGCAGCTGACGTTTATCATCTTATAGTTACAGTATATAGTAAATCTTGGCTGTATGTCGCAGAATGTACCTATTTTATCACATAGATCGCTATATAAAGTTGCATGTATCCCAGATAACAGGGATATGAACAATGTTCTTGCAGTAACATTAATAGAATGTTTGTTCAACATTTTTAATTGCTACTTGTTACAGAAACATTTGAAATTAACATTTAAATATTTAAATACATTCAAAACCTTTTTGATTAGTAATATGCATTGCTAAGAACTTCATTTGGACAACTTTAAAGGTGATTTTCTTAATATTTAGATTTTTTGCACCCTTAGATTCCAGATTTTCAAACAGTTGTGTTAATTGCTACTTGTTACAGAATGTTCCGAGAACATTTAAAAGTAACATTTAAATATTTAAATACATTCAAACCCTGTTGTATATGTGACCCTGGACCACAAAACCAGTCAGAAGTAGCACAGGTATATTTGTAGCAATAGCCAAAAATACATTGTATGGGTCAGAATTATACATTTTTTCTTTTATGGCAAAAATCATTAGAATAATAAGTAAAGATTATGTTCCACAAAGATATTTTGTAAAATCCTACCGTAAATATATAACTGAAAATCTGGAATCTGAGGGTACAAAAAAATTCGAAATATTGAGAAAATCGGCTTTAAAGTTGTCCAAATGAAGATCTTAGCAATGCATATTACTAATCAAAAATTATGTTTTGATATATTTACGGCTGGAAATTTACATAATAATAGTAAAGATTATGATTATGCTTTTTTGCACCCATAGATTCCAGATTTTCAAATAGTTAATTGCTACCATTTGAAAGTAACATTTAAATACATTAAAACCCTATTAAATATGTGACACTGGACCCCAAAACCAATCTTAAGCAGCACAGGTATATTTGTAGCAATAGCCAAAAAATGCATTGCATGGGTCAAAATTATACATTTTTCTTTAATGCCAAAAATCATTAGGATATTAAATAAAGATCAAATTTCCAGCCGTAAATATATCAAAACTTGATTTTTGATTAGTAATGTGCATTGCTAAGAACTTCATTTGGACAACTTTAAAGGTGATTTTCTCAATATTTAGATTTTCTTTCACCCTCAGATTCCAGATTTTCAAACAGTTGTATCAATTGCTACTTGTTACAGAACATTCCGAAAGTAACATTTAAATATTTAAACGCATTCAAACCCTGTTGTATATGTGACCCTGGACCACCAAACCAGTAATATGCATTGCTAAGAACCTCTTTTGGACAGCTTTAAAGCCCATTTTCTCAATATTTAGATTTTTTTGCACCCTCAGATTCCAGATTTTCAAATAGTTGTCATATCCTAACAAACCATTCATCAACGGAAAGTTTAGTAATTCAGCTTTCAGATTATGTATGAATCTCAATTTTAAGAAATGTACCTGGTTTTGTGGTCCAGGGTCACATATTGCATGCAAACAGTACATTGAGACTGATATCAGTGTCTGTTTTTGATAATTAATCATCTAGAAAACTTATCTAATGGTGTCAGAGCTGTCAAATCAATGATATTACTGAACATTTAGTGGACGCTCGTCCTATACAGAGGAGCTCTTGTCCACTTGAAGTTGCTCAATCCCGGTTTGCAGTAACTCCTCAATGCTAAGGTTCTCACTAACGCCCATCGCCGCTGCTGCATGCGCTCAGTCACGTATCCCTCCAGCCCTCGGGGGAAAAACCTCCAGACCTCCTTGTTGCTAAAACTGTATGTCTTGGCAGTAAAGCAGCGCGGGCGACTGTATGTGTGTTTTGGAGCAGCGGTTCTCACAGGTGTCCATACGAGGACGTAACTCAAACTCTGGGCTGGGATTCGCTCTTTTCCCCTGACTATATCAAACTCTATCTTTCGAGCTCATTATGCTGTACTGAAGCGTATGGGACGTCCCAGCGGCCTAGGGTTTGACCTTTGACCTGGGGCTGTTTGATTTGGCGCTGGTCTGTGGAGTGACGGGTCGCCTTGAGCAAAGGTCTGATGGGTTTTACTGGCATTTGATGCGTACAAGCATTAGATATTCAAGAGAACAGAAAAGAAATACTAAGTAAATACTCAAATACCACATAGAGTATAATAAATATTTTTTCTAAGTTATAAAGAAACAAAGAAGAGTTTATTTCACATTTAATTCTATGTGTTGCTTGCTATTTTTTGCAAATAATGTTGAAATTTACTAGCAATTTTTTTTAGCACTGCAAAAAATGCTTTTCTTACTTAGGTTTTTTTTCATTTCCAGCCAAAATATCTAAAAATTCTTAAATCAAGAAGGATTTTCTGTCTTGTTTGTCTTGTTTTTTTTTAGAAAAAAAAAAAAGATTTTTATTTTTTTTTTTTAGCTTGTTCTGAGCAAAAACTCTTAAGTAAAAACTTAATTTTGACTTGGTTTTTTCTGAAAACAAGACAATAATTTTACTTTTCTAGAAAATCCTTTTTGGTTTAATAATTTTGTCTGGAAACAAGTTGTCTGATCAAATAATTACTGAAAAAAATTGCACTGCAAAAAATGCTTTTCTTACTTAGGTTTTTTGTCTTGTTTTTGCAGAAAACTAGATTATTTTGCTTACCCCACTGGCGGATTATTTTGCTTGTTTCAAGCAAAAACTCGCTTCATTTTAACTTCTTTTTTCTGAAAACTAGACAATCATTTTTACTTCTCTAGAAAATCCTTCTTGGTTTAAGAAGTTTGAGATATTTTGGCTGGAAACAAGACAAAAAGTAAGACAAAAAGTAAGAAAAGCATTTTTTTTTTTGCAGTAAGTGTACTATTTATAAAAAATTGCATATGAAAAACATTATAAATAGTAGTACTTGACCTGCTCGGATATGATTTTGGCATCCGTTCTACATTTCAAGCGTAATTATTTTAGATATTTAGCCACATTTTGTGCAAAATTTCTTAATTCTGAGTTAAGAAAAAACGTTTTTAAAATCTATTTATTGAGATGTATTAAATAGGCTACAATAATATTGTAGTTACATCTTTTCATGAATACTTTTATTTCATATTTTAGTAATAAATTAATGTTTTTATTCAGCAAGGATGCATTATATTTTGATCAAAAGTGATAGTGAAGACATTTATAATGTTGCAAATGATTTTCATTTCAAATAAATGCTGTTCTTTTCAACTTTCTGTTCGTCTGTAAATCCGGAAAAATAAAACACATCATGGTTTCCACAAAAATATTTAAATAATAATCCAAAATCTTTCTTGAGCAGCAAATCAGCATATTAGAATGATTTCTAAAGGATCATGTGACACTGAAGACTGGAGTAATGATGCTGAAAATTCAGATTTGATCACAGGAATAAATTACATTTTAACAGATGTTCACATAGAAGACATCTATTTTAAATAACAATAATATTTAACAATTTTTAGTGTATTTTTGATCAAATAAACGCAGCCTTGGTGAGCAGAAGAGACTTCTTTCAAAAACATTAAATCGTACCGACAACAAACTTCTGAGCATTCTTGTGCACACAGTGCAAAAGCATTACGTGTTCACCTACAGTCTAGTTTTGTTGTGGTCCAGTGGGAAAATTGTCCTGAAAATTGGCTTGTTACGTGATTGTTGTTCTATTCACTTGTGTAAATAACCAGGCAGGAACTCTTAACTCTTTACATGCTGGCTTAAATACAACAAAATGTGTCCTAAACATTTGTACACTACAGTATCTCAAATATAATTCTGGCTGACATCTATAGTAAGTTCATTAAAATAGCCATTTATATAGTATTAGGGATTGTTTCAAAGCAGCTTCACATTGATAAACAATAACATAACAGTGTTAATGTTGCATTACTTTCAGCTGTAAAGTGGCTCTTAAAAGACTAGTGCCATTATTCATACCAGTAAATTGTTGATTCAGTTTAATTCAATAACAGTGTTAATGTTATACAATTCATGAATTATGAGACAAATGCAATTTCAGCTGTAATGCAGATCTACAGAAGACAATAGTTTCATTATTCAGCTCATTTTAATACATTTGTTCCCATTAAATAGTGTCAGTGCAGATTAATCAACTAAATATTTACCCCCGGTTTCACAGGCAAGGCTTAAGCCTAGTCCTAGACTAAAATGTAAGTCTGAGCTGTTTCAACTCAAAGAAACTTGCACTGACTGATCTTTAAATATATCAGATGCAGCATGCACACCAGTAATGTTTGTTCTAAGCAAGTTTATAATTACTACTTCGTTTAGGAGTCACACTTACCTTCTTTGCAATCAAAAGTGTGAAGCCTTGTAACTTTCGTTTTTTTTTCTCAGGAAAATCAATGCATTTTTGTTCAATAATATTTTTTGATTATTATTTAGAATTTTAAGGAGATTTTATGATACTATGCAATATTTATGCAATTTTAATAAGCTATTTTTTCCATTGGAATTCTTATTTTTGTATTTAATTATTTAATATTTTTCAATAACTGCAACATTTCATATTAAAATAGAGTAAAAGCATTTAAAATGCACCTATATTCTGCACCTTGGCTGATTTGTAGTTTGTACCACCAAGACTTCTTTTTTTTGACCCTTAAAAAATCTGAATTATGTCCTTTTTTGTGTGTTCACATTTCTAATGTGACAAATGTCAGCAAGTGTCATCTCATTCTGATAAAGCTAACTTTACTTTATTTTAAAATAAATATATAAAAAAATTCGGTTAAAAGTAAAGTGAAACAAGCTAAATTATCTGCCAATGATCTGCTTTCTGCTTGAAATAAGATTATTTTGCTTGTTTTAAGCAAAAACTCACTTAATTTTGACTTATTTTTTCTGAAAATGTCTAGAAAATCCTTCTTGATTCAAGAATTTTTAGATATTTTGGCTGGAAACAAGACAAAAGTAAGAATAGCATTTTTTGCAAAACCTTTAGGTTTTTATAAAAACTCTCAAACTTGACAGTTACATAAAAAACAACTGTGTTTTCGCCTGCAGTGTCTCCCCTTAAATGTCCTAATTGAACTATGGCCTAATCCTGGCTTAGTCTAAGCACTGTCTGTGAAACCGGGGCTAAATATTTAGTGCCTTCTATAAATGTTTGTAGAGTGAAATTTCAGACATATTTTAAAAGTCAACCGTGTTTCTCTTAATCTGTCCTGATTACAGCTCATTCAGACTTCATTGACCTACTTGAACCACAAGACGCATGATTGCAAGTACAATTTGCATCTGTAAAACATGCATGCCGTCGCGTGTTTGTTCACTGCTGATGCTTAACTTAATTAAGCTTGTCCTGAGCAGTACTCCCAGTTATGATGGGTGGATGTTCATATCCAGGCTAGTTCATTGGACTTCCTCCAGGGGAACGAGGTCACGCTGGAGAGCAAATACGCAATGCGCCGGCTCAGAAAGCGACTGCCGTTGAGTAACCGGCGCATGAGCTCTCAGATCAGTGTGTTTCTCCTGTGCTTTGGCTGTAAGGCTTACTCTGATTGTTTTAACAGCTGTTGGATGAGAGCGAGTCTGTGATCCGGAGAGGTTCTGCATAAGTACCGCTGACCCTTTCTAAACAAACACACAAGCAGGTACGGACAAACGTCAACCACAGCATCGTTCACTACAGCTACTCTATTTATTTGCACTGTCTGTTCTGGTAAAGCAACTAGAAGAGAAAGACAAATGTTAATACAAAAATCTACTGGAAAAACATTAAGTTAATATCTGTCTGCTTCAAACAGTGCATGACATTGCATGCATGCAAATGCATCATACAACTCTATAAATGCGCAAGATTCGTTTTTTTTTTTTTTTATCTTGATTGTAAACTTCACAGCATTATCACACATGAAATTGATGTGTGGACAAACACCTCTCACATTTTTATCCAAGAATGAAAAAATATAGTGTTTTATTTAATGCACAAAATGTCTTAATATGAACATCTGCAAATATTTTTTTTCTCTGTCGCACTTCTTAGTAATTATTTAACTTTTAACCACAATAATACAAAAGTGCACATTAAGCATGTGGAATGAGACTGTATTAAGAACGCTGACAACATAATCTATAAAGCTAAAAAAAAAACCTATTCTACGTAATAAAAAATTAAGCCTAAAATACATAATTTATTTTTGCATTATTTTTGTAGATCCCTCATTTTGTGTTTTACTTAATATATATTATATAAAGATATTTAAATCAAATATATATAAAAAAAATAATTATGTTGCTCCTAGCCATTCAAAAAGTGCTATTTCCTACGCTGTAAAAAAAATGCTTTTCTTATTTAGATTTTCTGTCTTTTTTCCAGCCAAAATATGTAAACATTCTTAAATCAAGAAGGATTTTTTAGACAAGTAAAAATTATTGTCCTGTTTTCAAAAAGAAGTTGTTAAAATTAAGTGAATTTTTACTTGAAACAAGCAAAATAATCTGCCAATGGGGTAAGCAAAATAATCTAGTTCCCCGTCTGTCGTTCACGTTCGACGTTGTGTCGAAGTGACGACTAGGGGTCGCTCTTGAGAGCCCGAACACCTCTGACAGCTTTGAGAAAAGGCCAATGAAATTGGTACGCAGTATTTGCATAGCCCGCTCCGCCCCGGAGATCCGGGCATAAGAGGGGGGGGCTAGGCAACACTCATTGTTCTGTTTCTTCGGAGCCGAATGCAGTATTCTCTTAGGGGAAAACAGCATTACTCACCTCTTCGTCGTTGGATCTATGGCACGAGCAGCGGTTTCTCCCTTTAACCCTTCTCTTGGTAAGCGAGAATACCCCTGGGTGCTTCGACGACGATCTCTAAAGAGCTTTTCCTCCTGAAAAGGAGTAATTTCTCTGAAAGAGCCGACACGGATGGATTGTGTTTACATTTGCCTTTCCGTCCGTGTCTTCCTGGTTGCGGTTTCCTCGTAAACAATAACAATCGGCACGATCGTTGTGCTCAGGGTTGAGCTAGTCTCACGCTGATACATCGCTTCGTTGATAGTTTGTGTTCTGCTTGCGGAAGGGAACATAACTATGGGTTGCTGCTCACGAGCCGCGAAGCCGCGGCTCACCGCGACCGCTTCCGTTCGGCCCTTCTACTTCCGGGTACGAGGGCCGCTGCGATGTGCGTCGATGGCGAGCAATAGGAAATGAGTTAGTTCCGCCGGGTTTCCCCCCGCGGATCGCTCGTTCCTCGCGACCCCCGTTTAGGTTTTTGGACAGATTATTAGTTCTTTTTACAACTTTACTCTGTTCAAAACCTTAAAAGCTGGTTGAGAGGTTGGCTGCAGCATCGGAGGGAGGACTTAAACCATGGGAAGCTGATGCTTCGACTGAGCAAGCTGGGGAGCGAGTCTCAGTTTGAGCAGACGCTGAAGTGGTGGGCGTGCTTGAACAAGATAACCGAAACACATCAGGTTTGAGTGAGAAAAAACCCTCCGCCTCATCCTGTGTGTTCATGGCTTCGGTAACGTACGAGATTGACTATATCGTGATAGGCCTTTTTTTCGGCTGAAACACGATATATCAGATCCTCCTCCCTCATTTCCCTCGATGGCGGTCCAGCGCGAGAGGCTTCGTGGATTCTCCAGGCGGGTGGGCGCTTCAGTACAGCACCTGCATATCTGATGCCCTGCCCCCTGGTGGGACCACATAGGCTCTCGTCCAGAGCGTGAAGGGGTTCACGTCTTCTGGACAGGCTGTGTCCACCATGCACACCTTTGCCATCCTGCTGGCTGCCAGGCAAAGTGTTATAAGATCTGCACGAGGGAGATCTCGCCTCAGAGTGTCGCAGGAACTGCGTTCAGTTCTGTGTATGCTTCCGAGCATCAAATGTCGCAACGCAGGCTCTGGGTAGAGCGATGTCCACTACGGTGGTCCAGGAGCGCCACCTTTGGCTAAATCTGGCGGAAATGAAGGACACTGAGAAAGTTCGCTTTCTTGACGCCCCCATTTCTCCAGACTGGTTCAGGGCCCGCCTCAGGCTGGTCCTGCACCCAAACCAGCCTTGCCGTCGAGTTCTCGCAAGAAGGTGGCGCCGTTAGCTCATTTTCAGGCCGCTAGGAACCCTCATCAGGCTTCGAAGCGCTCCTGAAGTGAGCCGCCCAGGGGAGAGAGATCTGCTGACCTGTCTAGATCCACACTCGGCGAGGGGACGAGTGTGGGCTTCGGCTCCATCCTGGCTGTCTGCCTCACGGCGGACAGCCACCACATGGTCAATTAAGAGCAATTTCTTTCTTCTCTGGGCGTAAAAACCAGTGCGACTGCGTCCCTCCGGGGTACCCAGCCACTGAAGCACGTCAAAGCATGCTCGACCGCATCTCTGGCGCTTCTGCATGCTTTGACAAACCAAGTGCATCCTTCAGTCGACCCCCTGAACTCAGGCGGTCCTCCGTTGGATCCTTATCGGTTACGATGATCGGTACACCCACCATGGTTGGGTCCCTCCGGGGTACCCAGCCACCAGAACACATCAAAGCATGCTCAACCGCAGGGCCTGCGCTTTGGCATGCTTTGACGAATCAAGTGCATCCATCAGTCGATCCCCTGAGCTCAGGCGATCTTCTGATGGATCCTTGTCTGTCGGTTCCGATGGTCGATCCTTCCATGGCTGGGTCCCTCCGGGGTACCCAGCCACCAAAACACACCAAAGCATGCTCAACCGCAAAACTTGCGCTTCTGCATACTTTGACAGAGAAACAAGCGCATCCGTCAGTCGATCCCCTGAGCTCAGGCGATCTTCTCACGGATCCTTGTATGTCGGTTATGGCGATCAAAGCACCTTGTGTCCTCCGGGACAGCACGCCCCCGAACAAAGGGCTTTCACCACAACTCAGTCACACCGTACCCACCCGAGGTACGTCGGTGGTCCCCCTGAGACCGTTGGCAGAGAGTTTTACAGCTTGGCTCGAGATACCCAACCTCTCTCGCTGGCTTCTCAGAACCATCCGACTCGGCTATGCTATCCAATTCGCACGCAATCCGCCCAAGTTCAGCAGCATCTTCTCTACCGAGGTTCGGGACGAGAATGCTGCGGTTCTTCGGGCGGAGATCGCGACCCTTCTGGCGAAGGACGCGATAGAGCCGGTCCCCTCGGCCGACATGAAGAAAGGGTTCTACAGCCCCTACTTCATTGTACCCAAGAAAGGTGGCGGTTTAAGACCAATCCTGGATCTGAGGATTCTGAATCGGGCCCTTCACAAGCTCCCCTTCAGAATGCTAACGCTCAAACGCATTCTCACGTGCATCAGATTCCAGGATTGGTTTGTGGCGATAGACCTGAAAGACGCGTACTTTCATGTCTCGATTCTTCCAAGACTCAGGCCCTTCCTGCGGTTTGCCTTCGAAGGTCGAGCATTTCAGTACAAAGTCCTTCCATTTGGGCTCTCCCTGTCTCCCCGCGTCTTTACGAAAGTCGCAGAGGCAGCCCTTGCCCCTCTCCGGGAGAGGGGCATCCGCATTCTCAATTACCTCGACGACTGGCTGGTCATAGCACACTCTCAGGAGTTGGTATGCAAACACAGGGATGTGGTTCTCAACCATCTGGCCCATCTGGGGTTTCGGGTCAACTGGGAAAAGAGCAAGCTCGCCCCGGTACGGAGCATCTCTTTTCTCGGTATACAACTAGACTCGGTTGCCATGAGTGCACGGCTCTCCCCGGAGCGTGCAGAGTCAGTGCTGAGCTGCGTCCAGAAGCTCTCACGCAGCCCGACGGTCCCCCTCAAACAATTTCAGAGGCTCCTGGGTCACATGGCATCCGCAGCCGCCGTCACGCCGCTGGGCCTGATGCACATGAGACCGTTACAACACTGGCTGCGTTCCCGAGTCCCGAGATGGCCATGGCGCCAGGGTTCATACCGGGTGCACGTCACACCCGTATGTCTAAAAACCCTCGGTCCTTGGAAAGACATTTCGTTCCTACGGGCCGGGGTGCCCTTAGGACAAGTGTCCAGGCGCATTTTGGTTATGACAGATGCATCCAACACAAGCTGGGGCGCCGTATGCAATGGGCAAGCAGCTGCAGGGCTCTGGTCGGGCCCTCGGCTGCATTGGCATATCAATTGCCTCGAACTGCTGACAGTGTTTTTGGCCCTGAAGAGGTTCCGACCTTTGGTTCAGGGCAAACACGTGCTGGTCCGCACAGACAGCACTGCGACTGTAGCCTACATCAATCACCAGGGCGGTGTACGCTCCTTTCGCATATCACAGCTAGCCCGCCATCTCCTCCTTTGGTGTCGAAACAATGTCAAGTCTCTACGAGCCACCCACATACCGGGCGAACTCAATTGGGTAGCGGACGCGCTCTCCCGACAGACTTCGCTTCGGGGCGAGTGGAGACTTCACCCTCAGACGGTTCAGCTGATCTGGAGTCTTTTCGGTCAGGCCCAGGTCGACCTGTTTGCCTCGATAGAGAACACTCACTGCCAGTTGTGGTACGGTCTGTCCGAGGCGCCCCTCGGCACAGATGCACTGGCACACAGCTGGCCTCAGGGCCTCCTCAAGTATGCGTTTCCACCAGTGAGCCTAATTGCACAGACCCTGTGCAAAGTCAGGGAGGACAGAGAACAGATCCTGCTGGTGGCCCCCTACTGGCCCAACAGGGTTTGGTTCTCAGAGCTGGTGCTCCTCTCCCCCGTTCCTCCCTGGCGCATTCCCCTGAGGAAGGACCTCCTTTCACAGGGGAAGGGCACGATATGGCACCCGCGCCCAGATCTCTGGAACCTCCACGTATGGTCCCTGGACGCGACCAGGAGGATTTCAGAGATCTCCCACTGGCAGTGGTAAACACTCTGTTGCAGTCGAGAGCTCCTTCCACGAGGCGGCTGTACGACCTCAGATGGCGCAAATTCACAAACTGGTGTTCCTCCCGGGGGGAGAACCCACGGAGATGTGGCATCCGAACGGTGCTTTCCTTCCTCCAAGGAGGACTGGATAGACACCTTTCTGCTTCAACACTTAAGGTCCAGGTAGCCGCTATTGCCGCTAACCACGACCTGGTGGAAGGTAGATCGGTTGGGAAGCACAATTTGGGTATACGATTCCTTAAAGGTGCACGCAGGCTGAACCCCGTCAGACCGCGCCTTGTCCCCTCTTGGGATCTGTCTGTGGTCCTCCGGGGCCTACAGTCAGATCCCTTTGAGCTGCTCCAGTCAGTCGAACTCAGTGCTCTCTCCCAAAAGACGGCTCTCCTGACTGCGCTCACATCGATCAAAAGAGTGGGAGACCTCCAAGCCCTCTCCGTCAGTGACTCGTGCCTCGAATTCGGGCCGGCTAACTCTCACGTTATCCTGAGACCCCGGCCCGGTTATGTGCCCAAAGTGCCCACCACTCCCTTCAGGGACCAGGTGGTCACTCTGCAAGCTATCCCTTCTCAGGAAGGCGACCCCAACCTCTCCTTGTTATGCCCAGTCCGTGCCCTGAGCATTTACTTGGAACGTACTGAAAGCTTCAGACGGTCGAGTCAGCTCTTTGTCTGTTTTGGAGGACAGCAGAAGGGGAAAGCTGTCTCCAAACAAAGAATTTCCCACTGGATTGTGGATGCGATTCGTTTGGCCTACCAGGCCACAGGGGTGCCCTGCCCGCTGGGGGTGCACGCCCACTCCACCAGGGGCGTCGCAGCGTCGGTTGCGCTGGCGAACGGGATCTCTTTAACAGACATTTGCAGAGCTGCAGGTTGGGCTACACCTAACACGTTTGCCAGGTTCTACAATCTGCGTGTAGAACCAGTCTCTTCGGGAGTCCTGAACGCAAGCCCAGTAACTCCTGAAGCTGACACGGTGTGGAAGCTTGCTGAAGCATCGTTCCCCACGGGTGATGACGCTTCCCCAGTTCAGTAAGTTTCCTGGCGTGAACCCTGAACGACAATTTCCATCATGTTGCACCCGCAACGTAGCTATGTTCAGCGGAGGAACTAGCTATCAGAATCTAATATGAGGTTAGGTTGCCTCTTGTGAACTCTCATATTAGGTTGGTGCCCCACATGTAGTGGCTCCTAATGCGGCCCCATGTGTGTATCTCCACCTATACTCCCAGAGATGCGGTGTTTCCCTTAAGACAAAACTTGTCTCCGACCCTGAGCTCAGCAGTCTCTCCTCATGCGGAGCCTGCCTCAGGATCGTCCCCTTGTTGTGCTCCCCTAGTGCGAGCCCTCAAGTGTATTCTCCACACAAATACCTCCCTCCGGGCAGGGTGTGGTCTCCGTAGTGCCCATCCCCCCCCCGGGGAGGACGGACACTGGCCCAATGTTCTCCAAGATGTTCAACCAAAGGTGAGGAAAGGCTGGCTGAAGCTCTTGGGCATTGGAAGGTCACGTAGAGGTGAGTGACATTTATCTAACACGCAAGACCTGTTAATATTTGCACTCCATGCACTCGTGACGCGGTCCGCTGGTTGTGGCGTTTTCAACTGGGACCCCTAGTCGTCACTTCGACACAACGTCGAACGTGAACGACAGACGGGGAACGTCTTGGTTACGTATGGTAACCCTCGTTCCCTGATGGAGGGAACGGAGACGTTGTGTCCCCCTTGCCACAACCTCGGACCGCCTCTGAGTGTAGCCGGGTGCTTCGGCTCCTCAGATCAGAACAATGAGTGTTGCCTAGCCCCCCCCTCTTATGCCCGGATCTCCGGGGCGGAGCGGGCTATGCAAATACTGCGTACCAATTTCATTGGCCTTTTCTCAAAGCTGTCAGAGGTGTTCGGGCTCTCAAGAGCGACCCCTAGTCGTCACTTCGACACAACGTCTCCGTTCCCTCCATCAGGGAACGAGGGTTACCATACGTAACCAAGACGTTTTCTGCTTGAAAGAAGATTATTATGCTTACCCCATTGGCAGATTATTTTGCTTGTTTTAAGCAAAAACTTACTTAATTGTGACTTATTTTTTCTGAAAGCAAGAAAAATAATTTGACTTGTCTAGAAAACCCTTCTTGATTTAAGAATTTTTAGATGTTTTGGCTTGAAACAAGACAAAAAATCTAAGAAAAGCATTTTTTGCAGTGTAATGTCCTTCATGACAACATACATGTCAAAAATTAGGTTAAAGCATTTATCTACATTGAAAATAATTTGTAGAAACAATCCTTACTCAGAAATTGCTAGCAAATTTCACAAACAATTACAAAGAAATGCAAAGTAACACTCAATTCTTATTTTCTTGTAAAACATACTCCAATTATCCAATAAATAAACATTTTATTTACAACTTTGAAAGAAAAATATGCAATATCTGTCGGCCATTTTAGAGTTAAAACCTTATCTGTTAGTGTTAGAAAGTTAACATTTAATAATTTTTGCATATGTTTTTATATAAAGTGTTTTTTGTGGACAGTCCCAGCTAACAGGCTGAATGTTCTCAGAACGTTCTGGCAAGGTTCTCTCAACACTAACATTATTAGAATGTTTGTTGAAAGTTATTTGTTCTTTCATAATGTTCTCAAAAACATTATTTGATACAAATGTTTCAGTTGGACATTCTTCCAAATGTTACATGTTTCTTTTAAATGTTATTGGTTGCTTCGGAATGTTCAGAGAACATTTAAAAGTAACAATTCTATACTCATGTTTGAAAAATGATACAATTAAATGTTCTCTTACAAAAAAATGCTTTTCTTAGATTTTTTTTTGTCTTGTTTCCAGTCAAAATATCAAAATAAATAAATAAATAAAATAATAATAATAATAATAATAATAATAAAATAAAAAAATAAAAAAAAAGTCTTAAATCAAGAAGGATTTTCTAGACAAGTCATTTTCAGAAAAAAAAATGAGTTTTTGCTTAGAACAAACAGAATTTTCTTAAAACAAGACAATAAATTTAGCTTGTCTAGAAAATCCTTCTTGATTTAAGAATTTTTAGATATTTTGGCAGGAAACAAGACAAAAGAAATCTATGTAAGAAAAGCATTTTTTTTTTTTTTTTTTTTTTTTTGCAGTGAATTTTTTTTTTAGCCATTCAAAATATATTTTGCCTATTTTTTTTTTTTTTTAAATCATTTTATAAAAAGTGTTTTTTTATGGACAGTCCCAGCTAATTTTCTCAGAACGTTCTGGCAAGGTTCTTTCAACACTAACATTATTATAATCTGTTCTTATAATGTTCTCAAAAACATTAAAATTCTTAGCAAATTCTTAGCAAAAGTAGCAAATTCTTAAATCAAGAAGGATTTTCTAGACAAGTAAAAAATATTGTCTTGTTTTTCAAAAAAACCCAAGTCAAAATTAATTGAGTTTTTGCCTAGAACAAGCAAAATAATCTTATTTCAAACAGAAAACAAGATTATTTTGCTTGTTTGCTTGTATTTTGCTTCATTTTGACTTGTTTTTTCTTAAAACAAGACAATAATTTTTACTTGTCTAGAAAATCCTCCTTGATTTAAGAATTGTTTTGATATTTTGGCTGAAAACAAGTAAAAAAATCTAGGTAAGAAAAGCATTTTTTTTGCAGTGTAGCATTCATACAACCATGAAAAAGTGATTTTAAAACTTTAAAAAATCTGGGCATTCAGAGAACATTCAGAAATAACGTTTTCATAGTTAATTGTAACATTCTGAGAACAAATTCACTCCAAACAAATGCATTTAATTGAGCGAGTCTGTGATGTAGCCTGCACTCTGTCAGCCGTGTACGTTTCCCAGATAATGTGCACGTTTTCATTCGACGAAAAAAAAATAGCACTGCAGAACATGCACCGCAACAAAACACAATGCAGCTATTGCCAGCGTTCCCAGGAGCTTTCAGGTCGGGCTTCGCGAGAGCGAGCCGAAGCTGTTTATTTGTACTGGCAGCATGAGCGCGCACTACCTAGGGGGTGGAGCAGCGCTGTGGCCCGTGGACCTCCTCACCCCCCAGAAACCCATTTGGATGGAGACTTGATGGGGCCTTGACTGTTGGGGAGTCAGCCAGAGTGCAGGCCTCTTTTAATGGTCTCACCACGGAGGCACATTCCCAGCTCTGAGAATTGGAGCAGACACGCCGGCTCCTGTCTTAGCAGCTTTCACTCCGTGCGTTTGATATGAGAGCGGAGCGCGAGGAGGCCGGCGTCTCGTTAGTCCGTCTCAGCCACCTGCCCTCATCAAGACCAGCCTCGCATCCAAACCACAACTGAACATGTGATCTATACAAATCAGCCCCTTGTCGTTTAGTGTATGACCTAATACTGCAATTGATTGGTGACGTCAAGACAGGGTTTCTGGCTTTTTAAGATCATGAAAAAAATGATTTTGTGGTTTAAAAAAAGAGCAAATATCTGACTTCAGAAAAATCAACTAAATTCAAAGGGAAAGCAAGTCTGAATGTCCCATAGATGGATATTTGTTCTTGTTTTAAGCGAAAACTCATGCAATTTTATTCTCAGAAAACGAGTTCATATCTTGCATCTCAAGTAAATCTATCTTGATGTTTGGAGGATGTGTAAATATTTATACTGGAATACAAAACAAAAATGCTGAGTAAGATCCTTTTTTTGCAGTGCATGCAACATTTCATGTCATGGCTTTATGAATTTAAGGCTTTCTGCTCTGATTTTAAGGCCTTGATTTGTGGGAATGTGACTTTTTAGGACCTGCAGAAACACTGCAAGATAAAAATGCCACTAATTATCATATTATCTTATATATATAATATAAAATTGCCAAATTCAATTTTGTTTCAACTTGTTTTTTTTTTTTTTTTTCTAATGTTATTGTAGATATGCAGATTTTAAAATGTTATGTTTCGAATTTTGTGCTGCATTGAAAAATATTATTTGCCTCAGTTAAATTGTGTACTGAAAGTTATGGAAGCCCGTTTCTGCCACTGAATAAAAAATAAACAAGGTAATTGTGGCAAGTATATTGCAAAAAGTATATTGCTAGAAATAAAGTAAAAATTGCCAGGTATAAACAAGTTTACATCTTGCAATTCTGACTTTTTTCTAAGAATTGTGATATATAAACTCGCAAGTTATAAAGTCCAGTTCTGAAGAGAAAAACGACAGAATTGTGACTTATATCACATTTGCACTGCAAAAAATGCATTTCTTACTTATCTCACTTAGTTTTTTGTTGTTTCCAGCCAAAATATCTAAACATTCTTAAATCAAAAAGGATTTTCTAGACAAGTAAAAAATGGTCTTGTTTTCAGAAAAAGGACGTCAAAATTGTTTTTTGCTTAAAACAAGCAAAATAATCTTCTTTCAAGTAGAAAACTAGATTATTTAGCTTACCCCATTGGCAGATTATTTTGCTTGTTTGTTTGCTTAATTTTAACTTTTTTTTTTCTTAAAACAAGACAATAATTTTTACTTGTCTAGAAAATTCTTCTTGATTTAAGAATGTTTAGATACTTTGGCTGGAAACGACAAAAAATCTTAGTAAGAAAAGCATTTTTTGCAGTGTGCGAGTTTGTGTCACGGAATTCTGACTTTTTTTCTCACAATTGCAAATTTATTTCACAGAAGTGTGAGTTTATATCTCACAATTCTGAGAAAAAAGGTCAGAATTGCAAGTTTGTATCATGTAATTCTGATAAAAAAAGGTCAGAATTACGAGAAGTCGCAATAACCTTTTTTTTGTTTGTTTTTTGTTCAGTGGTGGAAATGGGCTTCCACAGAAAGTCAAATTTTTAAATGCAACATAAAATGTTGAGTTTTGACCTCCAAAATATTTGATGTTAGTTTTTCTATGAATTTCATCATATAAACTTGCAATTCTGAGAAATTGTGAGATAAAAAGTCACAATTGCGAGAAATAAAGTCAGAATTGTGACATATAAACATTAGTTTAGACTTTTTTTCTTGCAGTCTCTCAGAATTGTGAGATATAAACTCGCAATTGCACAGAACTGCGACTTTATTTCTCAGAATTTATATGAGCTTCCATAGAAAGGTAAATTTAAAATGCAACAATTGAGTTTTCACCTCCAAAATATTTTACAGTGTATGCGTATAGAACTATAAAATAAATGCAGTAATAGTTCAAATCATATCATGAGACTTTAGTCCACAAATACAAGCACAGTTTGAGACTTTGAGATCTTCACTGAAACTCTAGAAGTAATATTTATTTTTGTCCGCAGAAGAATTAAGGTTAAAAATCTTAATTTAGAGACTAAAATGAACAGAAACCTTATAGCTCACATCATTTAATGAGATCTATGACTTTTGCAGACTTTGGTATTTAGGCACCATTTGAGAATCATCTAAGAAGCATGAGAATCTAATCTCAGTTGAGATCTTAAAGATCTCATTTGTAACTTCTTTCCTCTGGGATGTTAGTTTTTGTGTGCGAGGGGGTTAATAATTCCCAGCTCTATACATCAGAACCGAAAGCTCACAAATCCTTCTCAAACAGTCTTGCTCTTCTGGCAGGTAGCAGATCTGAGTTTCTGCCAGATATCACATTTCCCTCAACTGGCAGGTTCTTCAAGTGAAATATCGCTCTCCTTTTCGAAAAGCTAAACACTTGCATCACGCCGCTTGTCCGTAATGACGGTAGCTTTGTAATTAGCTTCACATCACATACCAAAATGAGTAGGTTAGGCTGTTTAGGGATCATCAGAACATTCTCAGGCCATGAGGAACATTTGAAACAGTTCAACAACTTAAAAATATTCAACATTATGTGTCTCTATAATGAAAACTACGAACACAACAAAAGTTTACATCAACAAAATGCTAAATCAAAACAATGTAAGAAAACTGTGATACCATGAAATTTTGAATGTTAGAAACAAGATGGAAACAAGTGTGCAACGCTATTTAATCTTTTTTTAAATTGTTCTTACAACATTCTATAAACAGTTTTTTTCCAAAATGTAACATTTTTTTTAGAATGTTCATCAAGTACAAATAACAACATGAAGACGTTCCAAGAATGTTGCTCTCAAATATCAAATATCAAGTTATAAAGAGTCTTTTGTAAATGTTATTTTAAAACCATTTTGTCTTAACATTTATAACTTTTAAAAAGCTGGATAAGGTTAATATATTGCACATAACTGGTGTAAAATTATGTAAGTAAACACACTCGTGCAAATGTGTAATTAAATAGTTTTTACATAACAGTTAGCATGTTTAAAAGTACATTTGTCACCCGGGACCACAAAACCAGTCTTAAGGGTACATTTTTCGAAATTGAGATTCACACATTGTCTGAAAGCTGAATAAATAAGATTTCCATTGATGTATTTGTTTGTTAGGATCGGACAATATTTGGCCGAGATACAACTGTTTGAAAATCTGGAATCTGAGGGTGTAAAAAAATCTAAATATTGAGAAAATTGCCTTTAAAGTTGTCCAAATTAAGTTCTTAGCAATGCATATTACTTTTCGAAAATTAAGTTTTGACATATTTACAGTAGAAAATTTACAAAATATCTTCATTGGAACATGATCTTTACTTAATATCTAACGTGATCTCATGATAATTCGTATGTATTTTACGTAAAATGTGGTTCTACAAAACGTACATTTACTTAAGTTTTTCAAGACACTAAAATGTACAATACTGACGTTTTGACGACAGCTAGAATCCTTATGAATGTTGAAATTGCGCCATTAATTTCTAGTTTTAATTGTCATACCAATGGCCTTATGTTTTCAATTGCATTATTAAATAGTTTAATTGTTTACTTAATATGAAATTATTATATTTCATACTGTTCTATGATTTCCACTGCCAGCTCGTTTCCAAAAATAGGTCTACACAATGTACTTTAAACCCTTAAAATAAATACCATTGCTAACATTTTAACGTTTCATGAATGTAAAGTTTTTCTGTGGCAGGACACAAAAGGCGTCTTCTCCTTCATGCTGTGACTAACAATAGAACCATAAAATACACACCGAACACGCATAATAATTATAAAATAACACAATTTTATTTGCGCGCTGTAATCCAGATACTTCAGAATCCAACTGCGAGGAACAGACTCAAATTCAAGCCTTTATCCGGCGATTTTCATCTCCATCCCGAGCAGCGAGTCCAAATAGCAACTGAAATAAACCCGCGCGGAAGTGCATTTTAAAATTCAAATATTGCAGCATTTAGAAACGACCGGTTTTACTGCAGGAAAATCGAACGCTCATTGGCTCTCGCCTGCCTTCGTCATTTTGGTCAGTTACGTTTTATATCCTTTTATATAAAGGCTATAAAATGGGTAGGTTAAGTTTGGAGGTAGGTTAAGGGAGCTAAAAATGTAATAAAATGATTAAAATACATATTTTCTATAAAATTGGGTAGGTTTAGGTTTGGGGGTATAGGTTAAGGGAGCTTAAAATCTAAAATGATAAAAAGTAACTGATACGAATATCTTAATGAAATAAAAGATATGTAAGTTTTGAACGTTTTTTTAGCTAAAAATATGTAGCTGTTTGTACATTTTAAACATTGAAATATGTCTAAATTGTACGTTTTTGCATCAATAAAAACGTGAGACCAGGCTGTAATATCCTACTGATTTTTGACATTAAAGAAAATTTGATAATTGTGACCCATACAATGTATTTTTGGCTATTGCTACAAGTATACCCCAGTGACTTATGACTGCTTTTGTGGTCCAGGGTCACATTTGTGTAATTTTATTGTGATTTTATGCCTACTGGCTTGGTAAAGATGAAGCTTTGCTTGCCATTGGCAGTCTAAATGAACAAAACGGTTTCAGATTTTGAGGATGATCATTTTCATTGTCGGACGGGTGTAGGAGCCGTCAGCAGAGGCCTGTAATGCTTTCAGGCTGTGTAAACCTTGTCTCCGGAACATTGTGTTTGTTAGGTCATTCCCTTAAGCACCCTTCATCCTCACGCTGTTATTTTTTACTATCCCCTCCTCCGTTTGGGATCTACGGATCTTCTGCAACCTTTCACAAATTTCCTGGGCCTCTTTGTAACGGGTCGAGTCCTGCCACTGCATGTGTCACATGAGACACGAAGAGGGCTGTTTATGAAACTTGTTGCTTTTTCTTATTTTCAAATGAATTGTTTAATTGTTAAACAAGCAGCCTCATTATGTCTCTTTATTTAGTTTCGCCAAAAGTCACATTCAATTAATACTCTTACTCAAATACAATTTGGTCGCTCTTCTGATGTCAGATTAAAGCATGGCTGCTTGCAGTGTGTACTGAATAAAATAAAATAGTCAAATATTAGAACTGGAAAATCACATTTGTTTACTTTGTTGATGATGAATTTAATGCAAATATTGGTCCAGTGTACTTTCATTAATGTACTACAATGTGATTGAAGTCACACTTGTGTTGTTTGTGGTCAAAAGTGACTGAACACCTTTTTTTTTTTTTTTTCTTCAGTAAAATCAGTGTAATATATTTTTGGGTCCATAAAATTTTTCTTTTTTATTTTGTATTTTGAGAGAATTTCATGTTGCTAATTAATATTTCTGCAATAATTATGATCAATTTTTGAAAACAATGCATATTTTTTTATATTATTTTTCAATTATGGTAGTATTTTATGTTAAAATATAGACAATGCCTTTAAAATGTCAAAAGAAAATCAGATTAGTGCCATCTGATCGGAGTAAAAAAAAGAAAAGCATCTGCAATTCAATGGTTTAGCCACTAGATTCCTATATAGCTCTATATAAAAGGCTTATACATTCTCTAGTTGTTTTTAGACATAACAAATTATTTTTATTAAGTTGTGGATTTGGATATACATTTAGACATTCTAAATGTATATCCAATGTATAGGTTTAGATTTTTTTTTGTTTAAATTTTGGTTTGAAATGTCAAGAAAGATGAATGAAAGACATTTTGTTACACATAACATCAAATTTTGCACTCTTGATATTTTAGGGTGTCACCCCTTCATTGCTGTGCACTCCTTTTCTGCATCATGTATTTCCCATTCATTTCCAATGCTGGTCATTTTTGACCATGAGCAACACAAATGTGACTATTTTTTTCGAACCAAGTCCACGATTTGTTTTGTGGTCACATAGTGACTGCCATAAATGTCAGAGTTTCGTACCATTCCAATGAAGTAGCGATTTTTACAAATTCAGTAAAATCAATGTAACATATTTTTGTTCCATAATATTTTTTCTTTTCTTAAATTTGTATTTTGAGAGAATTTCATGGTACTAATGAATATTTATGCAATAATTATGATCAATTTTTGAAAACAATGCATATTTTTTTATATTATTTTTCAATTATGGTAGTATTTTATGTTAATCAAGATTTTCTTATTACCTTTCAGTTATGGAAGTATTTCATGTTAAAATAGAAACAATGCCTTTAAAATGTCAAAGAAGTCAGATTAGTGCCGTCTGATCAGAGTAAAAAAAAAACATCTGCAATTCAGTGGTTTAGCCTCTAGATTCCTATATAGCTCTATATAAAAGGCTTATACATTCTCTAGTTGTTTTTAGACATAACAGCGTATTTTTATTAAGTTGTGGATTTGGATATATATTTAGACATTCTCAATGACAACTTTTTGTATAGGTTTAGATTTTTTTAGTTTAAATTTTGGTTTGAAATGTCAAGAAAGATGAATGAAAGACATTTTGTTACACATAACATCAAATTTTGCACTCTTGATATTTTAGGGTGTCACCCCTTCATTGCTGTGCACTCTTTTTCTGCATCATGTATTTTCTGCATCATGATTTTTAAAAATTCTAAATATTAAAAATTATGATACATTTTTGAATCAAGATTTTATTATTACTTTACAATTATGGTAGTATTTCACGTTCAAATAGAGGCAATGCCTTTAAACTAGTACTAGTTTTCTCCGTCCCTCACAAGGCCCCGTCAAATGATGCGTGTGGTCTTCATGTTTGCCAGATCAACAGAAAAGCCACATCAAAAACAGCTTAAGCTCTTATTTTGAAGATAGAGGCAAATTTTCTAAGACGCAATAAAGACAAATGGGTCACGGAGAAGAAAAGAAGCCATAATTGCTAGCATAAAAGAGGCCAGAAATAAGACAAATAGCAGTGAATGTGGCATTTATGATGGTAAGAAAGCGTCAACTGTTGAATTTATTGCTTGAAAAAAGTAGGTCTGAAGACTTTTCGTTTAATTTAAGAGTCATTTGCAGGCCTGCACGAAATGTAAACCTGCACAGAAACGCCCGGTATTAATCAAATCATAAAGCCATGCTTGTTTAATAAACACTTCGGCTGTTTTTGATGCGAATGCAAAAAAAATAAAGAATATCTGCAAATTCGGTTTGGGCTGAAATGAATCTGTGGTACTGGACACACCCTTTATAAGCGTAATAAAATACATTCTCGTTTTTATTTTACGAGGTGAGATTGATCGTTGGATATTGATGTCAGTCCTGAGACAATCCCGGTGATTTCCCATTTCCATGTTCCCTATTCCCAGCCACATTTTCTTGTACTTAATTGTTGTGTTTTCTTGTTTGTCACTTGCTGATGTAATACTGTGGAGAGAAATTATTTTATGTTCCATGCGAATCGAGCTATCATCTGCCTATTACTTTTCCAGATGAGCTTAACCATGATTCCAGGAACGGCCCCAGTCTGAGGAACATCCCTGTGCTTGGATAGTTGTGTTCTTGTTTGCTGTGTGTGTGTGTGTTTTTCTCATGAATGGAAAGCTTTGAATTGCTGTGGTAATGGAATCCCATTGCTTGGTTATTCCAGTTACTGTGAGTAGCGTGTGAGTTTGAGCAAGACCGCGGGGCGTTTGAGCAAAGTTGGCTACGACAAATTTTGTCTCACTTTCTCATCCGCAATGGTTCTTTACTGCTTTTGCTTCAGGGCCCAGATTTTAAAGCACACTGGACAGCAATTATTTCTTGTACAAAATTAATGTCTTTAAAATCAAACACTGAAGTTTATGAACATTACCGTAACTGTGTTGGCCCAGAGATATGCCAAATTTTTAGTCTAACATGTTTGGTTTTATATGTCTTTTGAATTTCAATGGTTTTCATGCTTTTGGCAGCTATTTTTGGTTTCTACTTTTTTAAGACCTCTTCAATGACCCTTTGTCTTCAAAACAGCACCAAATGGTGATTTAGTGATTATAAATCAGGTTTTAAGCTATTTACATTTATGCATTCAGCAGAATCTTTTAACCAAAGTGACTCATTTCAGTCACTATTTCAGCGATTCACTAGCAAAAGCCACATCAAAAGGGCCATTCATTTTCGACTTTCGACATCACTTGTAATGATTTTAAAAAGAACGTATAGTGTTGGGTGAATCTGTGCTTTTTAAAACTCCAAATCAGTTAAACCGTTGTGTCGCAAAAATATTCACTGTTTCCAAGCGCTCTAAATGGATCGCGTATCCCAAATCATTTGATTCAGATCAACTCTTTAAATTGCAGAATCGCAAATCTTTTGATTCGATTTGGAGTGGGCTCGCGAATCATTTGATTCACAATGATTCATGATCTGGGATCCGAGTCCTAGTCTGAAATAATGGTTCGCGGATCATCAGATTGGGACTTTGAAACTCTGATCGCAAATAATTTGATTCATATCGGGACTTCGGAGTGGGTTCGCAAATTATTTGATTCACAATGATTCATGATCTGTGAGCTGAGTCCTTGTCTGACATAATGGTTTGTGAATCATCAGATTGGGAATCTGAAACTCTAATCGAGAATCATTTGATTCAGATCTGGACTCAGAGCGGGTTCGCGAACTCTGATCGTGAATCATTTGATTCAGATTGGGACTTCGGAGTGGGTTCGCGAATTATTTGATTCACAATGATTCATGATCTGGGATCCGAGTCCTTATCTGAAATAATGGTTTGTGAATCATCAGATTGGGACTTTGAAGCTCTGATCGTGAATCATTTGATTTAGATCGGGACTTTGGAGTGAGTTCACAAAGCGGGTCAAGAATCATTATTCAGATCGGACCTTTGAAGCGTGAATCGCGAATCATTTAATTCAGTTCAGAATTCGGTGTGCGTTTGCGAATCATTTGATTCAGTTCGGGACTTTTTTTTTTTCAGATTTTTTTTTTATTAAACAGTAGAAAACATCAAAGCAGGGGCTAAAGCTAACTTTTTGCCACACCTGCCTATGGCCGGTGGTGTGATAAAATTTACCAGCCAAAAATTTTTTTACCAGCCTGATTTTTTGACCTGGTCATGATTTAATTTTTCTGATTAATTGCATATTTCTATTGTCATAATTTCACATTGAACTTCCAAATTACACACTGAACATCCAAATTAATGTAGAAACAACATAAGAATAGTATATTTCAATCATCATTTTACTAAGTAGTATTGATACCAATACTGCTACTGGTGTCTCTATTAAATGCATTTTTCCTCAATTATACCAATTAATTATAGCCATTCAACTTTACAGTATAATTGAAAGCCATTATTTTTAACATTTAATAAGCTCTAAAATATATAACAACTTTTAATGTAAATGATTTTAAAACAATCTTCACATAAACTATAAATTGTATATGCATAACCTATACAAGTATACATCTTTATTCAAGTTACAAAAGTTAATCAGTGACTAGAGCAGTCGAGTGATTTCTCTTTTTCTTTTGTTCTTCAGCAGGTTTCACTTTAAAATCAGCATGGTCTCTTTAAAACCGGGTGCCTTTACAGCCATTTAAGACTTTATAAAACATTTAAGACTACGTTTACGAGGTAACTCTCCAAAATCGCGCATTTTGACATTTGATTTGATTCGCTCTTGTCACTTATGACAGAACAGCTCATCATTGTCTGCTCATGACAGCTAATCTCATCCTCGGAAAAGATTATTTTATTCACTTACATCAGAAACAGTGAATCTCTTTAAAAACGAGCTGTTGAGCTCACTGCATTGCATCGTTATATTTCGGAAAAGTTTTACCCGCCAAATGGCGAACGACACTGTTACATATACTTGCCAACGCCAATTTTTACTCACATTTGAATGACCAAATTTAACAGAACTTATCTGAGAGCGGGTTGAATAAAAGAGATGCATAAAAAGTACATAAATGTGTTGGTTTAGGCTCAGATCCACTAGAACTAAACTAAGTCTAGACAAAGCCACTAATCAGTTAGTTGGTTGATGGTCAATCTTCTTGACCTATTCCTATATGTTAATAATTGCAGAAATGGCTTTTGTTGTAGACATCGATCAAATGTGTTTGGTGTGCTGGATGTCTCTGATGGATCCGATTGGTTTGCTTGTAAAATTGATGAGAAACAAACGAGCGTTATTGAAGAAATGTGCAGTTGATTTGTTTGTAGTCCCGGAAATTTCACTGTGAAGCTCTTGGAAGAACTTAGTCCGTCTGTGATTGTTATAGGTCTACAGTCTCTCTTTCACATAAACCCTCTTCCCTCGCGGGTCCACAGGTAAAAGATGCGTGTGAACGGACACTTTTCATCCCTGTATGTTTGTTTATGAGCGTGTGTTAGCGCATTTATGAGCTCCTGCTCTTTAATGTCAAGGAAAAACATTTCAACTACAATCTTGCAAACATTTAGATTAGAGACTCAGACTTCAGTGACTGCTTTTGCACATCTGCTGGATTTAGATTTTTAGACAAGCTTTACTTTTGTACCATTAAATTATTAATTATAAACTAATTCATACATAACTAATGAACAGTGTTTGGGAAAGTTTTACTTTTAAAAGTAATGCATTACTAAATAAGTATACTAATTATGTTACTTGGTTTTTTTTATGGAAAGTACACTCTTATAAAATAAAGGTTCCAAAAGGGTGTTTTTGCAGTAATGCCACAGAACCATTTTTGGTTCCCCAAACAGTTCTTTAAAGAAACATTTAAACATCTAAAGAACCTTTTTCAAATATAAAGAACCTTTTCTGCATATGAAAGGTTTCATGGATGTTCAAGGTTCTTCACGGAACCATCGATGCCAATAAGGAACCTTTATTTTTAAGAGTGTAATGCAATAAATTACTTTTTTAAATCTGGGTGAGGCTTACTTGTTTATTTTTTATATAAAAAAGTTATATATTTTGGCAAATGTAAAAGCCCTTTAATCAGTGCGGCCGTCTCCACTGTTTTGTTGTTATTTTGTCTCTTTTTGTGTCTTCTACTGTGAAACAACAGCTTGGGCCAGTGCTGCCACCTTGTGGAACAACAGATTAATGCAAAACATATTCAATTTGCATGTGCAACCTGGCCTAAACCTCAGGCTGAAGGAAATATAAATTCATGTCTGTACAGCACAGTACACTTTAATAAAGTTAAACTCTCTTACTTCAGCAATGCAATAAAAATGTCATGTTTTTCTAAGGTCATCTTTGCTATTTCGTATGGTGGATTTGGATCATTGGTTAATAAATTGGGATTAAATACATAAAGGACATTTGTGTTATTTAACATATCACTATTTTAGGTTTGCGTCACATTCTGAGTTTACATTTCACTGCTTTGATTCATTTTGAGGAATACGGAATCTGTTTTTGGGCAAGTGAGATGAATAAATCCACGTTGACATTTAGTCTAGACCTACAGTAAGCATCATATTTACACATCGCACACAACGCCTCTGCACTTACTCATGATGATGTCTCTCAACATGGGGACAGGAGAGCTGTCAATCAATACACGGGAAAACAAAGTAACTGGCATTACATATTTGAAAAAGTAACTTTTCTATAAAGCATTAGCCCCGAACCTAATATTTCCCTGTTAGATTTTGATCACAGCTCTGTGCACACTGCTACTTTTGATTGACTTTACAAGCAACAGTGTAATGTTCACACATTTGCCAGTAGTCATGCACCATCTCTGCTCTGGTTTAAATCAGTTTAAATATGTGTAAGAGTGTGTATTTTGGCTTTCTAAATCGGGAAGAACTCTAAATTGTAGACACTTCCCAGAAAGCTGGTTTATCTGCCTCCTGCAGCTGCAGAATAATTGTATACTATTGCACATCTACAGTATCTATTAAGCTGTCGGGCTCATTGGCTTCAGCCTTTTGGACTTCACTTTAAGTCCAAAAAGCCACTTCCCAAGGGAATTGCCTCATCATCTGTAAGCGGAGGAGTGATTTAGGGCAACACGGATGTGTGATAATTCTCAGAACAGAAGTGTTGAGTCACTGCTTTTTGGCACCGCGTTCCCTGCTGTTTTTGGCAAGCGTTTGCGTGACTGGCATTGCTTCGCGCTACCAAAGATAGCTTTTCCAAGCTTGCCTAAAAGTTGTCTTAGGATGTTCCAACTCACGAGTTGAGAAATTTTAATTAAGATGAGATGTTTATGGGATTTTGGTCGGAATATATTGGATGTGGTGGAACATTTCATGTTTGCAGCATAATAAAATAATGACTAGGCTTTTTTTTCTGTATTTTATTGTTCTTAAGCAGATGTTACACATAGTTTTGTGACATAAATCATTTAAATAAGCATAATTTTCTTTCAAACTTTACAGCTTTATCAACAGGATGTTTACAAATTAAACCATAAATGCAACATTTATGATTACAGCTTAAAATGATCCACCAACCCAACTGTAAGTCATAAATATCTCATCTTTGAACTTTGAATGTATTGGTTGCTTTAAGTCTCTGCAAAAAACATAAAGGTTTGCAAAAGGGACACTTTGACCAAAAGTTGAAAACATTTTCCAGTGAGTTTGTGGAAACTTAGTTCACTGTATTCCCACTTTATTTTCGCACCATAAGAACACGTTTTACACATTTCTTTTTCTAGGGCTTTCTCTGGTGTACAGAAGAAGCACCACAGGATTTGAAACAATTTGTGTAAAGTGCAATAAATAATGCATGTATAGTTTAAAGGTTGCATGCAGTAGCATATGTGATCATGAACCACAAAACTAGCCATGGTTCATTTTTTTTTTTTTTAATTAAGATTTCTACATCGCAAGCTTTCCATTGATGTGTGGTTTGTTAAGAAAATCTGGATTCTGATGGTGCAAAAAAAAAAAAAAAAAAAAATCTAAATATTGAGAAAATCACCTTTAAAGTTGTCCAAATGCAATGCATATTACAATATATATATATATGTTTGGTATATTTACAGTAGGAAATGTGCAAAATGTCTTCATGGAACATGATCTTTAATATCCTAATGATTTTTGGCATAAAAGAAAAATAGATCATTTTGACACATTCAATGTATTTTTGGCTATTGCTGCAATTACACACACACACACACACACACACACACACACACATATATATATATATATATATATATACGAATCTGAATTTGATAGATTCATGTAGTCTAGTGTTGTTCTTTTTAGTTCAGATGTCCATTTGCAGAGCATGTGAGCATGTAAAGTCCAGATGAGAAGGGAGGATGTTTTCTTTGATGGTTTGAGACGGAGCCATCAATGTTTTCATTTTTTAAAGTGCACTTCTGTCCAAAACAACACAATTGTTAGCTTCATATCATCTGCTGTGTGTTTGCATAAAGTGCATCTCATGCAACTTGTCAAATGTGGCCAGCTCGTATTTCACCTCAAAACCTTTTGTAGTATGCTGTACTGGTTTGAATAAAAAGTATTGCAATGCAATTTCTTTCACAGTATTGCAGAATAAACAATCGCCACTTAAAATGAGAAATGCAAACTGTCCAGTTGTATCTGTCAATGCAAAATAACTTTTTTTTTCGAGCTGAAATATGAGCCGTAAGGGTTTCCGTGAGAGTCACTCATCTGTGTGTGAGGTCAAAACAGAGGTGAAAACATCTGATGGTACAATTTGTGTTTTTTTTTGTTTTTTGTTTTTTTAGGACTGAACCCTCAGCAAATCTAGAGGCCAACGACGGGGGCATCCTGAGAAAGGACCATTTTTCAATGGGGAGCTTTATCAAAAAGACATGTCCCGCGAGTGTGCGTTTGCGTGTGTGGTTCGCAGTAAATCAGGGGCATGTACTGTGGCTACCCTCCATGGCCCATAACACCCTGGCCCCCCTCCAGAGCGCTGCGGTGTCATGACAGGAAGCGAGAGAGGAAAGCAGCGTGTGTCTGCTATGAATTAACCAGTGTAAATGTAAGACTCCCTCTGAGACTCCCTCCGCGCATGTGGGCCGCAAAGCAGCTTTGCACGTTTTTACATGTATGTGTGTGTGAAAACATGCTATTTGGGTGCCACCGCCTCTGCTGCAGAAAAGTAAATTAGTAAATACATTTAGGCCTCTAATTTAAATGACCGACAAAGAGTGTTTTATTAATATGTGTGTGTTTTTGTACAGCAAACCAGTGCACAGCAAAGTGACTGTTTTGGAGCAACTTAGTAGTTAATTTAAAGAAATGCACAGGGTTATTGTCAACAATGCATTTTATTTGCATCAGTACAAACAGTTTCAAGTCATATTTGTTAATTGTTTTTACAGGTTTATAAAAAAATGTAGAACAAACAATGGAATAAAACAGATTTTTTTTCTGCTTTTCCTTTGTATATTTACTAAAAGCAATATATTTTAAAATCCTCTTGTTTAATATACACTGCCGATCAAAAGTTTGGGATCAGTAAGATCAGTAAGTCTCTTATGCTCATCAAAGTTTCATTTTTTTTTATGAAAATACAGAAAAAAGTAATATTATAAAATATTATTGCAATTCAAAATAACAGTTCTTTATTTTAATATCTGTTAAAATGTAATTTATTTCTGTGATGTAAAGCTGAATTTTCATTAGCCATTACTCCTGTCTTCAGTGTCACATGATCCTTCAGAAATCATTCTAATATGCTGATTTATTACTTTTATTATCAATGTTGGAAACAGTTGTGCTGCTTAATTTATTTATTTATTTATTTATTTATTTGCACAAAGTGCACAAAGTATCCTGTGATACTTTTTTTCTGGATTCTTTGATGAATAAAAAGTTACAAAAAAGCATCCATTCAAAATATAGATATTTTCTAACAATATAAGTCTTTACTATCACTTTTTATAATGTAAAAGTATTCATTTCTTTCAAAGAAAGAAAGAAAGAAAGAAAATCACAGGTTCCAAAATAAATATTAAGCAGCACAACTATTTCCAACATTGAAAATAAATCAGTATGTTAGAATGATTTCTGAGGAGTAAAGATGCTGAAAATTCAGCTTCGCATCACAGGAATAAATTCTATTTTAAAGTATAATGAAATAGAAAACTACTATTTAAAATTGCAATAATATTTAACAATATTACATTTTTTTTCCCTGTATTTTTAAGCAAATAAAGGCAGCCTTAATGAGCAAAAAAGTCTTCTTTAAAAACCATTAAAAATTAAAAGTAGCACATGATAAAATAAATTCAAGCACACATCTCTTGTTTTACAGTACTATAAAACCCTGCTGAGCCCTTTCCTTTGCTTACTTTTGCTTTTTTTTTTGTACATTATTCTACACTTACGTATATAATGAGCTACATTTATAATCTGAAGTTCAGTATTGCTTTATATGAAGTACGTACCTGATTATGCATAGAGTAATATATTAGAGACAAAGCACACATCCTAATTTATGCTTCATTAAATGCGCTTCTTCTGGGTTTGGCAGAGATTTTATAACCAAATGGCCTCAGTGTCAACCCATAGGAGCAGTTTAAACTCAAGTCTTGCGACGGGTCGCTCTCAAAAGTTAGCTGGTGGATTAACAAAGCAGTGATGAGGAAAACCTCCACTTTTGCGATCTGATCACCAATGCATCGTCTCTTCCCGATAGAGAAGATCATCACGCTGCTGGCCAGGTCTTTATCCAGGGCTCCGCTCTCATCCAGGAATCTGGACGGGTTGAAGATGTGAGGATCCTGCCATTTTTGAGGGTCGTGGTTGACGGACCACTGGTTGATGAACACTATGGTGTCTTTAGGGATGCGAAGACCTTCGATGGTGACGTCTGAGGTGGTGGAGTGTGGTATTGTGACGGGGACGAAGCTGGTGTAGCGCATGGTTTCGTAAATGAAGGCGTCTAGGTAGGCCAGGTTGCTCTTGTCCTCAATTGATGGGAGTCTGTCACGACCTACTACTTTATCAATCTGCTCTTGGAGTTTGCTTTGGATCGACGGGTGTTTGACTAGTAGAAGCAGCATCCAGTGCAAGGCAGTGGAGACGGTATCCATACCTGCTCCAATAAGATCAGACACCGTACCTTCAGTATGAGCCTCGGTCAAACCCGTCTCCGTGTCTGCATGATCAATCACGCTGATAAAGGCGTCACTCATGTCTCTTGTCACCCGAGGGTCGTAGCTTTTCCTATGCTCCACCACTTTAGCTTTAACAAACATGAAGAAGTCTTTGTTAAGGTCTTTGAAGCTCTGAAACATGCTCCTCACAGGATTGGGGAAAGATTGCAGCCAAGGCATGACGTCCACCAAACTTCCAGCACCTACGGTTTCGCCAAACTTGTTCACGTGGCCCAAGAGATCCCTGAATTCCAAGTCATCGTGTCCATAGCGTTTGCCAAAACAAAGAGCGCAGATAATGTTAGCGGCCGCAACTGTGAGCTCGTGAGATGGATTGAAGTATCGGTTGTTTGCACTCAACCTCAGAAACGTTTCAACCAGTTCCTCGGCTTCGGCTGCGATGTGCTTCTCGAAGGACTTTTTCGTTTCGCTGTTTGCAGACGAGAAGGCACGAATGGTGGACTGGGCGATCTTCCGGTGCATCTTCCATTGCTTGCTGTAGTTGGTGAACGTCATACTCGTCCCGCCGGAAACAGACTGGAAGGATACAAAGTTTGGTCTGCCGGCAAACTCTGTGCTGTGTTGAAGCAACGCCTTGCGGATGGCCGACTCTCCGTTGAGAACCACTATGTCGCTGCAGCCCAGTCTAATTTGGTACACATTTCCGTAGCGCTTTGCCAACTTGGAGAAGGTGATGTGGGGCATTTGGCCGAGCTGCATGGCGTTACCAACAAGCGGCCAAGCGAAGGGCCCTGGAAGCCTCTTTTTGAGAGTGAGATTCCTGACCCAGAAACAAGCCTCTAGACAGCAGAGGAAGATGAAGGATGCAACAAGAGCTGGCTGGATTTGTCCGCTCCATTCCTTGAGGATGCTATTGCCCTTCATGCCGAACTCTGAGTCTGAAAACGCCATGGAAGCTCTAAAGATTTGTTTTTTTGAATAAATCGCAACTGTATTAACAGCTCTTCATCTTGAATGCCGAGTA
The DNA here is from genome assembly GCA_033026305.1 of Cirrhinus molitorella. Taxonomy (NCBI): domain Eukaryota; kingdom Metazoa; phylum Chordata; class Actinopteri; order Cypriniformes; family Cyprinidae; genus Cirrhinus; species Cirrhinus molitorella. The sequence continues at coordinate 34,998,139 of CM065135.1, forward strand.
AAGGAGGATTTTGAGAACCTCAACGCCCTGCTGTTTTTCGCTCTCTTCGGCTGTGGGGGATACAGGAAGACAGGTCAAGGTTTGCGGAGCTGCAATGTCTGTCCAAAGATATCCAAATTAGAAGAATGCAGATTTCAGCCTTGACACTGTGTTATATATCTCTAGAGTAGGAGGAGTTTGGGCTACAGGTTCGTTTTCTTTCCCCTGACTCTCTCTGACTTTCCACCCATTACGGCCGGAGCGCAGACGCTTGGACACACATTGGACTCCCAACGCGTTCTTGAGCCATCTACAGATGCATAATTCTTCAGACGAGTTCCCATATGTTGCATTAGATGGAAAAATGCCAAAGCAAGTGGCATTTAATAAAAAAAAAAAATACCTTTTGTTGTGCATTAATATTTAAACTGATAATAGATGCAGAGTTGAACTGGAAGGTAGTCAGCATTGTTTGTTTGTGATTAGTGGATTTTAGTTGCTTCTCTACGCATGTGGTTTCTCTGCTTAGACACCTGTGCAAACTTTAGGAGAACTGATTTCATTCATCAACTAAAAATCACAAATTCAAGCACTTCAGTTCCTGGCTCCAGGATTTGAAATGCAGATACAGATCCTTGCTTTTATTGTTGATCTAATACTCAAATATTATTTTACTGAGTTGTTTAAATGCATTTTGGTGGCACTATATCTGTGTGTATAGTATATACATAACAGAGTAAGAAAATAAAAGTCATCAGGCTAAATGAATGTGGGCCTTTGTTTAATGATGGCTGTTGCTTTCTATATATTTTTAAGAGATCTTTTTTTTTTTATTTGTCTTGCCGTAAAGTGCTAACATTTTTGAATAAAGCCATAAAACTAAAAATACTGTTTATTGAATACATTGTCTAACATATATGAGCTCTGTAAGAGCTCTAATTGGTGGGATTTCATTTTGTTTGGAATCCACAATGTGATGCCAACTGAATGCTAGTGAAATCAAGTCACTTGAGGAATTCAGTCTGTAAACTCATGAACGTTTTGAGGGCTTTTGTAATGCGTCAGACAAAGAACAGACACAAAGAGTGGAGTTAAGTATGTACCATAAGAGTGGATTCATCACGAGCTGTAGTTAGAATAATGACTGTTATATAAATGTAATAAGATAATTAGACTTTAAAGATGTGGCTTTACAGAAATATTGGCCGTGAAACTAACAATAAGGATATATAGAGACAATATGCATAAGTGAAGACAGATGCAGACCATTCAGACAGTACATTTGGATGCCTAGCTGGTTTAGTTTGATGTAACTTTCATAGTGCATGGATTGTTTAATAAAATATGAATGATGTCAGGGGTGAAGACAGAAAGAGTCTGAGTGCATCTTCACAGGTTGTAAAATAGCACTTTATTTAATTCCACTTGTAGCTTATTTTCCAATAGTAAAAAGAAAACATATTCAAAACAAATACCTGAACATTAAAACAAAAATCTAGTTTTTCTTCAAAAAGCTGTATTCCTGAATACATGCACTTCAGTTACAGAGCTGGCAAAACATTCAGTGTAAACATTTACTGCAATAAATGCAATGTGATATCGGAGTACATCTTGAGATAGTAGCTCTGCTGGTTTTATACATGATTTTGAGGATTTTTTTTATTGTGCATGTGAGAAAACCTTCAAAATGCATAATGGGGAAGCTAAAAGTTCATCCAGCATGAGGTTTAGGACTTTCATTGGATGATTTGCTGAGCAAGAGAACAGACTCAGAAAAGCACTAAAATCTCAAATTTGTTTGCGATTTATAAAGAATAAAATTGATAGAAACAGTTGTAAATAAATGCTTAATAATACTTAAAATACCTGAAGTACATAATCACATCGTTACACAGTTTTATGCAAGCTTAATGAAATGCACCGCTATGCCAAATCTGAGTCGGGCTCATAGGAAGTAAAAGTTCTCCAACAGCTGCTGCCCATTAACATGACTCAACACGATCTACAAACAGTTGCATAATATTACATAATAATTGATATGTCTACAGTGATAGTGGCTTAGCATCGGACCATAAAGGTTTCATATCGCAGTCCTTCTAACGTTATTTTGAAGCATAGATGATGTTTTATAAACACGAAGCAATTAAAACATTACTGTTAAGTTACCTGACAACATATTCTATGGATGTGATTACATCAGTTCACTGAAACAAAGGTGGATAAATATTAAATATACAATTACTAAACATTTAGCATTCAGTGCAGCTTTACTAATACTGTTATGTGGAATACATTTGTAATACGTTCAGTCTCTGCTGGCCTTTAGTCACAAGAACAAGCTGGTTATTTTTACTCATGCCGGCGACACCAAGCCAAAAAGTTTTCCTCTGAGCTTTGCCGAGATTGTGTAATGGAGCGGCTTCAGTGTTAAACCATACGTGCAGTCCATGGAGAGATCCTGAGAGGGGTTGCTTTCAAATGAGCACTGGTGCAAAAGGATGGCCGAGAACAGAAAAACCTCCATTTTGGCAATCTGATCGCCAATGCATCTTCTCTTACCTGTCGAGAAGATCATCACACTGTTGGTCAGGTCTTTATCCAGGGCTCCGCTCTCATCCAGGAATCTGGACGGGTTGAAGATGTGAGGATCCTTCCACTTTTGAGGGTCGTGGTTGACAGACCACTGGTTGATGAACACCACGGTGTCTTTGGGGATGTGGAGACCTTCGATGGTGACGTCTGATGTTGTGGAGTGCGGTATGGTGACAGGGACGAAGCTGGTGTAGCGCATGATTTCGTAGATGAAGGCGTTCAGGTAGACCAGGTTGCTCTTGTCCTCAATTGATGGGAGCCTGTCACGACCTACTACTTTATCAATCTGCTCTTGGAGTTTTCTTTGGATTGATGGGTACTTGACTAAAAGCAGAAGTATCCATTGCATCACTGTGGACATCGTGTCTTGTCCGGCACCGATTAAATCGGTGACTGTTGACTCGACAAAGTCTTTAGTCAGCATGCTTTTCTTCCCATGCTCGATCACGCCAATGATGGCGTCACTCATGTCACGGGTGACTTCAGGGTCGTACGTGTCTCTATGCTGCACCACTTTGTCCTTCACATAAGCGAAGAATTCCTCATTAAGGAGCTTGAAGTTTTGATAAACGCTTCGGATGGGATTCGGAAACGACTGCAGCCAAGGCATGACGTCCACCAGGCTTCCAGCGCCGACGGTTTCGCCAAATCTTTCCACTCTTTTCAAGAGAGCCTTGAACTCGGGATCGTCGTGGCCGTAGCGTTTCCCGAAGCAAAGCGCGCAGATGATGTTGGCGGCCGCGACGGTGAGTTCCTGCGACGGATTAAAGTTTCGCCCGTCGGCGCTGAGCCTCAGAAACTTCTGGACCAGTTCCACGGCTTCGCCAACAATGTGTTGTTCGAACGTCTTTTTGGTTTGAGTGTTCGCCAAGGAGAACGCTCTCAAAGTCGATTGCGCCACTTTGCGATGCACCCTCCATTGTTTGCTGTAACTGCTGAACACCATGCTCCGCCCGCCGGAAATCATCTGAAAGGACACAAAGTTGGGCCTCCCGGCAAATTCGGTGCTGTGCTCGATGAGCGCCTTGCGTATGGCCTCGTCTCCGTTCAGAACCACAATGTCGCTTCGCCCGAGTCTGATCTGATAGACGTTTCCGTACTTCTTTGCAAGCTTCGAGAAGGTGATGTGCGGCATTTGTCCCAGCTGCATGGCGTTGCCCACCAAGGGCCAGGCGAACGGGCCTGGGAGCCTTTTCTTGATCCTGAGATTTCTGACCCAAAGACAGGCCTCCAGGAAGAAGAGGATGATGAAGGACGCTATCAAAGCTGGCTGAACCTGTCCGCCCCATTCCTTCATGATGCTGCTGCTTTCAAACTCAGCTTCAGTCAGAGCCATTCTTCTGATGCACTGTTTATTTTTAGTGATGAGATGCTGTTTAATGCTCAAATACTGTATATGTTCAATGCTATATACTGGGAAATACAAGCATCCTTTTAAAAGAATACTCTAATCTGTTTCTCCGTTTTGCAAGCAAATGCAATGTAAACTCTCTCTCGCTTCCCAGTCTGTTTTAATTAATCTTAATAGAGTTTCTACTCTGTATAATTTTTCCAGGTTATGCTGACAGGGTTTTCTGCGCTGCTTGACTAGATTCATGTCTTTTATATATGTTTGCAGCACAGGGGGCCGGACCCAAAGATAGTCTCACTCCTCCCATTGTGGAAGCCGCAGAGACACCGTCAGAAGATCTGAACGTCTGGCTGCAGCCGAACACGGAGATTCAAGCGCGCAACCGGTTCTGTTCACCGGGAAACGTCTGAGCCTGCGGTGGAAATAGTGCGTAAATCATCTTTGTTTGGTTTGCACGCGTTCTTTGCGGGGTATTTTTGAACAAAGTTGCGGTTTGTGCCAATCATCACACTGTGCTAAACTCAAACGGAGTGATGCATTAAACGTTTTAAGTTGCTGCATCTGTTATTTGACTCACGCGATTGTGTGTCTAGTCGTTTGCGCACTCATGCCATCCTTATTTCTGCTCTGGTTTGCACAGGATTATGAAAATGTTTTTTTTTAAGCTTAATGCAATCATCGACGGCATCCCAGACGTTTGTCTTGGGGAATGTTTCGTAATAAAAAGACGCTCTGTTTTGCAGACCCACTTTACATAAACCCTAAAAATGGAAAAGTATGCATGCATGGAGTTATGCAACACGACTAGACAATGAAAATCCACATTATCCCTGTGGTTTGTGAGTCCCTATTAGCCCCGTTGTACATATAGAATTCCGTTTGGAACAGCATCGTATGTCATAATAAACATGTGCAAATTATTCCACATATCGATGATTGCACACCACAAAGAGAAAGTTTTCATAATAGATCATTTCATATTCTTTCAGCATGGTTCATAATTTGATCTCCAAGTACAAACAATTGATTTTTAGTACAAATGTCAACGTTTTACCACAGAGGGAAACAAGATCATAAATGATCTTTAAGAGCATAATTTAATGTTGTGTTCACATGTCCATGGTGCATCATGTTCTGAGTTCTCTGATCTCATCGAAAAGCATGCAAGGGTCTCTCTCGGCTATTTTCCCCTCACAGTTTCAGGATAAATTTTCACATGTGTTTTTGGGTATGCAGTCATTGAGAGATTGCTTAATTGCAAGCATGCCTTCATAACGTGTGCTAAAGCAGATCCCCTCAGAATGTGCCAGTACAGACACGTATTCTGTAAGAAAGCACATCAAATTTGTCCTGAGAGGGTCATTTGTTTTTAAAAGTTTCATGATGTGAATGTATATGAAGAAGCTATTTTGTAGCATGTGTATCTGCATTTGCTTTGCTGCTTGTTCTGTTTGTGCTCAGGTTAGATAATAGCAGAACTGAAGTTGCATTTGCGTTCCCTTATTCATGCTTCCTGTGATCTATAGTTCTCTAGACTTTAAGCTACAGAACTGAATGTCCTTGATGCAAAACGCTTTTCTTCTGAGCGCCAGGCGGGAGATAAATGTTCCTTGTTTCCTCACCAGGAGGAGTTTATTTTTGCTGGGATCTAATGACCCTAATTGCAGCGCTGCAGCGTTTCTAAAGTCAGAGAGACAGTAGCATTGATTTCTTGCTGATAGTACACTTTCCTGGATGCAAACCACCGCTAAAATGAGATGTGCCTCCTTCCCTGAGAAGAGAGGAAGGAGAAGCTGCCAAATACAATCAGTTCCAATCCGCTTGGATTTAAGAAGCCCACTGTTTCTCCTCCCTAGGAGAGAATAAACATCTTCACAGAAACAAGATTAGATTTCATTGTGCACTGTCCAGGGAACACTAGAGAGAAACTAGTGAGCATTAAACTGTCCATGAACTCAATTAATTTTTGTGTGTGTGTGTAAGCAGTGCATATGTAATAAAATAAAGTGGTAACATGCATTATTGCATTATAAAACTAATTCATTAATTATGCATTAAAATGCACTTTGTAATGCATTATAATCCCAGAAATCTGTATATATCTGGTTACACTGTGGATGGCTTCAAGTTACCAATTGTAGTCTGAAATCTAAAAAAGTTCATATTGTTCTTATAGCTTTTACATTTGAGAGATTTTCTGATTGACTTTGTAGTATTTGCAACATCAGCACCACAACAAAAGCTTTTACATTTTAATTTAATGTAACGTAATCCTTTATTTTGTAATGTCAAAAATCATGGATTGATTAAAATATGGTAATACTAATGTGATATTATATAATATTCTGCGTGTAAGCAGTACAGATATAATAAAATAATATTTTATATCATTATCTCCTAACTCAAATGAAATAAAAATTGTTCTTATAGATTTTACAAATTACATGTTTAAAAGCTCAGATTTTCTGATTGACTTAATTTTTGCAAAACTTTAAGTAATATTTGAATTTAATGTATCGTTGTTTAAAAATCAAGGATTGATATTATAATGTTGCGATATTAGTTAATATTCAGTGTGTAAGCAGTGTATAAAAAATACAATATTTGATGTAATTATTTTGTATCAAGGCTGAGAAAAGTAAAAATTGTTCTCACAGATTTTATGAATTACATTTTAATGTATATTTTTGTACAGTGCAACACTGAATGACTCTATCTGCAATTTAAACCACAGCGACAAAAGCTTTTAAGTAACATTAAAAGCAATATTTTAATTTAGTGTACCGCAGTCGTGAAATCATGAATGGATACAACAAATGTTATTTTGATGACTCAGATATCACTGTGGCTTTGTAGACTCAGTTTTCCAGTGTTACTATCAGAGCTCAGCACTGCCAAAATGCCATCACATCTTTCCGTACGGGAGAATCCTCTGGAATCCCGTGATTCACATATGGTCTCTCACATCAGCGTCCGCGCTAATCAGAGCCAGCTTTGCGGCCAGCGTGTGTGTGTTGCGTGAGGCTGTCGTGTTTGCCTGCCATTATTCTCTTTAACCTGGCTGTGAAAGGCTGGCCGTGACCCCGGAGGGTCGGGAAGGTTGAGGACTTGGCAGCCGCGAGCGTGTGGATGCAGGTCTCACGGTGGACGAAGCGATGCCGGTCTGGAGCTAATCACTATTTACTAGAATCATTTCCACTTTTCAGCGAGCTACTGTCACGCACGGCTCTGGGAGGGAGGAGGAGGAGGAGGGAAGCCCAGGGGTCCGACCGGCCGTTTAGGAGCCGGTGGGATTCGGGGGGAAAAGGATGAGCTGAAACTAACCAAAGGAATGCGAATGCAGATTAGACAGCAGTGCTGATCCAGAACCCCGAACGACCGACTGACACACAGCGAGAGGAAATGAACACGCTCACTCTCACTGCAGGACACTAACGAATGCTTTATGAGCGTGACTCACCAGTGCCATCTTGACAATGTTAGCGCTCAATGGAGTCTATTAACGGCAATGACGTGATGCTGATTCACTTGAGCTGAGCACAAGTTTTTGTTTGCACAAGTAAATTTAAATGATTAAAACTGTAGATTTTCACATTTTTGTGAAATGTCAATGGTGAAATACCAACCAGTGTTTTGGGTGGTTGCTGGGGTGTTGCTATGCAGTAAGTTGTTTTGAATAGGTTTTAGCATGTTGCTATAGGGAGTTGCTAGGGAGTTACTGCAGTAGCTTGTTACCAGGGCATTGATGTGCAGTTGCTAGGGAAATACTCCAGTGCGTTGCTAAGGAGTTACCACATTTGAATGTTGCCAGGGTGTTGCTGTGCAGTTGCTAAGGTGTTCTGATTGTTTTTTAAGTGCTGTTATGGGGTTGCTAGGGAGTTGCTACAGTAGGTTGTAGGCAGGGTGTTACTATGCAGTTGCTATGAGTTACTAGAGTAGAGCATTGCCAGGGTGTTGCTATGCAGTTGATAGGGAGTTACTACAGTGGGTTGTTGACAGGGTGTTGCTATGAAGTTGCTAGCGAGTTCTGAGTGTTTTTTGGCATGTTATTATGGGGTTGCTAGGGAGTTGCTACAGTAGGTTGTTGGCAGGGCATTGCTATGCAGTTGCTTGGAGTTACTACAGTAGAGCATTGCCAGGGTGTTGCTATGCAGCTGATAGAGAGTTACTACAATGGGTTGTTGACAGGGTGTTGCTATGCAGTTGCTAGGAGTTTCTACAGTACAGCATTGCCAAGGTGTTGCTATGCAACTTCTAGGGAGTTATTACAGTAGGTCATTGCCAGGGTTTGGCTATGCAGTTGCTAGGGAGTTAATACATCTGAATGTTGCCAGGGTGTTGTTATGCAGTTGCTAAGGTGTTCTGAGTGTTTTTTAACATGTTGTTATGGGGTTGCTAGGGAGTTAATACAGTAGGTTATTTGGCAGGGTGTTGCTATGCAGTTGCTAGGGAGTTACTACAGTGGCTCAGTGCCACAGTAGGTCGTTGCTATGCAGTTGCCAGGAAGTTTTTACAGTAGGTCATTGCCAGGCGTTGCTAGGGAGTTTCTACAGCATTTTGTTGCTCTGCAGTTGCTATGACATGATGCTGTTGCTGTGGATTTACTACAGTAGGTCATTGCCAGGGTGTTACTATGGAGTTGCTAGAGATTTACTAGAGCTAGGGCACTGATATGAGGTTGCTAAGGAGTTACTACAGTAGCTTGTTGCCAAGGCGTAGCTATGCAGTTGATAAGGTTTTTAACATGTTTCTTTGAGGTTACTAGGGAGTTACTACAGTAGCTTGTTGCCAAGGCGTTGCTATGCAGTTGATAAGGTTTTTAACATGTTTCTTTGAGGTTACTAGGGAGTTACTACAGGTGGTGATTGCTAAGGAAATCTGTATGGTTGCTAGGCAACTACACTGTTTTGCACACCACTTTGAAGGTGATGAACATCTAAGCTTTATTTGTTTGATCGTTAAAAGTAAACTTGAAGAATAATAATTTAATGAGATCATAATAGCAGATTATTGTCTCTTTATCAATTTTGTTTAAGCATGCAACTAGGGGAGGCGAGAGTTTAAAATGCAAAAAATCGAATATGTGATTTATATTTTTAAGATGTGCATGAGCATTTTGTTTTTATTACATAAATCGCATCAAAAAATATCCAAGATTCCTAAACACAGGCTATCTTTAAGTGAATCCAGTAAGGTTATTGAATTATTGCGGTCTGTTCTAAAACGAGACTCAGTCGCCTGAGGGAACGTGAGCACACAGGCGTCTCAAGCGGGATGTTTGTGCTTTCGCCAGGTACATCAAACCACAAATCTCCTCTTACTCTGACCTCTGTTCGACTTTGGGTCCAAGATCCCATCGGCCAATCAGAACTCAGCAGCGTGCGTTTCCTCCAATCAGAACTGACGGCATGAGCATTAGTGATTTGATGTGGCCTGACATTTAAGTGCGATCAGTTACTATAATTTGATATGTCAATGATGAGCGCTCGTGAACATTTCCCGTCTGTTAATAACGTGACTTGGCCGACGAGCGGTGATGGAAACTGTAGAATTGAGTTATCAAACACACCAGAATGGTGATGTGAAGTAACAGATGTTTTTACGCTTCATCATGATCATATTTAAGATTTTTTTAGCAGATGCTTTCATATCAACCTTTACAACATTGCACATAATTAAATTCATCGCTTTTACTTAAACTGATCAGAGCATTGATTCAGAATAGCACAACGTTTCCAGCTCACATTTCAGAAGCTATTTTAGGGCCATTATGATTTTATTGTAATTATTTTATATTTCTTGCAGTTTGACATTAAGATTGCATCTACACATTATGCATGTTTGAGATGCATGCATTTATTTTCTTTCCCAGTTTAAAATGTGCATGTCATATATAAAATATAGTTCTCTGAAATAGCTCTCTGCAATATTTGCCTTGCACATTAGAGAACATTCCCTTCCTTTCTGTCTTGGCATGAGGAGCAGTTTGTTCTTCAGCTGAAGTTGTTGTTTTAAGTTTGTGGGGCCTGAAGGCCAAATGATCTGCTGAAATTCTGCTGATAGTCTGCATGTATATTTCCATATCAGGAGTAGATTGAGCATTTCAATACTTCAGTACTTCAGTCATTCAGTGCATTTAGTTTTATTTTCACCAGCGCAGTATTACATGAATCACTATGTAGAGTGATAATGGCCATTACGTTCTCCTTCACCCCTCTGTAGGTGCGTTCTGATGTCTTCTGCAGAGGTTTCTTGCGTGCGAGGATGAGTTTGCGTGCCACTCCGGCCTAGCGTGCGCAGATCCCGGTCACCGGCCCCGACCTCCCCTGGGAAGAGGAGGAGATTAAAATGAGACGGGGAAGGGAAAAAAATACGGCGAGAAATGGCTTCCAGATGACCCCGATTTGAGTTGGTTAGCTCATTTGTAGCTGGCAGACGGACTTTGACAGGAACAATTACAGCAGCCTAAAGCTCCACGCAGCAGCAGCACATCTCCAGGTTAATGAAGGATTACTCACACATACATGCTCACTATTCACAACTTAAAATTAATCACTTTCTCACTATAAATAAACCTTATTCTGATCTACATTGTGGCTTAAGTAATACAACTTTTAAAAGGTGTTTAAATTAATTTATAGACAGTTTTTAAAATAATTTTTGTGACTATAATTGTTATAAAAAATTGCCATGAAGTTGCTCTTCACATTATGTAATTGTTTGGATAATTAGTTCATTACTTAGATTCTTTCTGTTTCATCACAGTGGCATGCAAAAGTTTGGGAACCCCTTGCAGAATCTTCGAAAATGTGAATAATTTTAACAAAATAAGAAAGATCATATACAATGCATGGTATTTTGTATTTAGTACCGTCCTGAGTAAGATATTTTACATAAAAGATGTTTACATATAGACAAGACAAGACAAAAAATAGCTGAAATTATCAAAATAACCCCCTTCAAAGGTTTGGGAACCCTTGGTTGTTAATACTGTGTGTGGTTGCCTAGATGATCTATGACTGTTTTTTTGTTTTGTGATGGTTGTTCATGAGTCCCATGTTTTTTTTCTGAACAGTTAAACTAAGCACTGTTTTTAGAAAAATCCTCCAGGTCCTGCAAATTCTTCAGTTTTTCAGCATCTTTTGCATATTTGAACCCTTTCCAGCAGGGATTATATGTCAGTATCTTTTAAGTGAAATGTCTTACTCTGGACAGTACTTAAAAAAAAAAAAAAAAACATGCATTTTGTACGATCTATCTTTTTTTGCTAAAATGATTTACATTTTCACAGATTCTGCAAGGTGTTCCTAAACTTTCGCATCACATGCCACTGTATGTATATATAGTGTATTATTTACTTGGAAATTTTTTTTCACCCAATATATTTTATGGCCTATTTTTCAGTTTAATTTTAAAAAATGTAAAAAAAAAAAAAAAAAAAGTATTTAAAAAAATTGCCCTCTGTATATTTTCAGTCCAAGAAAATGCTTTTAGATTTCACATTTTAAGAAAAACGTAACGTGTGTGAACCTTTAACACATTTGAAAATTTTTATTATTAGTTAGTTTAGTTAGCACCTGCTGGTAGATTCTGCAAACGCACAATTATGCTTCCAAAAAGCATCTTTCACGATGAACCATGTATTCTGATTAAATTATGATTTGCCTGCAACGTATATAAAAAAAAAATATATATATATATATATATATATAAATTTAAATAAATAGATGCATTCCCAGTGATTATTTACAAATTAGTTTGCTTGGTTAGTTACGTGCAATAAATACAGAATTTCTACATTCTTGCATGTTGCCCCAGTTTCACTTGCATGTATTTTTTTTTGCTTTTCTGTCTGCTTATGTGGTATGTGCGTGTCTACAGAAAACCCCAAGACTGGAGAAATCTCATGCAAGCACATTTTTCTTGCATTATTTTGATGCACTGATAGCAAGTGTGCATGTAGTCGCAGGGACTGACGTGTGTCGCAGCTGGGACAGTAAATGCGGGTGGTCTTTGCGGCAATGTAATCGCGTCTGTCCTTAATGCCGAATATCACGCTGACAAACCACAGTCATTTACATGCAACCGTGTAAATGGAGAAGTGCAATTAGTGAGTCGAAACCTGCTCCAATACTACGGTCCGCCCTGGGAAGTCTTTCCTCAAGGGATCATGGGAAGAGATTCGATCTCTGTTCTCACTTTATTCTGGGATGAAAGTGTGCGGTAAGCGGCTGCTTAACCTCAGTGGATTCTCAGCAGTGCGTTTCGCCTGTTCTGAATCTTGTTTACAGGCTATAAATCGGGCGCTTATGTGCGACACGAGTGACATGATGTGGCGGGACAGTAACAGCTCGTAAGGACACTTGTTATCAATTACACATTTTCTCAGCTCAGCATTCCAGATGCTCTGAAGGGAGAATAATACAGAGGAAAGCAAGAGTTGGTCTTTCCACACAAAACTCTAAGCCAAGTTTAACCTTTCAGCATGCTGTCCACTGGTTTAACAGATTTACCGGTTTCACAGGCTTAAGCCTAGTCCCAGATTAAAATGTAAGTCTGAGCTGTTTCAACTGAAAGTAACTTGAACTAATTGATCTTAAAACATGTCAGTGCCTTTATTTTGTCTTACGATGCACACCAGTAATGCTTTTTCTAAGTAGGTTTCAGAATATAGATAGGAATAAACCTGTACATTTTGGTGTATGTAAGTGTTGCTGAAGTGGAGAAAAAACTTTTAAAATATACATACTATAATTGAAATCTACAGACGCAGCAAAGTAATAAAATAAACACTTAAAAGTGTATTTTGGATTTTTTATTTCCACTAGTCTGAAACATGTTATGAACAGCCAAATATCTCTAAACTATAAAAATGACCAGTGCATGAAAAAAAAAAAAAAAAATTAAAATTACAAATTATTAAAGAGACAGTGATTTTTTTTTTTTTTTTGCAAGAAACTTTTAATTAAAATGTTCCCTCAGGAACTTTGTGTTCTCCCACAAAAATGTTGTCTTTCCCCAAAAAATCTTTTATTAGAAATAAACTGCTATAGAAATCAATTTGAATATAGTCAAACCCCTCAGTAAGTTCTGCTGAAGTGGAGATAAAAACTTAACTTTAAATATTTTTTTTAATAATTGATCCACAGACGCAAATAGAAGTGCAATCATTTTTTTTTTTTTTTTTTCCACTGGTCCAAAACAACATGCCATGAAAAGCCAAACAGCGATTTTTATTTTAAAATTAGAAGTAATTAGTAGAAGAAAATTATGAAAGAGACACAATAAAAAAACATAAAAAAACTTTAAAACAATGATTGTTTAACAAAGAAATCTTGAACTTTGGTCTTAAACCATGTCAGTGCCTTTATTTTGTCTTAAGATGCACACCAGTGATGTTTTTTTTTCTAAGCAGGTTTATAAAATTACTTAAATGAAGTAACTGAACTATGGCCTAGTCCTGGCTTAATCTAAACCCTATCTGTGAAACCAGGCCTATAAGTCAAGACACAACAGATGTATAGGGTAAAAAAATGTAATATCTCACAATACCTACCCATTACAGTAAGGCAATTGGTTTGTATTAGACATTTTCTGAAGTGTTATATTTAATATGCAAGCAATGCATTATTTAATGCATTGTGGAAGTTAAATATGCACTAATTTGCAAACATTTTCAGAACAACTGGATAGAGCCAAGTTCAAAATTCTTGTTTGATTTTGTTGGCATATTAGATTTAAAACTTTCTACAGTAGCGATTTTGGATTTCTCATTTTATCACTTCATAAATCAAAAAACACTGTAAACAGACAGAAAAAAAATACATTTCAGCACATTTTAGAAATAAAATGCTATATAAATCAGTGTAAATGATATATTAACAAATCCCTCTATAAAAACCTTCAGAATATAGATAGGAATAAACCTGTAAATTTTGGTCTATGTAAGTGTTGCTGAAGTGGAGAAAAAACTTTTTAAATATACATACTATAATAGAAATCTATAGATGCAAATAGCTAAAGTTCAATAAAATAAATACTTAAAAGTATATTTTGGATGTTTTCTTTCCACTAGTCTGAACAACATGTTATGAACAGCCAGATAGCCCTAAACTATAAAAATGACCAGTGCATGAAAAAAAAAAAAAAAAAAAACTTACAAAATTACAAATTATTAAAGAGACAGTGAAAAATTTTAGCTAGAAACTTTCAATTAAAGTATTCCCTGAGGAACTTTGTGTTCTCTCACAAAATGTTGTCTTTCCCCCGAAAAATCTTGCCTTCTTTCACAAAAGTAGATGCAAAAAGAAGTACAATAGTCCAAAACTGGTCCAAAACAACATGACATGAAAAGCCAAACAGCCCAAAATTTTTGACCAGTGCGTAAAAAAACTATGATTTTTATTTTAAAATTAGAAGTAATTAGTAGAAGTAAATCATGAAAAAGTCACAATAAAAAAGTTTACAGTCATTAAAAACAATTCTTTAAAACACTGATTGAACTTTTAGGATCTCTAGGGAGGACAAAAAGTTCTCAAAGGAATTAAAGTGATCTTCAGTCTGAACTCTCGTTAAAATCAACTCTTAAATCATGTTTCCCACATGGTCTCTCGAGCATCTCTGGCTCCAGCTCTGATTTCCGCAAACATTGTGTTGATTCTGATTCTTGTCTACTTAGTGGGGTTCCCTTCCTTTGTCTCGCTGAGCTGCTAGCCATTCCTGAGGGAGCGTCTGACGGATGGTTCAGAGTCGGCCGTTGTTACGCTGCAATTAAATGACTCTCTGGGACACTTTACATAATGAACCATTTCCTCCGGCTAAAAGTTTTCTCTAGCGTTGCCCAACATGTGGTTAAGACAGCATGTCACCATCAGCACGGGTCTCTCTCCTGTTTATAAGCTCGCTGGAGTCATTTCAGATTTCATTTATAATCGATTTCACATTACATTGTTTTCTTTTCATTTATTATTAGCTGACTCTACTGTTTCCTCAGACCCTGGAGAATCCAAGAAGAGCCGTTTTGGAGATCTATGAGACAGAGATCCAGTTCTTATGACTCTTGCAGAGACGCACCGAGATGTTCAGGTAATAATGAGATGAACAGCACCAAATAATTCACTTGTTTCTTTCCAAGAAACATATGTGACCCTGGACCACAAAACCAGTCATAAGGATTTTTTTTTAAATAGAGATTTATGCATCACCTGAAAGCTGAATAAATAAGCTTTTCATTGATGTATGGTTTGTTAGGATAGGACAATATTTGGCTGAGATACAACTATTCGAAAATATGGAATCTGAAGGTGCAAAAAAAAAAAAATATTGAGAAAATCGCCTTTAAAATTGTCAGAATTAAGTTCTTAGCAATGCATATTACTTATCAGTAATTAAGTTTTAATATATTTACAGTAGGAAATTTACAAAATATCTTCATGGAACATGATCTTTAAATGAATAAATGTAAGTTTCTAGACACTTGATTGGTTTTAAGAGCAAACCAACATCATTGCTTGCAGGACTCATTTGCTATGAGCCAACGCAATCTCACTGCAATACGTAACTTTTTACATTTTGCCAAACTGGTGGCTAATTTGCTAATCTAATATGTATGTTTTCATAATATCTGCTTATGCCTGGTGATAGTTATGCTTAGGAATGAATGTTCATATTTCCTTTTTTTCTAAAATAATTGTTTTGCATTATTCGCAATATACAAATTTATACGTAATCGCTGACTTGTAAACTGAGTTTTCCTGTGAAGTTACACAAAAAAGATTGCATGAAATGGAGCCCCTTTCATATTCAAAGAGTTTAATTAATATGATTATATAAAAATATGGCATTATTACACGGTTGAAACTTTTATTTTGCAAAAATTGTGTTACCCTAAGAAACTTTGCATTTTTGCACAAAAGTATTCTGTGTTCTGTCATGAAACATTTGCATTTGCTTGCAAAAATATTACATTCCCCCCAAAAACTTTGCATTCTCTTGCAAAACTTTGCCTTTCTTTCACAAAAGTATTGCTTTTTGCCAAGAAATCTTTGCACATTCTCACAGATCATTTGTATTCTCTAACAAAAATATTTGTTTTCCCACAAAAACATTTGTGGTTGCTCTCAAAAATATTGCATTGTCCTGATAAACTTTGCATTCTTGCAAAACTGTTGCTTCCCCAAAAACCTTTGTGCTCTCACAAAAGTATTGCATTATTTCCCAAAACATTTAAATGTTGCGTTCTCCCAAGAATTATGTTTATTTTTTTCTTTTCAAAACAAGAGGCGGACAGTAGTATTTTTACTTCACTTTAAAAGTACTTTTTTAAGTGTCTGTACTTTATCAGAGTGTTTTTCTTTAGAAAACTTTACTTTACAACATTTCAAAGTATAATGTACTTTTTACTGCACTACGTTTCATATTAAATATCATTTATTACTTAATTACATTAAAAATCTAGTACTTTCTTACTTTTACTTGAGTAAAAGTAATTCAAAGATTTACTTCAGTACAACAAAGTGCTACATTTTAAATGTTCTTAGGTATTAAAGGTAAAAAAAAAAACAACTTAAGAAATGTATGAAATGTAGTGCAGTACAAAGTTTGACATTATGTCTTTAATGTAGTAAAGTAAAAACTTTCCAAAGAAAAACACTCTGATAAAGTACAGATGCTTTTTAAATTTACTTGAGTAAAGTAAAAATATTTCACTATTTGTTCACCTCTGGCGTTAATTACAAAACATTTGCGTTTTCTTGCAAAAAATATTGAGTTTCCCATAAGCATGGCATTCTCCCAAGAAACCAAGCATTAGCTCACAAAAATGGGAAACGTTTTTATGGGAAACTTTGCATTCTCTCACAAAACATTTGCATTCTCTCCCAAAATATTGTATTCTGCCGTAAAACATTTGTATTAATTTGCAAAAATCTTGTGCTCTCTCAAAAAACATTCATGTTTCCTCTCAAAAATATTGCATTGGCCCTGAAAAACTTTGCGTTCTCTATCACAAAACATTTGCATTTTCCAAAGAAATCTTTGCACTCTCTCACAAAAATGTTTGCATTTTCTCATAAAAGTAGTTTCCCATAAGACTTTGTGCTTAATTGCAAAAATAGTTGTCCTGAGAAATTAATTTACTAACATTTACTTTTCATTTGCTAACAAAAATATTGCATTTCCTTATTGAACATTATGTTTTCACACAAAACAATTTCATTTTACTCAGCTGTCATCGAGTCTGTTCTGTGCACATCAATAACTGTCTGGTTTGTCTCAGCTACAAAATCAGACATCAGAAGATTGCAGAGAACGGTTCAGACTGCAGAGAGGATTCTATAGCACAGCTGTACATACCACTTATTTCTTAATTTATTTTTCTATATATTTTTTTTCTAATTATATTTACATATGTGTATTTTTTATTCTCATCTTATTTTTATTGTCTCTGTATTCTGGAAGCTAATGTCCTTGTATGCGCAAGCGTACTTGGCAATAAAGCTCTGATTCTGATTCTGATTCATTCCTTAACAACTTGCGTTACCCTGAGAAACGTTGCATTGTCTTATAAAAGTAATGTGTTTCACAGAGAAACACTGTTCTGTCATAAACCATTGGCGTTTACTCTGAAAAGTATTAAATTTTCCCCCAAAAAACTTTGCATTCTTTTGCAAAAAAATTGCATTTCTTCCACAAAAATATTGCGTTTCCCTAGAAAACATTTGCGTTTGCTCTCAAAAACTATTGCTTCCCCCAAAAATATTGCATTCTTTACCAAAACATTTAGATTTGTTCACAAAAATACCAAGAATATTTTGAAACTCATTTATTTACAAAACATCTGCGTTTTCGTAAAATACTGCGGAAAACTTTGTGATCTCTAACAAAAGTATTGCATTCCCTCTCAAAACATTTGCATTTGCTTACAAAAATATAACGCTCCCCCAAGAAACTTTGCCTTTATTGTTTCTCTGGGAACACAAATAATTGATTATTATTTGAATTGATTGTAAGGATTTCCAGTTTGGGAAACACTGCACTACAGAGCGACCCATGAGCCCTCACTAGTGTTCACTTTTTCCGCCTTTTCACAGTCAGAGGAAAAACAGACGTTCAGAGATCCGGCTCTCCACCTCGGTCGGATTGGACGCTTGGTTTTTCCTTCACCTCATCAGGGTCACTGAGCGCCCATCCTGAACCCATCCAGGACAGCAGTGGCTCCGCTTCAGCACAAATATAAATAGAGAGCTCTCACTCTGTTACATGTGGAAAGATCAGGGGCCAACGGAGCAGCTTTTTTTATTTATAATGCTCCGAGGGCTTGTAAACACATGCACACATACAGCAACCACAGTAGTGGATGCTGGGGGTCAAAGGTCAGTGTTTGGAATAAGTCAGACTGCAGTGTAAATATCACCATTTAAATTGAATTACAATTTCCACTGTGTTCTTTGAACAACCAGATGCTTTAAGAGAAAAATACATATTCCTTATTATATTTCAAACAGTATTTAACTGTATTGGATTTCTGATTAAACCAAAAAGAATATGTGGATGAGTTTTGTGTCACAGATTTCAGGATAGTGACTAGTTTACTTCTTTAGTTTGTTAACTAAACTTGGCATTGTGTACTATGACTATTGTTGGCTCATATGCATGTTCAAGTGATCCTTAGCATGGCTGATAAAATATCTTGAGCGTTTCTTCTGAGAGCCCTGTTTATGAATTCATTGTGCATCAAAAAAAAAAAAAAAGTATAAATAAAATAATGCATCTATGTAATTATGTATTCTATGTTAATATGTAACGTTTGTTTTGTCAAAAATAAAATGTTTTTAAAAATTAATAAAATAATCAAAATAAATACATCTATATATAATTGTCTGTATTTTACATTCATCATGTCAAAATAAATGAATACAACTGGTAAAAAATTATTAAAAATAATAAATAAAATGAATTGCATGTATGTATATTCTCACAGTTGAAGTCAAAAGTTTACATACACCTTGCGGAATCTGCAAAATGTTAATTATTTGACCAAAATAAGTAAGAAAACTTTTTTTGAATTTGAATATCAGGGTAAATTTAACTTCATTTGTTCTCAGGGAAACATGTAAGTAGCTTCTGAAGGGCAGTACTAAATGAAAAACAAAAAGAAGATATTTAGGCAAATGTAGTACGCATCCTTTTCAAAAGTTTTCACCCCCCATCTATTAATGCATCATTTTCACTTCTAGAGCATCAGTGAGCGTTTGTAAACTGAAGTTATTATTTTTTGTAAACGTCTTTTATGTTAAATATCCTTCAAAAATATCATGCATTTTGTATGATCCCTCTTATTTTGGTCAAATAATTAACATTTTGCATTCATTGTGCATCAAAAAATAAAGTTCCTTAAAATAATAAAATAATAAATTTATAATAAATGTAATTTATATCTAATAATTTAAGTATTGTTTTGTGTTAAGCATTTATGTTTCAAAAATAAAATTTGTAAAATATATATATATATTTAAAATAAATGTATTTATTTACAAACACTATGTTTTAACCCATACAATTTTTTTTTTTTTTTTTTTTTTTTGTAAATGAATGCATTGAAGTTTCGTTTGTGTTAAATAATATTTTTTGAATTGAATAAAACTACTAAATGTAAGATGCTACAATTTTGATCAGATCAGTGGAAGAGCATTTGGAGAAATACGCTCTATACTTTCTGTAAGGACTACCGATCCTGCGTGACAAAAGCGGCTCCTTCGTTCTGTGCGTGACCGCGTTGTTCCGGTCTGTCACCTCCGGGCCGCTTTCACACCCTCGTTAGGCGGCACACTGCTTGTTTTGGCCCGCTGCCCGTGTGAACGGAACACTGAGTGCGGCCAGTGGCTGCAAGTGAACCGTGAGCGCGGGGACAGAGGCGCGTTCTGGTGCGTGATTGCGTGCGTTTGACCTCGCTGCCGGGTCACGGGGAATTTCAGGCGCTTTAGACGGACATGAGCAGGACGGGGTCGCGCAAAGTTCACAGCACGGCACTCAGCACAGATCATGGACTTGGGCTTTCCCATGCATGCAGTAGATGTTAAACTCTGATTTATATTGTCAGGGCTTATATAGGGCATACATACATATATATATATATATATATATATATATATATATAATTTTAAAATAATGGAATAAATCATGCTCTGAATAAGCACAAAATTAAAATGATGATAAATAAAACTTATTGAGGAAAGAAGAGTTTATTTAACACTTTGAGCCCTATAGTGGGGCATGTTGTCACAGTTTTTTGTTTGTATTTATTTATTTTGAACTCTGATATATATTTTCAGGATTTTTTATTTTTTTTTTATTTTAGAATTTTGAAAATAAATACATAAAATAGCCTAAGTATAATTTGTGTAAGTTGTATTGTTTAAAAAACATAACATAAAGAGGAAATTTTAAAATAATGGAATAAGCTTAAAATCATGCTCTAAATAAACACAAAATTAAAATCTTGATGACAAATAAAACTTATTGAGGAATGAAGAGTTTATATAACACTTTGAGCCCTATAGTTGGGGAATTTGGCAGTTTTTTATTTGTGTTTATTTTTATTTACGTATTTTGAACTCTGATGTATATTTTCAGGATTTATTCATTTATTTATTGTAAAATTTTGAAAAACAAACAAACAAACAAACAAAAAAAAAAAAATATATATATATAAATAAATAAATAAATAAAATAGCCTAAGTATAAGTTTTATAACATAAAGAGGAAAATTTAAAATAATGGAATGAGCTCAAAATAAAGCTCTGACTAAGCAAAACATAAATCTTGATGACAAATATCATTGCAGATGAAAGAAGAGTTTATTTAACATTTTGAGCCCTATAGTGGGGCATGTTGTCACAGTTTTTTGTTTGTATTTATTTATTTTGAACTCTGATGTATATTTTCAGGATTTTTTTTTATTTTATTTTAGAGTTTTGAAAATAAATACATAAAATAGCCTAATTATAAGTTGTGTAAGTTTTATTGTTTAAAAAACGTAACATAAAGAGGAAATTTTAAAATAATGGAATAAGCTTAAAATCATGCTCTAAATAAACACAAAATTAAAATCTTGATGACAAATAAAACTTTAGAACATTCACACATCACTGAAGAGGAAAGAAGAGTTTATTTAACACTTTGAATCAACTTAAATATCTCAGTTGTCACTTTTTTTAAATTGACTGAACTTTAAATTTTAAGGCAGCCAGGTAACAAATAATTTTAAGTTGACTCAACAAATTGTTTTTTACAGTGTATCTGTTTGAGACCAACATATAAAAGCAAGCTAGAGTTTTGACTTAAAACCTCACTGAAATACAGACTTGAAACTTTAAAACTTCACTTAGACTTTAGAGATTTGTGAACTTGTGTTCTGTAAGCTACTTTAATACCATGGCATTATTTACTCCAATGACAGAATAAACAATCATTACTCAGATGAAAGGAGCAGTAATGGCTGTAAATCTGTGATGGTTTGTTGTGTTCAAATGGCGAGTCATTCAAGGATTCAGAGTGTTTTTATGATCCAAACTCCAAGGCCGTTTGCCAAGCGCTAAAAGAGATGAATTTTAGCATTACATCATGTCAAGAATTGAGAAAATAACAGCGTCGATTGTTCTGAATTGGTCTGTGATTGTCTAAAAAGCCTCATTATCAGCAGGAAGATTTTAGGAGCGCAATTTCAGTTTTCCGACTTTTTTTGGACCCGGTTTTTCAGCCTTTTGCCATGTTTAAACAGCATCCTTACGATCCGGTGAAAGAACCAGCTGAATCCGATCCAGTGGAAAATGAGCCAGTGAATGATGTTCAGCTCTTGCGGCGGTTTCTGGAACGATCGAGCAATAAATATTGATTACGGGAAGGTCAGTTTGGTGACTAACTTATGGACTCACTTTATCAAAAGTGCATTTGATGAACTGAATCAGTGACTCCGCTTTAAAACATCATTTAACCCTTTTAATGTGAGGAAGAGTTTGGCTCGAATCAATATCCTCCTTTTTAAGCACATCCAGGGGATTTCAGCGTCATTACCCTCTCAGGCCATCCAAGACGAGTTTATTTCTTCATCAGATTTGGAGAAATGTTGCATTACATCTTAAAGATGGATTTGTTTCTGAATTCTCGAAGTGTGAACTGATGGACTGGAGTGTTGTGGATTATTGTGTTTTTATTAGCTGTTCTGGACTCTCGTTCTGACGGCACCCATTCACCACAAAGGATTCACTGGTGAGCAAGTGATGCAATGACAAGTGCATCTACACTGGAAATTAGAAGGAGTTTTTGTCCTGTCTATACCATGCTACCAGAACACCTTTTCCACAAAATAACTAAGGCATTTCAACAAAAAACATTATTTTGCAGAAAACACACTGATCAAAATTAGAGAACAACAATGACTGTAGCATGGAAAAAGATTACAACAAAACTTTCTGAAGGTTACAACAGTCAGCAATTA
This sequence comes from Cirrhinus molitorella, assembly GCA_033026305.1. Classification (NCBI taxonomy): domain Eukaryota; kingdom Metazoa; phylum Chordata; class Actinopteri; order Cypriniformes; family Cyprinidae; genus Cirrhinus; species Cirrhinus molitorella. The sequence continues at coordinate 35,020,557 of CM065135.1, forward strand.
GTAGGAAGTGTACAGGCCTCTGCTCTGAATGACTTCAGCACATCTGCGGATGTCCACAGGACAGCACTAGTCTCTCACACTGCTCTGCTGTGATTTTGGTCCACTCTTCTTCCAGTCTCCTCCACAGTTCGGTGACTGTAGTGGGTTTCTTGGCCATAACTTTGTCGCCAAGGATTTTCCAGAGGTTCAGGACTCTGGGCAGGCCATGTCATTATTTCATTGTTTTCAGTTTCAAGGAACTGCTTTACCCGTTTTGCTGTGTGACATGGAGCGTTGTCCTGCATGAACACTGTGGGCTGATTGGGTGATGAACGCAGGGAAGGAACCATATGTTGTTGAAGAAGGTTCTGATAAACATTTGCATTCACTCTGCCATGTAGCTGTATAAGAGGCCCAACTCCTGCTGCAGAAAACATGCCCCAAATCATGACACTTCCTCCTCCACTTTTCACTGACTTCTTTACACACTTTGGGTTCAGTCTTTCTCCAGTTTGTCGCCGAACATAATGTTTCCCATCGGACCCAAATAAATTAAACTTGCTTTCATCGCTGAAGTGAACTTTGGACCAGTTCTCCTCTGTCCACAGCAAAGCTTAGTCTAGCCTTTTGATTCTTTCTGCTAATGAGAGGTTTGGTCACTGCAGAGTGGGCTTTCAGTCCAAATGCTTTTAAACGTCGAGACACTGTATGGCGAGACAGATCCTTACCCTGTTCAGCGCTGAACTGGTGAGCAATTCCAGCTGCAGTGTGGAAACGATTGCCCATTGAGATCCTCCGCAGTATCCTGTCCTCTCTTGTATTTGTCTTCCGTGGACGACCAGCCTTCTTGGGGGACTTGAATGAGTTTGTGATGTTGTAAAGATTCAATATTCTTGAAATCACAGATTTGTCTTGCTATGGCTGATAGGGTCATCCCTTTGGCCTTCATCTGGACAACCTGCTGCCGGAGGCTTTCAGTCACTTTAGAGCGGCACACCATCTTGCAGAGTCAGTGAAACTGGAAGTTAGGCTGCCAGTTAAATAGGGGTTGACAGATAATCAAGGAAATTAGCACCAGGTGCCAGATTAACACCAATAACTGGGAGGTATCTGAAAGTGTTCTCTAATTTTGATCAGTGTGTTTTCTGCAAAATAATGTTTTTTGTTGAAATGCCTTAGTTATTTTGTGGAAAAGGTGTTCTGGTAGCATGGTATAGACAGGACAAAAACTCCTTCAACTGTTGAGCAGTGAAGATGACATTATTTCAGAATTGTTCAATTGTTTATAAATTGTTCTCTAATTTTGTTCTCCAGTGTACATCTTGGTTGACCTCAGGGTGAGCGCATTTTTATTTTTGGGATGCACTATTCTTTTAAATACACTGAAAACTGCTGAATTGTGTGAAACACATTCACTTCTCTACATGACAAAGCCATCTGTGCTGCTTAGTTAGATCTTAAACCTTCACAAGGACATTATTGCAAGCACTTCTAGCCATGCAGGTTCATGTTTTGTCTCAGAATATATTTCGCATTCTTAGTGTCGCCACAAGAGGCGCTGAAACTCATGCCGAGGCAAAAGTTTTGAAGGCTATCTTGCTGAGAGTTAGTTAGACTGTTGACATGTTTACAGCAGCTACCTAAATAAAGCAACACAAAAACATGGGACCACATGAACACACACATGCTCTGGGAAGCCATTTGCATCTGTGTTTGTGTAATTGTGCAAGGTGTTTCTGGCAATAATGTTCTTAATATTGAAGTTTTACACATGGCAGTTGTAGCTTTTGTTGATATGCAATAAATTAATTTGAGATAAAATGTATTATGCATGAATGCAAATGTTTATTTTTACTTTATTTAGTCTTAGTTATTTTATTACTTCCTGCTTTCATTTTCATTTTAGTTAAGTTTCAGTAATTTTGTTGTGTATTTTTGTTTATATGTGACCCTGGACCACAAAACTAGTCTTAAGTAGCACAGGTATGTTTAGTGTATATATAGCAATAAACAAAAATACATTGTATGGGTCAAAATTATCGATTTTTCTTTTATGCCAAAAACCATTAGGATATTAAGTAAGGATCATGTTCCATTAAGATATTTAGTAAATTTCTAACTTTTATTGTGATTCAATGGAAAGCTTATTTATTCAGCTTTCAGATTATGTATCTCAATTCACAAAACTGACTTATGCCTGATTTTATGGTCCAGGGTCACATATTAAATTTTTGTTTCAGTTTAGTTAAACTTATTTGTTTATGTTTTTCTTTCATTTTAACTTTAGTTAAAGTTTAAGTAATTTTTTGTGTGTTTTTATCATTTGTATTAGTTTTAAAATATGTCTGTATCATTTTTAGTCTTTTTTATTATATATAAATAATTAAAAAATTATTAAATTTTAGTTTTACTTAATGAGAATAACGTTATAATTGATTGCACACTAATTTTTAAAAACCTTTTTTATATATATATATTTTGAGGATGAGGATAGAATTGAATAAATTAATTGCTAGTTTTCTATGCATGCAAATGACTATTGCATATATGTCATGCTCATTCCTGTAGCTCGAACAGCGTCTGCATTGGGTTTGATTCCCAAGAAATGCATGAACTGCTGTAATGCACACCTTAAATGCAATGCAATTTGCTTTGAATAAAAGCATCTGCTATATGCATGAATTAATTTTTAGTATTGGAAATAGATCAGAAAAAAAGAAATCAGTTATTTAAATTAAAAAGTAGATTGTATAAAATAAGAAAATAAGTTTTAAATAAAGTAAATCATATAAAATATAAATAAATTCAAATAAGTTACATTATATAAATGATAAAATAATAATTAAAAAGAAACTTTCCATTATCTAATTTTTAAGAAAATCATGTCAAATGAAATATGGATAATATAAAGTATAAAAAATAATTTTCAAAAAATTTAAAGTAGCCATAAAATAATAAAATAAATTATTTAAAATAAATTAAATCATAGAAAACATAAAAAAAAGATAATAGAAAATAGAAAAATAAATAAACAGGCAAAAAATAGATAACAGATACATTTAAGAATATAATTGAAATAATTAAAAATAAAATATAGATCATATAAAGTATGACATCTAAAATAAAAGGTAGATCATATAAAATTGAATAAATCAATTGCTAGTTTTCTATGCATGCAAATAACTATTGCATATATGTCATGCTCATTCCTGTAGCTCAAACAGCGGCTGCAGTGGGTTTGATTCAGAAGAAATGCATGAACTGCTGTAATGCACACCTTAAATGCAATGCAAGTTGCTTTGAATAAAAGCATCTGCTAGATGCATGAATGCAAATGTTTATTTTTAATTTGAAATGAATTGCACTTGTTATCGCTTTAAGAGAGCAAAAGCACATATTAATGTGTGTTTGTAATCTAATCCGTTAAACCAGACAGGATGACACTGGAAACCAGGAGCCGAGCATAATAAATCACTGGATTTGTGACAGTTAGATGAAACGTCTGGCACTTTGAGCTGTGTGTTGTGGATTGACTTTTGACCTCACCTCATTTTACTCTTTACCTCATCCTAATGCTGCGGCTTTACGAAGCGCACGCCAACACGAATCAGACTCTAGCAATGGGAGATGCACATTGTTTCTTTGAGTATTGCGTGCATATGTTGTCTGCTAGCTGAATGTTGAACTGAAGGTATGTTTTTATCATAAGTAGGTTGTTGTATGTGTCACGGTCTGACCCGTCGGCGTCCACAGATGCGGTTTGTCTAACAATACTTTCAATGGAAGCACATTTTGTTTTGTCATGAAAGCCTACGGCTCGTTTCAACCACATCCGAAAGACAAGCATAAAAGACAAATAAGAACTGTTCTTAAAAACTCCTGATTCCTCTTTGCTCGCAGGAAAAAGCGGGTGGTCTTTATAACGGCGACTCGCACGAGAATGTAAAAAAGGTCAAATGAATGCACATGCTGTACAAGACGGACGTGGTATTATTTATTTAAGATGTTGATGTGCTGTATTGTGTGAGAATATGAGATAGATATATGACCGCATATGTACAGATGTACAACAGTGTTAAACTAGGAACAGATTTGTCCTGTTGGAAGATACTGACCTTAAAATGAAACTTTACTGTAACACACACATAGATATTACATGCAAATATAGAAGAAATATTATTTCAACTTAGATCATAGAAGCTATAACAAATAATGATTTAAAATAAAACATAAGCAGTTAGATCTTAGAAAATATAATAATAATTTAAACAAAAATAATAGATCAACAGATAAAATAGATCAATAAAATAATAGAAATAGATCAGAAAAATAGAAATCAGTTATTTAAATTAAAAAGTAGATTGTATAAAATAAGAAAATAATTGTAAATAACGTAAATCATATACAATATAAATAAAGTAATTAAATAAATTAAAATAATAATTAAAAACAAATAATTTCAAATCAAATATAGATAATATAAAGTATAAAAATAATTGTCAAAAAATTTAAAGTAGCCATAAAATAATAAAATCAATTATTTAATATACACATGAAATAATTTTAAATAAAATATAAACCATATAAAGTATGAAATTTAAAATAAAAGGTAGGTCATATAAAAAATGTTTCAAATAAAATACAAAAATCAATTGTTTAAAATACATTAGATCATATAAAAAATGTATTTGTATTTTGTTTAATTATAAAAAAAAAACATTTTAAGATACTAAACAACACTTATTTAAAATGAATAAGATTATAGAAATTTTAAAAATGGAAAAAATTAAAAAGAATCTTTCCATGATCTAATTTTTAAGTAAATAATTTGAAATAAATATAGATCATGAAGTATAAAAATAATTGCCAAAAGTTAAAAGTAGTCTTAAAATAATAAAATCAATTAAATAAAAATATTAAATCATAGAAAATCTAAAATACAAATGCAAAAATACAAACAAATAAAATAAAATGAAATAATCTCAAATTAAATAAATGCAAAAAATACATAATAGAACATGTAAACAAATATATAATTAAATAAAACATAGAAAGTATACAAATTATTTAAAATAAAAAGTAGATCATATAAAATAAAACAAAAACGTTTCAAATAAAAATGTAAAAAATTAAAAAAAAATTAAATTGTTTAAAATAAATTAGATCATATAAAATATACATTATGTCACGTTGTGTTGAGGGTTCAAGCCTCAGATGGCTGTCGTGAGAAGAGCTGCAGCAGGAGATCACAGGCATGAAACTGGGGTCACGCTCAGCGTCTGAACGCTTTCACAGGCTCCTGCTGAACACAGACGTGCAGACAGACGTAATGATATGAGGATCATTGCATCTTCTGTCTTAGATTAACTCACAGAGCAGACGCAGCACTTTCAGTGTTGACCTTTGACCCTAAAGCACCTCAGGTCACTGCTGATGTTCAGTGCAGCGTTACACGCAATGCATGAATGTGTTCAGTCACAGATAGATGTGATTGTGTGAGATTCATTTAAAAATATTTTTATTATTATTTTTATGTATAAATAATATAAAAGTAACAGTGTAAATGAACACAAATATGCAATTGTGTCATGCATGTTAGGCCGTGTTGTGTTCAGGGTTTAAGTTGATGTTTAAACTGTGTAATCCAAATGCATGGAAATGTATAAATAAATTCAAATTTAGATACAGACCGACAATTAAAGTAAAGCACCGAATGTGTGGCGTGTGAGCGTTTCTTAATCTGTGTGCTGCGTTCGGTCGAGAGCAATAAAGCGCCTCTCGAATCAGTCTTTCATTTAAACGACCCCTGTTACGAGCTCCACGTCATTAGGGTAATATAAAAATGAATGATGGCTTCCCAGATGCCCCTGTGTGGTGGATTTCCATTCATTCAAACACACGCACGCATGCGTCAGGATCTGCAGTCACGCAAGCGCTGCCCTGAACGCAGACCTCGGCAGGAAAACCAGACACTCCAAAGAGTTTCACAAGTTACAGGGGAATAAATCATTTGAAGGACGTATGAGGAGGAAAGTGTTTGCGAGGGATGAAAAACAGCACAACTCTACATGTTTCTCCATGTGTTTGAGAGTCGAAGACATACCACCCTAGTGAAAAATAAATACACTGCAAAAAAATGCTTTTCTTACTTAGATTTTTTGTCTTGTTTCCAGCTAAAATATCTAAAAATTCTTAAATCAAGAAGGGTTTTCTAGACAAGTAAAAAATATTGTCTTGTTTTCAGACAAAATATGTTAAAATTAAGTGAGTTTTTACTTGAAACAAGCAAAATTATCTGCCAAAGGGGTAAGCAAATTAATCTAGCTTTCTGCTTTTAGTATTTTTGTCTTGTTTCTAGTCAAAATTTTTAATCAAAATGACTTAATATATTCTTGTTTTAAGCAAAGTGCACATGACTGTAGTTTTCCCACCTGAAAACAAGTACAAATGATCTGCCATTTTTAATAAATGTACTTATTTTGAGGAAAATGTGCTTAATTTAGTTTTTTTAACCCCCTCTGGAAACAAGAATCTAAATATATTGCTTATTTAGATTTTTTTTTTAGATATTTTGACTAAAAACAAAACAAAAATACTATGTAAGAAAAGCCTTTTTGTGAAAAGTTTTGTACACTGCAAAAAAATGCTTTTCTTACTTAGATTTTTAGTGTTGTTTCCAGCCAAAATATCTTACAATTCTTAAATCAAGAAGGATTTTCTAGACAAGTAAAAATGATTGTCTTGTTTTCAGACAAAATATGTTAAAATTAAGTGAGTTTTTGCTTAAAACAAGCTAAATAATCTGCCAATGGGGTAAGCAAAATAATCTAGTTTTCTGCTTGAAATGTATTTATTATATTTAAAATACATTTATATCATGCTCAGTATACTACATTTACAAAATTCCCCACAACTGTACTTTTAGCATACTAAACTGGTATTATTAAAGTCTGCTAAATTGAAACAACTAATTTTGTACTTAATGCACTTTATTTGTGTGGAAGTAGTGATGAAGTTCAACTAAAGATATTACTAAGTATATTTGATTGTGCTAAAGTGGAACTACTGCAAGTGTACTTTAGGTACACTTTAAATATTTTGCATTTAAAAAGCGTTATGTGACCCTGGACCACAAAACCAGTCATAAGGGTAAATATATTGAAATTGAGATTTATACATCATATAAAAGCTGAATAAATACGCTTTGCATTGATGTATGGTTTGTTAGTATAGGAAAATATTTGTCTGAAAGACACAATTATTGGAAAATCTGGAATCTGAGGGTGCAAAAAAAAAAAGAAAAGTTAATATTGAGAAAATCACCTTTAAAGTTGTCCAAATGAAGTTCTTAGCAATGCATATTACTAATCAAAAAACTGGGAAATTTGCTAATTATCTTCATGGAACATGATCTTTACTTGATTTTTGGCAATAATTTTGACCCATACAATGTATTTTTGCAAGTTTCTACAGATATACCTGTGCTACTTAAGGCTGGTTTTGTTCTTCAAATCATACAATCCTCATCAATAGTGATATTAAAACATATTTTAGGTATAATAATAAGAAATATGCATTGTGCACAAGTAGTACTCTGAATAAAGTTTAATTACAGCTTTTATATTAGTAGGTCTTTAACAATATATCAGTAAATGTGACTCTGGACCACAAAACCAGTCTTGAGTAGCACTGATATATTTGTAACAATAGCCAAAAATACATTGTATGGGTCAACATTTTCTTTTATGCCAAAAACCATTAGGATAATAAGTAAAGATCATGTTCCATGAAGATATGAAGATATTTAGTAAATTTCCCACTGTAAATATATCAAGACGTAATATGCATTGTGGCAGGAAAAAGTGTGGCAGAAAACGCTGCACAACGAGAAGAGGTGACCGGACCCTGAGGAAGATTGTGGAGAAGGACCGATTCCAGACCTTGGGGGACCTGCGGAAGCAGTGGACTGAGTCTGGAGTAGAAACATCCAGAGCCACCGTGTACAGGCGTGTGCAGGAAATGGGCTACAGGTGCCGCATTCCCCAGGTCAAGCCACTTTTGAACCAGAAACGGCGGCAGAAGCGCCTGACCTGGGCTACAGAGAAGCAGCACTGGACTGTTGCTCAGTGGTCCAAAGTACTTTTTCGGATGAAAGCAAATTTTGCATGTCATTCGGAAATCAAGGTGCCAGAGTCTGGAGGAAGACTGGGGAGAGGGAAATGCCAAAATGCCTGAAGTCCAGTGTCAAGTACCCACAGTCAGTGATGGTCTGGGGTGCCATGTCAGCTGCTGGTGTTGGTCCACTGTGTTTTATCAAGGGCAGGGTCAATGCAGCTAGCTATCAGGAGATTTTGGAGCACTTCATGCTTCCATCTGCTGAAAAGCTTTATGGAGATGAAGATTTCATTTTTCAGCACGACCTGGCACCTGCTCACAGTGCCAAAACCACTGGTAAATGGTTTACTGACCATAGTATTACTGTGCTCAATTGGCCTGCCAACTCTCCTGACCTGAACCCCACAGAGAATCTGTGGGATATTGTGAAGAGAAAGTTGAGAGACGCAAGACCCAACACTCTGGATGAGCTTAAGGCCGCTATCGAAGCATCCTGGGCCTCCATAACACCTCAGCAGTGCCACAGGCTGATTGCCTCCATGCCACGCCGCATTGAAGCAGTCATTTCTGCAAAAGGATTCCCGACCAAGTATTGAGTGCATAACTGAACATAATTATTTGAAGGTTGACTTTTTTTGTATTAAAAACACTTTTCTTTTATTGGTCGGATGAAATATGCTAATGTTTTGAGATAGGAATTTTGGGTTTTCATGAGCTGTATGCCAAAATCATCAATATTAAAACAATAAAAGGCTTGAACTACTTCGAGTTGTGTGTAATGAATCTAAAATATATGAAAGTCTAATGTTTATCAGTACATTACAGAAAATAATGAACTTTATCACAATATGCTAATTTTTTGAGAAGGACCTGTATGTATGACAATAAACAAACTACAAACTAAGTCAAATTTTTAAATAAACACAATTTTTAAATATTTGTTTTAAAAAGAAGTCGCTTCTGCTCACCAAGACTACATTTATTTGATTAAAAATACAGAAAAAATGTGAAATATTATTACAGTTTAAAACAACTGGTTTCTTTGTGAATATATGTTAAAATCTTTATTGCTGTGATCAACGCTGAATTTTCAGCATCGTTACTCAGTCTTCAGTGTCACATGATCCTTCATATGCTGATTTGCTGCTAAAAAACATTTCTGATTATTAGCAGTGTTTAAAACAGTTGTGCTGCCCAATATTTCTATGGAAACAGTGATTTTATTTAACAGGTGAATAGAAAGTTCAAAAGACCAGCATTTATTTGAAATAGAAATATTTTGTCTTTTATATAATATTTAATTTCTAAAAAAAAAGAACTGTCAAATAGTGTGCAGTATCACCAAAAGTCACAATGACTTCCCCAAAAGTGTAATATAATGTAAAATTTGATGATATTTCATAATTTTTAGTGTTCCCACATTATTCATGCACATATTTCAGGAGTAAAACTATAAGCTTGTTGAAACTGAAATCTGGTCAAATTATGGCTATCCAATGAGGTATTCTAAAAATGAAATAAAGTTTCCAGAGTTTGGGAAAGAGCTAAGTATAAGTAGCGATGCTGAGGCCTAAGCTGACTCTTCTAATGATCATTTGTAGAAATCAGGAAGTGCCTGGCAGCACTGAGATGCTGTTTGGATGTCCTCCAGACCACAGATTCACATTTGAGGTTGTGCGGCGTAACAGGCCCATCAGGGAAACACCAAATCCGTTCGTCCTGGCAACTATCATTTAATCACAAACCTCTGTGCTATTTACATTTTGGAGCGAATTGGCGTTTCATGTAACGTGCGACTCTCTGCCAAATCGGCAAAACCTCAAGTCCGATGTACAGTTTGAGGCTTTGTGATAAAAGTACAACAAGAGCGAATTGGTTTGAGACAAAGTGCATCTAATGGAAATGCAGATCACATTGGAAGACGCAACCTTTACAAGCACATAACCAGCTGTTCAACTCTGGGTTCAAAACTAGTTAAAAAAGAAAACCAACAACCAATATTTACACAGCACTACAGTGGACAGTTTGGAGGGTGTAAATGTTAAATGTGGAGCTAATATTGATGATTATTTTAATTATTTTTTATATATAAAAAATTGTTATTCCAGCTGTTCAAACATCCTACATTTAAATTTCAATTCAAGATAAAACCACATGGAACAAAACCAAAAGTCAATGTTTTATTTGGGTTTTTCACTTTTTAGAAGCATTATGGAAATGTTTACTTTCTTTGCAACAAATATTTTGCTTGCTAAATTTTGTATCCTCTAATGGAAGATTATGAAAGTTACCCCACACTTTTCTCACTTTCAAGAAGAAATTAAGATCTATATTAAATCTTTGTTTACCTCCTGTAACAAAAAGTGAAGTAAAACTTCTAATTTATGCTCACTTTTTTATATTTAATAATAATGTTTGTAGAGAAGATTGTTTATTGTTGTATAATCTGCTTATTTATTATTTTTTCTTATTTATTTATTTTATGTATTTTTTTTCTCTTGCTCTCTCTTTTCACTTTTAATTATGTTTGGCCATCCTTAAATCCTTGGCTCTTTTCCTTTGCGTATGTTTTTACACATTTGTATTTCCTAAGCAAGTGTTTAATAATAATAAAAAAGCACGTAACTACAAATAACATGCGGAGGAACATTGTTTTCGTCGTTAGGTGAGTTGTGCTTGGGCTCCGCTATTCGATTCGGCGCGGATTAATCTGATATTTTGAATCGTGTGGCGCAGCTGTGATTATGATTTTAGACGATGGCTTTATTCAGCGAGAATTTCGCTAACGACATCAAAATGAAACGAAAGAATGGCGGATCTCCAAGAAATATACCTTATGAGAAGGTAAGCTGCTTGTATTCCAATGTTGTTTTGGCTTGTGAAATGAATTGTTTTAAATGTAACGTTACAAAGATTTGGCAGCAACATGTTACTGGTAACGTTGTATGGGCTATATCTGAAAGGTAAATTGAAAGGATACTGTTACTTTGCTTGAACTTTTTAACTAGTTTTAGTAACTTGTTTAGAGATTGGTATTGTTACAAAGACAACTGATTTGTGAACTTGTCAAACTTGAACAGCAAAACCAGTCATAAGGGTCTATTTTATGAAATTAAGATGTATACACAATATGAAAGCTGAATAAGCTTTCTGTTAATGTATGGTTTGTTAGAATAGGACAATATGTGACTGAGATACAAGTTACAACTATTTGAATATCTGGAATCCGAGGGTACACAAAAATAAAAATAAATAAATAAAATAAAATATTGAGAAAATCGCCTTTAAAGTTGTCCAAAGGAAGTTAATAGCAATGCATTTTACTTAGCAAAAGTTAAGTTTTGATATATTTACGGTAGGAAATTTACAACATATCTTCAAGAAACATGTTCTTTACTTAATATCCATAGTTTTGACCCATATAATGTGTTTTTGGCTATTGGTACAAATATACGTGTGCTAGGCTACTTAAGATTGGTTTTGTGGTTGTGATTCTACGCAAACTGTGTAGATTTGGGTTTTATTGCGGGCATTGCCGCTTTCTGCTTTTAAATTCTTCGGTTCGAGGAACCTTCTGGCCCAGAAAGGTGCCAGGAACATAGACAAAATAGATGTTAAATCGTAATTTTATGAAGCTGCGAGAATACTTTTTGTGCGCAGGCTGACGCAGAGGAGAATATTTGTTGAATAAAGTTATATTCGTTTTGCTTTTTTCGCTCAAAATGTATTCTTGTAGCATCGTAAAATTATGGTTGAGCCACTGATGTTACATGGACTATTTTGTCGTTTTCTTGGTACCTTTCTTGAACTTGAAAGGACCCTTGCTGTCTATGGAGGGTCAAAGTGCTCTTGGATTTAATCAAAAATGTCTTAATTTGTGTACTAAAGAGGAACAAAGGTCTTATGGGTTTGGAACAGCATGAGGGTGAGTAATTCATGACAGAATTGTTATTTTTGGGTGAACTTTTTAAAATTGTGAAGGGCACTTTTTAAGGCGCTGCTACATGAAGCTTTTTTTCTTAATAATTTGTTTTGAACCAGTGATTTGGCGAACACATCAAACTGCCAAAGTAATGTGATTTTAATCAACGAGTCTTCATTTGGTCGTAATTGATTTGAAAATTGTCAAAATTTTACTTTAGCTCATAAATAATGTCTACACAGTAAAAAAACGGTCAACTTAAAATAATTTGTTTAGTCAACTCAAATAAGTATTCAAGTTGAAATGTTAAATTGTACTAAGTGACAACTCAGACATTCGAGTTGACTAAACTAAAAAAGTGGTTTGTTAAACTTAACCGCTATGTTTGTTACTCGGCTGCCTTAAAAATTTAAGTTGAATCTACTCAAATATCTAAGTTGTCACTTAGTAAAACGTAACATTTCAACTTGACTAAACTTTTTGTTGACAGAACTTAAAAATTTTAAGGCAGCCAGGTAAAAAATTATGCTGTATTAAGTTGGCTTAGCAAATAGTTTTTTTTTTTTTTTACAGTGTATATGATTTTAAACTGATCCCAGATCAGTTTTAGAAATTTGTAGACATTTGTAGTTAATCTATTAATGGTCTAATTAACCATGCTTTCCATAAAACAAACCATACAAATGAAACGCACACTATACAGACTTTTCATATTTAATGATATGAAATGATCTGTTCATTGCAGTTGATTTGTAGGAGGCGTGAGTATTCATTGCATTTAAACCATTCTGACCAGCAGGTGTCACCAGCGAGTGGCAATTTGAGTGCTTTGAAATAGTGAATCATTTTGTGATTGATTCAACTGATTCAGTTTCATCACTTGTTTATAGTATTAGCATGCCATCCTTTCCTTTATTTACGAATATGACTGAAATTCAAATGAGGAAATATGCAGTTTCCCAGAAAATCCATCCTGGCAAATTTATAATAGGCCTATAAATACTTATTATAGTCTTACAGTTGTGAAACACTTTTTGGAAAAAGTTTTTATGATGTACTCGCTTATTATTTAAGTTTTATTTTGTAAATTATGAATAAAAAATCTGCAGTGTAGATTTCCATTTAAATATAAAAAGTCAGAAGTGGAGTATGTTTGGTTAAGCTTTGACTTGCTACTATTGTTTTATCAACCACATTGTGCTCTAGATAAAAGAATAAAGAGATGTGTATATATGGCAGTAATTACCCACTTGTGGTTTGGCACCAGTAATAATTCAGACTATTATTCATCTGCAGATAAACAAACAGTGCTCATTCTGTACGTATCACTCCACCAGACTCCTGTTTAGCTCTTAATGCCAAACTGGGGCCTTCAGCAGCAATTAGACAGAATCCTGTCTCATGTTAAAAAAAAAAACAAAAAAACTCATGTTGCTCAATAGACATGCCACGAACAATGTCTTTTCCCAACTATTTCCTGATACGATTCCACTCCTGCCACATCAGACTGAAAAGCTGATCCATGTAAACATTTCTGAGAGTCTCACAACCGCAGTCCTTTCCCTGGTCTCCAGCGAGATGATTTGCAGAAGAGGAACTCAAGTCACACAGGGAGAGTTCTGCCATATCTTGTCCAGGCAGATGAGCATTAAGAATCCAGGGAAACAAACATTTCTGACCGGACGCTGTGGTCTTTTACTCATAAGTAGACTGCACGAAACGAAGACTTGGCACTTAACTGAGAACCAACATTTGTTTTTCGCCAGTAGACATGAAATATCATATAGGCTGAATGTGTGTGCAGTGTAGGGATGTAACGGTATGAAATTTTCTTATCACGATTATAGTGACAAAAATGATCACGGTTATCAGTATTATCACGGTATTGTTAAAATGTGCTGGAAATGTTTAAAAAGTACTAACACAAAAATTGCTTCACCAAGTTTTATATTTAAAATCAACAAACAACATATAAAATGACTTCTGTTTGCACAAACACTAAAACAATAACATTACCAATAAGATTTTATATTACAACATGACTGACAACAGTTCTCTTCAACAGTTATCTAATAACATGTTCGAAATGTTCAAATAAAACTTTGAAAATGTTTTATAAAATGGTAAACCTCACATTTCAGCCTTTAAATAAAGAAAATGGTTAAGTCAGATCAATAAATGGTTATATGTAATTTATCTAAATTATTCTAGATGTATTATCTCAATTGTTGAAATGTGTAGAATCCTTGTTTTTCATCCAAAGGTCAGTTGACAGCAGGGCATGCAAATTCGGCCCGTTTTAGCTAGACAAAAACTGCAAACAGTCTGAACGTAATTGTAAGTCAATGTAAATCCACTCTCTGCCACTAGGCGGCACTTATGGAACAGCAAAGTTACAGCTCTTTCCGTAAACTCCGTGGACAAAGCAGCACTGCGATTAAGAACACTACTTTATTAGGCATTACATGGAATGAAGATCAAAACACAATGCCATCGAATCTTTTCTGAAGACAGGCAGAACCATCAGAGGTACATTCAAATAATTAATTCATTTATATAGTCATTTGTATATTCCCTCAGCACCCTTTTAAAAACTCCCAGCTTTCCGACATGTTTTCATTCAAAACGAAACTACTCGACTTATTTAAACTTTGCTTTACGCTGGACAGTAGGCTATATATTTATCATAAGTTGTGAAAATCGTGGTAATCAAATACGGTTTTAATGATAATTAAAATATGAAACGGTAATACTAACCGTGGAGAATTTTGTCATGATTTATCGTCAAACCGGTTATTGTTACATCCCTAGTGCACTGTATTGTTAAAATAGTCCTGCATGCTCAAATCTCAAGGTCTCTAGATGGCTTGGCTCAGTTTATGTTTCTGAAAGACATTTTATCTGTATTTATGTAATCAAAAATACTTTAAAAATACTGAAATATTATTATAATTTCAAATAATGGACTTCATTTTAAATATGTTTTAAGATATTATTTATTCATGTGATACAAAGCTGTATTTGTAAAAACTTAAAGGTGTCTTTAATTAGAGGTCGACTGATGTATCGGTTTTGCCAATTAATCGGCACCGATAGTTGATTGGCGGAGCTATCGGTTATCTGCAGAAATCAATGCTGATAGTTTTGCCGGGTTGCATCCATTGCTGAAGGGGCTGAGAAGTCTCTGCTGTCATTATACAGTATGAGAGCCATAGATATGTATGATGAGAGCAGCCTCTAGAAGCGGAAAAAACTAGCTATGTTTCCATCACCCTGTTTTTATGCGCATTTTGAAGAATCGCATCTGAAATGAGTGATGGAAGTGCCACATTTCTAATAAAAAACCCTTAATTTGCAAAAAAGTTTTTATGCTCGATTGAGGTGGTTTTTGACTTGTGCGAAAAAGGGTTAATGTGAATAATGGGAGATGGAAAAGCATTTGCCGAATAAATTCCTCAGTATGCATCAAAAAATCCCATGACTTTGTGCTATGGAGCAGCAAAACCTGACTAAGATCTAAAATGTTGCTATGGTCATTCTTAAGTGCCCGAGAATAAAATAATTACCTCCAGGAGCTGTCGTGCATGACTGCATTTCCAAACAGCAGGCATCCACCCCCAAAAGCAACGGCCGCATTTACTGTGCTTCGTCTGCTCGCCCTGAAAGTAATTTATTACATAATTATTATATTCAGTGGCTTCTCCTACTTTTTTAGTGATATTATAGTGCCACTTTATCAGGAAGTGACGATTTTGTTTTCTTTGACTTGTTGGATGGAAACGGAGCTTACTCGCTAATGTTTTATGCGATATTACAATTTTGCGCATAAGTTACACTTCAGATGCAGATTTAAAACACTGACAATGAACTATAGTGCATGTTTTCATATCATTACTTAGTAAGCACTTTGTTGACTAGATGCTGCATTAGTAGAGAAAGCACAGCAGTACGTTTGCTATCAAGGCTGAGAGGAAGCCTACATTAGGCGCACCTCGAGATTAAAACAATGTGACCAAAAAAATAAGACCAACCCAAATGTTTAATGTCACAATTGTTGCAATCTATTTGCCCCTTTATCAGAAAGTGCTGATTTTTGTTCTCTTTGACTTGTTGGATGGAAACAGAGCTTACTCGCAAATGTTTTATGTGATATTACACACTTGTTAGTGTGTTCATTTCAAAATTTACTGATATTTTTAAACATATAATTAATATTAATACATTTATTCTTTTACAAAGTATGGTTCTGTCTCTTTTTAAAATAGTAGACCACTGTTTTAGTTTCCATTTTAAAAACTATCAGATGATTAATTGTTATCGGCCAGTGTAATATCGGTCGACCTCTATCTTTAATGTCACTTTTGATCAATTTAATGCATCATCGCTGAATGCCGTCTATATCAGCATTGCAGGTATGTCTGTTAGTGTCATTATGAAACAAGAACACTGATTTATTAGTGTTCCCCAGTGACCATAAACATCCAAAACATTAAAGCCAGTAAATCTAAAACCAACTCATTCAGCTGGATTGGGGAGGTTTATTAGTCACTGTGAACCAGAACTAAGTATTGAGTCATTAGCTGGTTGTAATAGCAACTACATGTGTCACTCTGAGTGTTTACAGAGTCTTTCTGTGATCTCATTCACATTTCCTACTCATTCATGAGCATTCATTGCGATCTGAAACCTCACAGCGCCCTCTAGTGGAGCACAAGCGTATGTCACTTTACAACAAATGTATGTCAAATGCCATCTTTTTTAATTAGAAACACAAAAATGTACAGTAGTAGCTTACCACTAATATACACTAATATACCAAAAGTTTTGGAGCAGTAAGACTTGTAATGTTTTTAAAGAAAAACTCATCAAGGCTGCATTTATTTGATCAAAATACAGGGGAAAAAATTAAATATGAAATGTTATTACAATATAAATTTGTTTTTCTCCTTCAGAAATCATTCTAATATGCTTATTTATTATTAGATTTATTTATTTTGGCAACAGTTGTGCTGCCAAATAAAACAGCGTTTGTTCAATATATAAAATCTTTTCTAACAGTGTAAGTCTTTGCTATCAATTTAGCAAATCCTTGCTGAATAAAACATATTTCTTAGAAAAAAGAAAGTATTAAAAAATGTACTGACCCAGGAATAAATTAGATGTTAATGTATTTTAAAATAGAAAAAACATTATTTTACATCGTAATATTTCACAATATGACTTTTTTTCTGTGCAATATGACTTTTCTTGATTAGCAAAATAAACTTCTTAAAAAAAAAAAGAATTTTTGTTTTTGAAAAAAATCTAACTTTTGAAAAACACAATAAATCAAAATTAATTAATATATAGTATTTAATTCACACGCATAGAGAAAATTGTTAATATAATCATATTAATGCACTAAAAAAAACAATATCATGGTTATACATATTATTAGTTTTGTTTAGCTGTCAAAAATATGTACCTAAATAAACTCTAGATGGAAGCTGCATTAAAATTAATTGAACCACAACCCTTTATTTGACATCTTTACTCCTACATCAAATTCTAATAATAAAAGAAATAATATTCATTACACCATTTAAACATTGAATCAGTCAAACAATATATATTTCATAACCTCAATTACAGTGACCCTAAACTTACAGATACCAAAAATAGCTTGCAGATGTTAAATAACTTTGTTTAAAATGTCTTAAAATCTAATGATACCACTTATGTTTCTATTATGAGTTAAATTCCCATCACCACACAGAATTATTAAACACACATTAAACTGTACTGCATATTGTAGTATTAGTATTCTGGCAATCTGCTGTTCACTTGCACAGCTGACTAAGAAACTAGGATCCAGTGTTGTTTTTAGGGTGATTATCATAAACATTCATGCTGGGTTGAACCATGGTTGTAGTGGAGCCGGAGCTTCTTGGATCATCAGAGAAACTACCAGCAATGTCATTGCGAATGTGGTAGTAATACAGGAAAAGGAAAAACCCTGTAAAAAAAAGTATCAGTATTCCTCAGGTTTAAAATTGTTTGCATAATTTTTAAACTGTAAGTAAAAAAAAAAGCATAGTAATCTATATTAGTATAACTGCTATTAAAAATAATGAATGAATGCAGATAATTTGTTGAAATCGGTAGGAAAAATGTAAGTATTCTACTAAAGCAACTGCACTGATGACTGTTTCTCACCCTGAAATGAGTTCAACACAGTGAATATGTAATATGAAGGAATGCGCATCGGTCCATAACTGAAGAACGCCACAGACCACGTCAGACCGAAGAGCAGGAACAAACTCAACACCATCATCAGCTGCTTTCTGAACGTCCTTCTCTTGCCGTCAGTCGCTCTTAAGCGTCTGGCCTGGACAATCCTTGTTAAGATAGTGATGAAGATTCCTGTCGTGAAGATGAAAACTAAAGAATAGTAGCCGATGTTCACTGCGTAGTGAATGTAAGGACTTGTAATCCAGCACCTGAAATTAGAAAAGAATGAAATATAATTAAAAAGACAATCAGGAGACATGCATAAATGTACTTTTACATTTAATTTATCAACTTACATTCGTGAAATTTTTTCAGATGATGTTTTTAGGATCAGTGGCTTATATTCACCTAAAGAAGCAATAGTGATGACTATTGGTGTGGGAAATGCTGAAAACACACAGAGACAAGGGTTATTTTAGTTAAAAACTAAACCTAAAAACATAAAAGAATGAATATATATATATATATATATATATATATATATATATATTATTATTATTATTATTATTAATTTTTTTTTTTTTTTTTTTTTTTACTGAAAAATATCTATTTAATTTCAGCTAGTTGCCAAAGCAACATTTTCTGTTTTATTTAGTTTAAATTAATATGCTAAAATAATCAAATTTAAAAATCATAAAAACTATACAGACACATTTACAATAAACATTTAGGAATGCTAAAATGGCCCCCCAAAATACTAAAACTTACAAATAAACATATTAATAAATAAAAATGTTAATAAAAACTAATAGTATCTAAACTAAAACTAACTAAACTAACTAACTAAAACTATACTAAAATAAGTGTTTAGATGCTCTCAAAGGAACGGCTCAAGAAAAGGACAAAAACACCATTCAATTATGATGAAAGTAGTTCATATGACTTGTGTGCAATATACTGTTTTCTTTTTCAGTGGAATTTACAATTGGACTAGATGGTTTGAAGCTATAGGTGTTTTTTTTTTTTTTTTTTTTTTTTTCTGTAACTCACCCCAGCCCAGCACAGTGATCTTCCTCATGTAGTTTGTGATGGTGATGTTCTGTCTGATGAGCCATAAGTACATATGAAGAGCTTGAATGAAGAACCAGGTGAATGAGGCCAGCATGGAGTAATGCAGGACCAGCGCTATGAAGACGCACGCACCGTTGTCTTGTGTGTTAGCGATGCTCTCGTTTGATAAAAATGAGGC
This sequence comes from Cirrhinus molitorella, assembly GCA_033026305.1. NCBI lineage: Eukaryota > Metazoa > Chordata > Actinopteri > Cypriniformes > Cyprinidae > Cirrhinus > Cirrhinus molitorella. The sequence goes on from CM065135.1 coordinate 35,040,032, forward strand.
ATTCAGTAGACACAAAGCCACAAACATGTTCATCAAGATCTTGGTGGCCTGATTTGATTTGGCTTTCCTATTAAAACATACAAACAACTGTTCTTGTGACATTGGCAACTTTTTAAAGCAAACAAAATGAACTATATATGACAATACTCTACCGCAGCAGGAAATGCATGAATAAAGCGATGGACAGAAAAAACATGGAAATGCCGCAGCCGATAGAAGTGATAAGAGTCAATGATTCCAGATCCTGCTCTGCATCTGGCTGAGGGGTCTGAGAAAACACAAAGCACACAGATCAGCAGGAGGATTTTTAAAACCATTTGCTGTTTTTTTTCTTCTTTTTTTCCCCAGAAAAAGTACAATTAATACTAATCTACTATTAAGAGGTTAAAGTTGTAAAATTTCGAGAATAAAGTAGAAATTACGAAAACAAAGTCTAAATACAACGAGAATAAAGTCAAAATACTAAGAGAATAAAATTGAAATACTTCGAGAATGAAGTCGAAATGTTTTGAGAATAAAAGTTTTTTCGTAGAAATGTAAAATTGTACAAATTAAGGTCATAATATTTTGGAAGCGTAACCTATATTGAGCATGCAAATGGACCGGATTGAGGGCAACGGGAGAAGTTGCCAGACCACTGGAGCAGCAGCATCATCTTACTGGGTTGAAGAAGAGTAAATTTTAAGGACTTACGGAAACACCTTAATAAGAATAAGAATAAGATATTTATTAACAGGCTGAACAGGAACATATCTTAACATCAGCTCACACACCCAGTCGACAAGGGGTTTAACGATATCACAAACCAAACCAAAATATCGCGATACACCACCCACGATACGTATCGTGGAACTCTCGTGGCGTACCGCGGTACTCTCACGCCCCCTGCTGCCCATTGTTGAGGTTGCATGCTTCCATTGGTAAGAAATCTATTGTTTTGTTGCAGAAGGTTACTTTCGATTTTGCGAAGCTGCACTGGCAATGATTCTGCTGCATAGACGGATGTTATACAACGCTGCAATTTCCGCAGCTACTGAGAGAGTTGTAGTAGTCAGAGTGTTTGAATACGAATGGCGCGTGCAGCTCCGTGGCGGACAGATAGTCGCCAAAACCGAAACTAACCAGATAAAGAAAAGAAAACAGACCAGAAGCCATGGAGAGGACATGCCGCACAGCTGGTAAGTGTGTCTACAGCTCGATCCTGCAGATTTGCCTTGTACAACATTAGGAAGATCAGATCCTTCCTATCAGAGCAGGCTACACAACTTCTTGTCCAAGCTCTTGTCCTCTCCAGACTGGACTATTGTAATGCACTCTTGGCAGGCCTTCCTGCATGCACTTCCAAGCCTTTGCAGATGATTCAGAATGCAGCAGCAAGAGTGGTCTTTAATGAGCCGAAGAAAGCCCATGTCACACCTCTCTTCATCAGACTGCATTGGCTGCCAGTGGCTGCTCGCATCAAATTCAAGGTACTGGTGCTTGCCTACAAGACAACCGCTGGCACTGCACCAGAATACCTAAACTGTCTAATCCAACCTTATGTCCCCTCCAGAAGCTTGCGTTCTGCAAATGAACGACGCCTTGTGGTGCCATCCCAAAGAGGCTCAAAATCACTTTCACGGACCTTTTTGTGGACTGTTCCCAGCTGGTGGAATGACCTACCCATCTCAATTCGATCAGCTGAGTCATTGGCCATCTTCAAAAAACGTCTGAAAACCCATCTTTTTCGGCAGAACTTGACCAATTGACACTAGCTCTTTCCTACTCTTTTCAGTTTTCTATATTTAAAAAAAAAAAAAAAAAAAAACCCTTGCAAGACTTATCATGTTTATCTAACTGAAATTTGCCACAGCACTTATACACTGTCGCTCTCTTGTTGCTCTGATTGCTTCTATTGTAAGTCGCTTTGGATAAAAGCGTCTGCTAAATGACTAAATGTAAATGTAAATGTACAAATATGTATAGAGGCTATATTCAGGTTTGTGATATAATTATAATTAGTTTGAAAAGTGAAAGCACTGCAAACAACCTGATAAACGATGTATTGAGTCTATTGGCCACTAACAGTACAGTACAGGAGGTGTTTCATGTTTCTGGGACATCCTGACAGAGAATCAAAGTAGTAGTATCAAACAGTAGTAGAATTCTAGTAGAATCAAACAATATAAGTTGCAGAGAGCTGGAGCAAATGAAACCTGAAACATTTGAATTTGGGTAGAAAAATAAAAAAATAAAAGAAAATGCTGCAGAGCTTAAGAGTTTAAAACTTTATTGAACATTCCAAATGTTTTTTTTAGAGGGAACAAGCCAGTGTTTATTTCTGACTAGTCTATATTGGAGTGATTTTATTTTAGTTTACTCAGGTAAGCTGACTTCGCTAAAGAGACAAATGTTTATTTCTGACTAGTCTACACTGGAGTTATGTATCTCATTTTAGTTTACTCTGTTAAGCTGGCTGCACTAAAGAAAGAAATGTTTTATTCTGAATAGTCTTCATTGGAGGTATTTATTTCATTTTTGTTTTCTCAGGTATGCTGACTGCACTAAAAATGTGAAGCCAAATTTAATAAAGAAAAAGTTATTGTTGTTGTTATTAAGTTAAGTGAATCTATTGTTCCTTAGCATTGCTGTTAAGATGACATGAACCCTACTCCCAAAGCAAACAGAACTCGAACCGAACCGGACCGAACCATGGCTCCAAAACCGTGATCTGAACCGAATCGTGACATTTGTGTATCGTTACACCCCTACATTTGACATTCCTTTGTCGGGTGCCATAGATCTCTTATTTAGCACTTATTTTAATACTGAACATTTCTGTTGGATTATTAGCAGAAATCATACCATGTGTTATACTCGTGGGGACAGTATGCTTGGAAATAATATTTCATGTTTTCGATTGCATTCATTATTTGTGGTGCGCCAGCCCCCCAATAGCAATAAGCTTCATGCTTTTGGTACTTTTAATATAAAGCAAAGTCTCAGCTTTTTTTATAGCGAAATACAAACTGTCTTACAATACTTGTATTTTTCAAGCTCTTTAATGTAGCATGACAGATTGCTGTATTCATGTGAATCAGTTACTATTTTCTTTGTCAAGTCAAGTTTATTTGTATAGCGCTTTTCACGAAACAAATCGTTTCAAAGCAGCTTAACAGCAAATTTGTTGCTTTTAATATAACGCAGTTCAGATTCTGTTAGTTTTATTATGAAATACAAATTTAAATATAATATAAATGTTTATTTCAAGTTTATAGCCAGAAGGCATGAAAAAAACAAAACAAAACAAAAAAAACAGTATAGCCTAATTTAAAGAGTTAGTTATCCCAAAAATGAAAATTAGCCCCTTATTTAATCACCCTCCAGGAATCCTAGGTGTAAATGAATTCCTTCTTCAGATGAATCTAATCAGAGTTATATTAAAAACTATCCTGGGTCTCCCAAGATGTATCATGGCAATGCACTGGTGTTTGTTTTCAACAGTCCAAAAGAAGTCCAATAAAGTGCATCCATCCATAATAAAAAAGTGCTACGGGGGTGAATAAATGTCTCCTGTAGTGAATCAATGCATTTTTGTAAGAAAAATATCCTTATTTAAAATGTAATAATCACATTAATCTAGTTTGCGCAAACTGTTGTACATTGAAGCAGCTCTGGGCAGATGACAGGATGTTGACGTTGTGCATGCACCGATTAGTCTCGTGAAAACCGAAGGAGCTCCAAGATGACATCATGGAAAGTAGTTGTTCTCTCATGAAAAGCAAAAAAAAAAAAGCTTTAAATATGGATATTATGGATATTATTTGCACAAAAATGCATCAGTTCGCTACAGGAGACCTTTATTCACCTCCTGGGGCCGTGTAGGGCACTCTTTTTTTTTTTTTCCTGTGCTACTTTTAATACTTGAAAGTGCCAGGATAATTTTTAAAATAACTGATTGGATTTGCCTAAAAGAAGAAAGCCATATACACCTAGGATTTCTGAAGGGTGAGTAAATCATGGGCTAATTTTCATTACGAATGTCTCATTATTGTAATCAGAAAGATGATTGACTTACGTTGCGCCGTGTGGAAAAACAGACGTATTGTTTGTATTTCATTATAAAACTGATTTTGAAAGCTGAGACTTTGAAATATCTCCCGGTGCTCCCAATCTGGGCCATTTGCATGTACAATGGGCTAGAATATACCCTCAAAATATTGATCTTTAATCTCATGTGAATTCATTTTATGAATATTGATTTAAGCTTATTTTGTAAATAAGGTTAAATTACTGTGACATCATTTCAGGGACATTAAGAACATTTTCAGCAGTAGTCATTTTGTTGACTCGTGTAGGGTGCAATTTAATGGGATCTTTAAATTAAACTTGAATTATGAAAGCAAAGTCTCTGAGAAGCTTCTCACCATCAGCACTGCAAAGAACGTCAGATGTGAGCAGGAGCACTTTATGGTGTTGTTGATGATTTCTGTCTTGCAGCCGAATGTTGTCCAATTAAGGTCTCCTTTAAAGAAAAGAGAATGACAAATTAAATTAATTATACAAATTAATTGTATGAAATAAATTTGGTTTGTTTATGGGAACTGATCAATACAACCACAAAATAGCTTGCCTTCACCACTCCAAGAAACGCAGGATGAATTACCAATCTGTAAGAACACATTTATTTTAATTTTGCATTCACAGTGTAATATATGTTCTGAAACAAAACCTTAATTACCTTATCATTATATGTAAAGAACATGTCAATGTTGTCAGTAAGGTTGGAGATATTGGCCCTCATCGTTATTCCATAAACCTCATTGTTCAAAACAACTTTAGTTTCATCCTAAATCAGAAACCAAGAATAGAGCAATCATTAATCGGATATAAATGTGTGTGAAAATAATAGATTGAGAAACATTTGTCAAAAGAATAGATATGACAATAATGGCTAACTAGTCCAGCAGTTTGTCACAATGCCGTGTGTACATTTATTTATAGAAAACAATGATGCCAATCATATATATTTTTGGTTGAACTGTCCTGTAAACATTCCTTAAACTGTTCATGGAATATGGAATTTTAATTGAGTACCTTGCTTTCCATGTTTTTAAATGGTAAAATTCCAACAAGTGCTCTTCCATTGTTTCCCAGTCGTGATTTATCACAGGCCTCATTGGAAATCTTTACAGACCAGGGATTCCCTGCCTTCAGGTCACTTTGACAATCGGCAACCTGTAAATACAATGATTAGTATGCTAAATGTGAAATCATATCATGTTTTTCCAAAGTCTTACATTTATAATGCTCTCATCTGACGAATAGCATATGTCTTTGGTTTCTGTGTTCTTGTCGTGTACATGAAGAAGACCAATAACATCCCCCATGACAATCAGTGCTTTGCTTATATTGCTTTTTTCCATCTTTTCAAACATGTCATTCAGTTTGTTCAAGATCTTTCTGCAAAATAGATTGTCACTTGTTATTCTTTTCTTGAGTTAGACATGATATCTACTGGTATCCATACACTTACCCTGCATTTAAGTTATTAGTAGATCCAGTTGTAGTAAAATTGAAAATTGGCCTGTTCTCGCAGATCACGCACATCCATTGATTCCGATTTAATCTCATAATGTATTTGTTTCCTTCATTCTCTTCAGCACACAGAAATAAACAAGGGATGGATTTTATTTATATATCAGCACATTTGAATCTCAAAGATTAATCTAATACATTGTTTTGCTTATTTATGAACTTAGAAATCTTGTCGTTTCAGCATTATGATGTTTCTAGATGCATATTCATCACAGTTCACATATTAACTATTGACTCAGAATAAAATATAGGCAAAATATATGACAATTAGGGCTGTGCTTGACTAAAGACTTTTCTAGTCAACTAGTAGTTGTTCATTTAAGCCATTAGTTGGCTACTTGCATGTATTATTAATTCAATTAGGGATACACTGAAATAAAAATTATGGGCTGAAATTGAAAATTCTGGATTCACTTGGCCAAAAACCAAAAATGCTTTGAAATAATTATTTATTATTTTATTTTATTAAACAATATAAAGTATTTTTGTTAGACTTTTTAATTTATCACAATGATAGTGAATTGAAAACATACAAGCCAATAAAATGAGCTCACTTTTATTAAAAGTAGCACCATAAAATATATTTTTTTAATATATATTTTAAGTATATTATTTTTATTCGGTTTTATTCAATGGAACAGAATCGGATATAACCTTTTTCCAATTATTCAAATAATGTATTATTATTGGAGCATGTGAACAGAGCAGCGTCACAAGATTGTAGCGTCATTTTACAGTGTTTCCCAGCATAGCTGCATTTTGATATGTACAAAACAAATTGTACTTTATGAAATTAAATTCTGTTTTAATGAATTATGTGCAGTAATAAACATGTAAATGAAAGCTGCATTATTCTGGATAATCACAATTTTGTTTTAATAAATTGGAGATCATGATTCTCTCATGATTCTAAAGGAAAAAAAATATTAGAAATCTAAACAAAATAATGTAATTTACTAGTGGTTCTGACATGATGTTCATTGCTTAAGTCTTTTCAGATCAAAATTTAAAAGAAATGAAGTCAGTGTCTCAAAAATAAAGGAAATCTCCTGAATATGAATGATTCAGTGATAAATACGTTTTGAAATGTGTAGTTTGTCGCCATCTCCTGGTGGAAAAGGATAAGCATTACAATATATGAAAGTGTCAAGATACTTTAGTTTTGATCGCTACAAGTTGTTTTTTTTAATGACTTGGTTATTTTGTCAGCTTTAGGACTGCTACAAAAGATTCTTTTGATAATCGATTAATCTAACAATTATTAGAACGATTTCACTGATTAATCATTTGACTTTGACTGATTATTTCAGCTTTTGCAAATTAAACAGTCAACCAACATTAACAAAGGTTAATACATAAATGTAATAAATGTATTGTTCGTTGTTCATTCATGTTAATTAATACATTAGCTAATGTTAACAAATGATACGTTATTGAAAAGTGTTACCAAGTCATTATACAAATACATGTATTTGGCAAATAAAATGAAATGACAGACAGAGAAACTGTCTTATACACATCATTCTGCCTAACATCTCCTTTTTTAAGACATACACATTGGAAACAAAATGAAGGTAAGTGATACGAGGCTCTATTTTTTGGATAAACTATTTTATTCAAAACATGTCTTAAAATACCTTATAGGGTTATGATAACCAACACAGTCCTGAGCTATCAAGCTTTGATCTCTGTAAACCAAACTATCACTGTAATAATATAATTTTTCCCCTCTAATAAAAATATTTTCTCATTAGCCAGCTCCACACTGGAGAGCTTCTAACAGGAAATCAAGTAATTTGTAATTGTAAAACTGAAAGCAACAGCTTTTTCATGTTAAATACCATAAAGCGGTTTCATTTAAGGCTATCAATTGCATAATGTACTATATTAATACACATGATGTGAGCAAACATTACTGGAGTAAGTTAAAGTTACTGAACTGCAGAGCTTGTGCAAACATCCATATCTTTGTAATCAGATGCATGTTTAACTGCTGCTTTCACACTGCTGTCAGTTTTTGTTGTTTATTTCATTACTGAGAGGAAAATATATTTGCATGTTCATCCAAACAGTGCTTAGATTCTGCTGCATTTGCTCTGAAGCGCTGTGTGTCTTTCTCTTGAATTGCATCTATGAGGGCTGAATTACAGTCTTGCGCCACACTGGTCAAACCGCATTATTGCAGGCTCTTACATTACATCATATGAGATCAAACGACTACTCCACAACAAAAATGTTTGTCAACAATCTTTTATTGTCGATAATGTTGACTAATTGTTTCAGCCCTAGTCAGCTAATGTTCAAATTTTGAGTGAAGAAGATTAACAATATTTCAGAAGAAAAACAAGTATTTATAGAATTTTTTTATGTCAACTGTACATAAAGCAGCACTGTTTTGATGGTGTGAAAGAACAACTGGATTTTTTTTTTTTTTTAAATATTAAGACTCTGACTTACCGCTGCATATAGTTTCATTATATGAAGCTGTTTTACATGTGTTCTTAAGGTCAGCAGGAGGGATTTTTAGACAACCTTAAGAGACCATCACACACATTTCAAGATTATAATGAAGAACAACTGCACTGAATAATTGTCATCTGAAGGATAATATAAAAATGGATAAATATAAATGAAATAATGTACATACAAAATTAAAAAATCACATCAGCACATTAAAGGTCGGTTCCCATAGTCGCCTGGCTTGTTACACCTGTTCTGTGAAATAACCATCTGCCCTGCTCTATTTGATGACATGAACTGACTGAAAACAATAAAAAAGTGGATAATATCTCACCTGGGTATGGGTTTTCATTTCCTTTGCACTTGTCATTGTTGGTGCTGCGGCTGCTTACCTGAACATTGCATGTCACATCATATTTTATTGGATTTCCTGCAGAAGGGAAGATACATTACAACACTTGCTAATAACTAATCTAAAATAAGTTTGTCTTGGCTGTCACCTGTTTTTCATTTGCACTAATTGATCAACTGTGATAATATCATCATCACTGAAAGCAATGATTAATCAAGAAAACATTCATTTGTGGAAAGTACATTTGCACTTATGTTGTGTGTGCATAAAATGTCATGAATTTAATTACAACACGCACCTGATTTTGAGACTGACAAATGACAATTAGTTCCATCTGGCAAAAACCACAGCACTATGTTGTTTTTATTTGTCTCATTCATCCTTACTTCATAATTATTTCCCCCATTGTTTTTTATGATGAAACTGAATTTATCGTTACCCTTTTTGCAGTATCCTAGAAATTGGAGAAATATTTTTTAAAATAAAAAAGAAGGACTTCGCAAATCATAGAACAGTTTATATAAACAGAATATAAGAATATAAATAAAATACAAAATGTTTACCTAGAGAAGGTGTGCTTATTTTGACATTCATTGTGCAAAAAATATTATTCACTTTAACACAGTCTGACTGACACATCAGTTTCATATCAATATCTAGAATAAAAAGAGTTCAACTCAATGAGTTTGAAACTTGATCTGTCAGTTGTCAAAAGAGTATTCAGGCGATAAATATACAGGATTTCTGCAGCCATGCTAGCAGTTTTTCACTTTTACCTCCACAGTTTTGTGTTAGCAAATTCCAGGAACATATGTCTGTTAAATTGTCTCCAACTATTATTACATTTGAGCAGGCTGCACAAAGAAAAACAACATTATAAGGCTATGATGCATGTTTATATGAAACTATTTTAGATGCCAAAAGTGGATCAAACAACACAATTACTGGCATTATAGACTTTCTCTTAAAGTTGATTAATGAGTAAATATTACAAAGGAAACATACATATCTGGCACGCAGAATAACAGATGATCATCAGCCACATCAAATTCAGCTTTTGTCGAGACATAATTCCCAGAGACAGCGACCTGATAATTAGTAAAAGCTTAATATTTTCTTCAGACACAGCTAATAAATTTTAAATAATTTTCAAGTTACATTCTTGAAATTAAGTGCACAGTTGAAGAGTTGAGAGAGTTTGATGTATCCACATATGAAGACGTTTGCCTATGAGCCGCAGCCCAGAGCTGCTGGACAATGACATACAGCTCATTTGAAAACTTGCAAATCATGTTATGGCTTTAACTGAGAATATCATTATGGTTACATTCAGATCCAGTTTATCACGACATCTTTGTTCACAGAAAAAAACACCAATGTGGAAAACATTTATTTAATAATAGCAGATACTATTTTAGTATCTTTCATGAGTATACCGATAGCACAGATGTCAAGATGTCTTAAAGATTTTAAAGATTTTTTTATTTTTAGTGAATGATTTTTCATAGTCCAGGTAAGTTCAATTTTCAAGCTTGTCACAACCATAACAGTACATATTCCTCATAGACGCATCAAAATTAAAATAAAGTAACAATGTTATGTTCTGTGAAGAGCCATCCCTTCTCTATTTGTTGGATATTATTGTGTCTGGTTTGTGCATTTTAATTCGTAGAAATCCTACAAAGTATGTAGTCTCTCAAAAAAAGTGTGCTTTTTTTGACACATCCATAACGCATTAATATTTTCAGTTTTTAACATGGAAAACTCGTGCATAGACTGATATTTTTCTGATGTTTAGACTCTATCAACAAGGGTTTATTAAAATATAAACAGATGGTTCGGTATATTGGTAACGCATACGTTCTCTAGGCATTTACAGTCATGTGAAAAAGTTAGGACACACTATTGAATTTAATGGTTTTCTGTATCAGGACATAATAAAAAAATCTGACCCTTGGCAGGTCTTACAATTTGTAAAATAAAATCTTTGATGAACAACAACACATCCTTATTTAACAAAATAAAACCAAAATGGAAAAGCCATGTGTGACAAAGTTTGGACACCCTTACTGTTAACATAGGAATTAAAAGTTTAAGTAACGGTCAGGCACTGCTATCAAATACCTTTGATTAACTGATCTTTAGCAAGTGTGAGCACCTCTATACAAGCAGAAGTTTTGTCAGTTTGCTGGTCTGGAGCCTTCAGGTGTGTGTTAACACCATGCCAAAGTGGAATGACATTAGCAGTAATCTTAGAGAAGCAATTGTTGCTGCCATCTGTCTGGGAAGATTTATATGGTTATAAGTTTTAAATTTCCAAACAATTTGAAGTCCATTATTCCACAGTGAGGATGTTTATTTATAAGTGGAAGACATTCAAGAAAAAGGCACCAGTCCCCCAGGAGTGGACATCTGAGCAAATTCTCCCCAAGATCAGATTGTGTAATGCTCAGAGAAATGGCAGACAACCCAAGAACTTCAGCACAGACTCTACAGGCCTCAGTAAACATGTTAAATGATACAGTTCATGGCAGTATAGGGGACGAGTATGGCATGTTTGGATAGCTTGCCAGAAGAATGCCTCGTCTATCTAAAAAAGCATGGCAGCATGGATTAGGTTTGCAAAGTTGCATCTGAACAAACCATAATACTTCTAGAACAATGTCCTTTGAACAGACAAGACCAGAGTGGAGATGTTTGCGCCAAGTTTGGTGAAAACCTAAAGAGCAAATCAGCACAAACACCTCATACCAAAATTCCCATATGCTGGTGGAGGGCCAATGAATTTTGGCTTGTCAACCATGAACTCCTCTGTATAAAACAGCATTCTAGAGTCAAATGTGAGGACATCCACCCGACAGCTAAAGTTGGGCGAAAATTGAGTCATGCAACAGGACAATGATTTCAAGCACACCAGCAAATCTGCAACACAACAGCTGAAAATAAATGAATCAAGGTGTTGCAATAGCCTAGTCAAAGTCCAGAGCTCATCCTGACTCAAATGCTGTGGTCCATAAACAAATGCCCACAAACCTCAATAAACTGGAGCAACATTGCAAAGGATCCCTGATCAATCCCTGATCCAGTTTGTATCCAGATGGTGGGTCAGTACATATAGACCACCTCTACAGGTCTGTATGGGAGTATAAACTAGTTGTTTATTGGTCAGAGGAGAACTGACCCCCTGACTGAGCCTGGTTTCTCCCAAGGTTTTTTTTTTCTCCATCAGTGTCACAGATGGAGTTTTGGTTCCTTGCCACTGTCGCCTATGGCTTGCTCAGTTGGGGACAACAACTAAATTGGGGACAAACAATTTATTAATTTGGAACTATTGATTAATTTCCTCTAACTAAAATTGTTTACTTTTTTTACTTAAAAAGAAACTTTTTGAATTATTGATATATTACTTTCCCATTTGATACTGTAAAGTTGCTTTGACACAATTTGTATTGTAAAAAGCGCTATATAAATAAAGCTGACTTGACTTGACTTGACTTAAAGAACAGTGAGCCAAAATTCCTCCAGAATGATATGAGAGACAGATAAAGTCATACAGAAATTGATTACTTCAGTCATTGCTCCTAAAATTGATCTACAGGCAACTGAATCAAAGGGTGTCCTAACTTTCTCACACATGGCTTTTTCATCTTGACTTTAAATAAATCATGACACAGCGTGATATGTCATGTGATGTTGTTCATCTGAGGCTTTATCTTCCCAAATTTTGAGACCTGCCAAGGGCCAGATATGGTTTTATGATGTCTCGATACAGAAAAACATGGAATTCAATAGGGTGTCCTAACTTTTTCACATGACTATATATGTCACATCCATAACGCTGGATTTGCCCTGATATTTCCTGATCTATTGAATGACATTCACATATTTATAAGTGTGACTAAAGTAAATAAAATATTTTGCAGTCAGTCCATTATGATTAATACAATAACGTTTTATTAGCTCCATTAGAATCATATGAGAAATATTCTGATACGTAATAGATAATAAGTAACATAAAACAATGTCTGATTAGCTGATTCTGACAGTGTTTTTGTTGTTGCTGTTGTGTTTCCAGTAACCAAATGTTTCACATTCGTGTTCGTGGATCTTGTTAAACTGCTGTATCAAATGACCATGCAAATGTCTGAATCCACAGGCATGCGGACATTACTGTCATCCTGAAGATGTAAATTTTTTTCTAAATAAGATTCAGTGTTGTTTGGATGATTATAATGCTAAATAAATTAAATTAGAACAGCAGAATTAGAATCCTACCGATATGTTTTTTTTTGAGGGCTGATACCGATATCAGGGAGTATAAAAATACAGATATCGATATATGGGCCGATATTCTTTATGTCTGTATTACCAGTCAAAAGGACACTTTCCCATTCGTGTGTCCAAGCTTTTGCCTAGTAATGTATATAGAATACAGTATATACATAAACATAATAGATATATAAAATCATCAAACACTTATAATGACATGACAAAGATATGTAATGGAGGCAGGGTATTTAACAATATACTTTATTATCCAAAATGAGTAGGACATCATTGCACAAAACAGTAAACCTTACTTCACAAAAGATAGATAGATGGATGGATGGATGAATGGATAGATAGATTACTTTCATACTGGCAGCATATCATTGACAGATTCGCTGATACTGATATATTGGCAACAGACTCATATCGGCCAATACAATTGGCAAAATGATATATCAGTAGGCTCTAAGCAGAATATCAGATCATATCAGAGATTTGACAGCACAGTTCAATCCTTCTATAAGTTTTTAGTAATGATCAACAGATATTTGTCATTTATTTTGAGTTATTTCAGCAAAACTGACACTTTTATGGTCATAAACAGTATGTACATACAAGATTTTAATCTAGGAGAAAGAAAGTTTACAATTCAGATACGATGAAATATCCAAAAATAATTAGATTTTTTTTTCTCAAATTAATCATATTAGTGTAAGTACCATTATAACTCCCCTATAATTAAAGTAATTTATTTTAAATAAATAAATAAATAAGCTAAAAACCTAAAAATATAATCACTTTTGAAAAATCATTAATGAATTAAAATAATTTGCTGGAATCTGTAGGAAAAATAGAAACCAAATGTGACCCTGGACCACAAAACCAGTCATAAGTGTCAATTTTTTGAAATTGAGTTTTATATATCAAAGTTGATAGTTGAATAAATAAGCTTTCTGTTGATGTATGGTTATGATAGGACAATATTTGGCTGAGATAAAACTATTTGAAAATCTGGAATCTGAGGGTGCAAAAAAATCTAAATATTGAGAAAATCACCTTTAACGTTGTCCAAATGAAGTTCTTAGCAATGTATATTACTAATCAAAAATAATGTTTTGCTACATTTACGGTAGGAAATTTACAAAATATCTCAATGTAACATGATCTTTACTTAATATCATAATGGTTTTTGGCATAAAAGAAAAAAATATAATTTTGACCCATACAATGTATTTTTGGCTATTGCTACTTAAGACTGGTTTTGTGGTCCAGGGTCACAAATGGACTGATGATTGTTTCTCACCCTGAAATGAGATCAACACAGTGAATATGTAATATGAGGGAATGCGCATCGGTCCATAACTGAAGAACGCCACAGACCACGTCAGACCGAAGAGCAGGAACAAACTCAACACCATCATCAGCTGCGTGTTCCTCACAACATCCAACTAGGCAAAAAACATCAACACAAACACAGACATCTTTTACTATTGTAAGTTAAAAATAAATAAAAATATAGCCTATGTTTTTGAAATTTTAACATCAGTAACACTCGGGGGCAGCCGTGGCCTAATGGTTAGGGAGTCGGACTTGTAATCAAAAGGTTGCAGGTTCGAGTCCCAGGTCCGGCAGAGATTGACGGTGGGGGGAGTGAATATCCAGCGCCCTCTCCATCGTCAATACCACGACTGAGGTGAGACCCTTGAGCAAGGCACCGAACCCCCAACTGCTCCCCGGGCGCCGCAGCAATGCAATGGCTGCCCACTGCTCCGGGTGTATGTTCACGGTGTGTGTGTGTGTTCACTACTGTGTGTGTGCACTTGGATGGGTTAAATGCAGAGCACAAATTCCTAGTATGGGTCACCATACTTGGCCTCACGTCTTTTTTTTTATGGGGCAGCCGTGGCCTAATGGTTAGGGAGTCGGACTTGTAATTGAAAGGTTGCAGGTTCGAGTCCCAGGTCCGGCAGGGATTGTCGGTGGGGTGAGTGATTAATCAGCGCTCTCTCCACCCTCAATACCACGACTGAGGTGAGACCCTTGAGCAAGGCACCGAACCCCCAAACTGCTCCCCGGGCGCCGCAGCGATAGCAATATGGCTGCCCACTGCTCCGGGTGTATGTTCACGGTGTGTGTGTGTGTTCACTACTGTGTGTGTGCACTTGGATGGGTTAAATGCAGAGCACAAATTCCGAGTATGGGTCACCATACTTGGCCTCACGTCACGTCACTCACTTCATTTTAAGGACCAATTCTCACTATTAACTGGCATGCATATTACTATCATATTGGCTGTTTATTATTACTTATTAAGCACATATTAATTCTTTATTCTGCATGACCATATTTTAGATCCTTTAAAAACTACATTACTGACTAATAAGCATCAAATTAGGAGTTTTTTGAGGGAAAAGTTGTAGTTAATAGTAAGAATTTGTCCTGAAAATAAAGTGTCATCAACACTTCTAGTGTATTCTTAAACTTGGACCTCATTATTGAAGAATAAATTCAAGCACCAAAAGCCAAAAACAACCAAAAAAATAATAATTCATTAATTCAGGCTGCATAGTTGCAGTAACAATTTAGTTCAACATGTCAAGTCAAGTCAGCTTTATTTATATGGCACTTTTTACAATACAAATTGTGTCAAAGCAACTTTACAGTATCAAATAGGAAAGTAATATATCAATAATGCAAAAAGATACAATTAAACAATTTTAGTTAGAGGAAATTAATCAATAGTTCCAAATTAATAAATTGATTGTACCAAATTAATTGTCCCCAATTTAGTTGTCCCCAACTGAGCAAGCCATAGGCGACAGTGGCAAGGTATTATGTGTTAAAAAAGTTACATTTTTATGTTAAGTGGCATTTAAAAAAAAAAAAAAAAAAGCATAATTGTTGCTTTAAAATTTTATGCCATATGTATATGAAGAGTTCAGATGCAAAACCCTCTAAAAGCCGCCTCAGTCAAAAATAAGATAATGATACTGAGTGAATTCTCTTGACACGTAGTATACGTCCATCAAATACTTTTACTTCAAACTTGCTGAATCCCAGCCTTAGTCCAACCAGAAGTACCTTTACTTAGGTAGAAAACTATACATAGATGCCTGATAAAAATGCTTATTTTAAAGAAAAATATCAGATACATTTAGAGGCTTTGCATTTTAACTCTTATATATCATTATATACATGCAATTTCACAGTATATCTGCCTCCTAAATTACTAAAACATTTGTGCAGTCACTCCTATAGGAGTGCAATTTTTGTGTAACGTGTGTGATTTATTTTTTGTATGATAACTTCTTTTTAGAATAATTGTACACTTATTTTCCTATAAACCAGGGGTGCCCAAACTCGAATGAAAACAAAAACAAACAAAAACAAAAACCATTAAAATTATATTGGCAGTACATCATATGACTCGTGTGCTATGTATTCACTTTTTTGGTGAACTTACAATTAGACTAGATGGTTTGAAATAGGTTTATTTTCTTTAATAGGTGTTAGTGATGCTCTTAAAAATAGGACCTTTAGTAGACACAAAGCCACAAACATGTTCATCAAGATCTTTCTGAGATCGAATGAGTGAGAGCTGTTAAAAGAGAAATTTACAGATAATGTGCTCACCCCCTTGTCATCCAAGATGTTTGTCATTCTCTCTTCAGTTTTAAAGAAATATATATATATATATATATATATATATATATATAAAATATATATATAATATATATATATTATTATTATTATTATTATTATTATTATTATTATATTATTTTTTTTTTTTTTTTTTTTTTTTAGAAAAACATTTAAATATTTCTTTCCATATAGTGGACTTCTATGGTGCCCACAAGTTTGAACATTCAAAATGCAGTTTAAATGCATCCAACTTCATACCGACCCAGTGCTTACAAAGTGAATGTGCAATGTAGATCAAATGCCCTTTACAAAAAAATAAAAATAAAATGTGTATATATATATATATATATATATTAGTTTTTTTTAAAGAAAGAAAGACATGAATATCTTGGATGACAAAGGGTAAATCATCTAATTTTTTGTTCTTAAAGTTAATTTCTCCTTTAAGAACAAAAAGAAAAGAGAGAAGAAAAGCATGCAAACATTTGAAATAGGACATTATTATGGCAGCAACAGGTGTACAATACAGTGTGAAAATATGTAGCAAATAGGCCCACAATTACATACATAGAAATATAAACCAAACAGCTTTAAGTCCACCTTATATAAATCAGAGGTTGCATTAATTTATTACTGCTAATCATCACATTTTAATGACATATCATTTTGAGAGATAAAATGCAAAACAGAAAACCATTTTAACTATAGTGTGCCTATAGTCCTAGTTTTAAACAGGAGATTTAAATAATCAAATAATAACGCTGCTGGGCTTTCTTTGTAAAGGAGCTGGTGTTGAGGTGAGGTTTACGCCAGAGAACATCATCTCTTCTCTGATCTTCTTCCATGTTACCATGGGATGTCAATCCTGTTGCAGAAACAGAGAAACAAATAGAGAAATAATTAGCGTAGCTGCTGTTCCAACCAAGCAAAAAAGGTGTTAAACCCAAGCTAAAGAATTTTAATGTGCATTTGATCAGATGTAACTGAAGCACACGATTATGAGATACATTATGTGAATGCTCTAAAGAGGTGTGTCTTTAGCCTAGATTTAAACAGAGAGAGTGTGTCTGAACCCTGAACATTATCAGGAAGGCTATTCCAGAGTTTGGGAGCCAAATGTGAAAAAGCTCTACCTCCTTTAGTGGACTTTGCTGTCCTAGGTACTACCAAAAGTCCAGAGTTTTGTGACCTTAGGGAGTGTGATGGATTGTAGCATGGTAGAAGACTAGTTAGGTATGCAGGAGCTAAATGCAGGGCCTTATAGGCAAGTAGTAATAATTTGTAACTAATACAGAACCTAATATGTTCATATTTTCTTGACCTGGTAAGGACTCTAGCAGCTGCATCTTGGACTAATCCCATATTTTCTAAAAATATTACCAAGGGGCAACATGTATATTGAAAATAGCAGAGGACCTAGAACAGATCCTTGTGGCACTCCATACTTTACTGGTGATAATTACGATGACTCCCCGTTTAAATAAACAAAGTAGTAGTACAGGTAGGATCTAAACCATCTTAAAGCCTGTCCTTGAATACCTGTATAGTTTTGTAATCGATCTATGAGTATATCATAATCTATAGTGTCGAACGCAGCACTAAGATCAAATAAAACTAGCAATGAGATGCAGCTTTGTTCTGACACAATAAGCAAGTCATTTGTAATTTTTACAAGTGCAGTTTCTGTGCTATGGTGCTGAAATTCTTTATAGAGGTCTTTTTTTTTTTTTTTTGCACAAATGAGCAGACACAACTTTTCTAAAAATTTTAGACATAAAATTAAGATTAAAAATGGGTCTTTAATTTGCCAGTTCACTAGGGTCTATTTGTGGTTTCTTAATAAGAGGCTTAATAACCACCAGTGTGAAAGGTTTTAGGATGTGGCCTAAAGATAACAATGAGTTAATAATATTGAGAAGCGTTTTTTCTACTACAGGTAACAACTCTTTTAATAATTTAGTGGGTACAGGATCTAATAGGCATGTTGTTGTGATAAGTTAGATACTGTCGAATCTATATTTGTTATTGTATTACTGATGTTATTTATTTTATTAATGAAGAAATGCATAAAGTCATTACTATTAAACTGTAATAGAATATTTAGGTTGGGTGGCATCTGGATATTTATTAATCTAGGCACTTTATTTTCTATGAGTTTGCGGATATGCTCTAAACACAGACCAGTTAAGATAAATAAGGCAGGTTATTTGTGAATCTATTTTTGGTGGCTGGAACAATAGTTCTGCCCAGACGATAACGTGGAGCTATATAGTTAATATCAGTAATATGCAGCATGGACAATACAAGAAAATGGTTAGTAACATCATTGCTTTGAGGTACAATATTGATATCAGGAAGATCAATTACATGCAATATAATTAAATCTAGCGTATGATTAAAACAACAAGTGTGCCTGGGGACATTTTGTTAGCGGGAAGTGATCACTCCATGTCTTCATAAAATCTACAGCCATCTCTTTTATTTTGTTCACATTCAGAGACAGGCTGATAGTTTTGCATGTTATCCTCTCTGTTTGCATACTCATTGTTCTTAACTAAAGAGACCCACCACAGTTGTGTCACACATCAACTTGCTGGAGGTGCTGTTTCCGATCTGAGGTCTGAGGTCTCTCCTTTAAAAAGTCCTGGATCCAGTTACAGAGTGAAGTGTGTTCAGGCCTAGCAGACTCAGTATTCTGACCAGTTGGTGAATGCTGAGCTGAAGTCTATGAACAGCATCTGAATGTATGTGTCCTTATTGTCCAGATAAATGAGAGCCACATGGAGTGTGGAGAAAATGGCGTCTTCCATGGAGCAGTTAGGACGATACACAAACTCCAGCAGGTCCAATGAGTGTGGCAGCAGGCTCTTGATGTGCTGCTCAAAGCACTTCATGATGGTAGGTGTGAGTTTGACGAGATGGTAGTCATTGAGGTAGGACAAGGAAGACTTATTTGGCATGGGACAATGGTGGTGGTCTTAAAGCATGTTGCAGTCTGCCAGGAATGTTCTCTGGTCCTGTAAGTTTGCCTCACATCAGCTGCGGAAAGACACACAGGGCTAGCTTTCCTTGCTGTCACATTATTCTGTGTTTCAAACTGAGCATAGGAGTTGTTCAGCAGTCTGGAAGAGATCATGATGATGTCCTGTAGTTGGTGATTGCTTGGATGCCCTGTCACATGCACCGGGTGTTGCTGCTGTCTTTGAAGTAGCTGTGGATTCTCTAGGCGTGTACGTGCTTTGCCCCTCTAATAGCTTGAGACAGTTTGGCCCTTGCTATTTTTAGTGCTGCCTTGTCATCTGCTCTGAAAGCAGAGTCTTGGAATTTCAGAAGAACACTTACCTCCGGAGTCATTCATGGTTTCTGACTGGGGTGTGAGATGGTGTTCTTGGAGTCATCAATATACTTACTAATGTCCAAGTTGGTGTAGACACTGACTGGGACATGTTTATGGAGGCTGCAACCTACAGTGTCCTCAAAATAGTCTTAAAGCACAGAGATGGCTCCTGCTGGCCAGGTTTTCACTTGCTTCAGAACTGGTTTTGATCATCTGACAAGCAGCCTGTATTCTGGAATAAGCATAACAGATATGTGGTCTGAGTGGCTGAGGTGTGGGCGGGCATTGCCCGGTAAGGACCAGGAATTTTTGTATAAACAACATCCAGTGTGTTTTTCCCTCTCATTGGAATGTCCACATGCTGGTGGAATTCACATATAAGCCGTTTGATTATGAGTTTCAGGATCTGACATGCTGCTGGTATGCAAATCATGTTTATGTAAAACTGGTGTGGTTTATTTAGAAACAAGCTTAAGGTTTAAAAAGGTGTGGATCAAAGTACAAACAGCAGTGTCAGAAGCAGAACAGCAGTTGTGGTCGTAACCTGGCAGGGGATCAGGGCAGAGAGCAAATAATCATAAAATCCAGGCAAATAATAGCAGACAAGGGTAGGTGGCAAAGAGTCGAGAAGCAGTAATCCAAACAAGGTCATCACAGGCAAGACAGAAGCAGGCAGGGAACGCTCAGAACTGTAGCCAGTACAAACAAGACTTTTTGAGGAATGCAAATGCAAGGCTTAATTAGTTCCGGTATTTGGGTTTGGGTATATGGAGTTAAAAAAGAGTGAATGAGACCTCTGGTGGCCAAATGAGGAATTTTTACCAGCATTCGTAATTGTTTATTTGGGCTTTAACTGTGAACTTTATTTTCTGGTTACATTCATGTCCTGTTTATCAAGTCATTTTTGCTCATAGAGAACAATATAAATGTAGAAAAGTAATATTTATATTTAATAAAAGTAGCAACAAAATGCCAATAAAAGCACAAGCTTTATTAGAGGCTATTAGATAATATTTAGATCAATGTGCAATATGAGCAAATCATACCATTACAGAAGAATATTCCATGCATCATTTACATTTCTGCATTTAGCAGTCCATGCATTAAAAAACATACACACTGGGAAAAACCTATTGCAGTCCATTATCTATAATTGTTTTTAGCATCTTTGATGGTGATCTATCACGCTCCATTGAAATGAAAGATTTGAACTGAATTAGCTCATTACCAAGAGATTTGTTCAAGCAGAAGAAAGGCTATAGAGACTGTTCATGTGTTTATAAGATCATTTATTGATGATTTATAAGGTCTGTGATCAAGGCAGTTGAGAGCTCCATCGAGTGGAATTTGTTGCTCTACATGAACTTTGTGGACTATGAAAAAGCATTTCACAGTGTGGACAGACGGACACTGTGGAAGCTACTACGACATTACGGGGTCCCCAAGAAGATCATCGCCTTAATTAAGAACTCCTACGAGGTAGTGTGGTGCAGAGTGGTACATGGCGGGCAATTGACAGACTGCTTCCAGGTCAGTACAGGAGTGGACAAGGCTGTTTGCTTTCCCTGTTTCTGTTCCTCCTGGTCATCTACTGGATCATGAAGACTGCCACAAGTGACAAGAAGAACGGGATCCAGTGGACACTGTGGAATCAGCTGGACGATCTGGACTTTTCCCTTTTCTATCAAAAATACTAGAGAAGGTAGTATCCTCACAATTATGTTCCTTTTTAGAGAAAAATAATATCTGTGAGGATTTCCAGTCAGGATTTCGCCCTTATCACAGTACTGAAACCGCTCTCATTAGAGTAACAAATGACCTGCTCTTATCATCCGACCGTGGTTGTCTCTCTTTTAGTGCTACTGGATCTTAGTGCTGCGTTTGATACTATTGACCACAACATTCTTTTGAATAGACTCGAAAATTATTTTGGCATTAGCGGTAATGCATTAGAATGGTTTAAATCGTACTTATCTGACCGCTATCATTTTGTAGCAATAAATGAAGAGGTATCGTATCAATCGCAAATTCAGTATGGAGTACCTCAAGGCCCAGTACTAGGACCATTACTTTTTATGCTTTATATTATTAGGAGATATCATCAGGAAACACGGTGTTAGCTTTCACTGTTATGCTGATGATACTCAGCTCTATATTTCTTCAAGGCCTGACGAAACATACAAAGTTGAAAAACTAATGGAATGCATAGTTGATATTAAAAACTGGATGACAAGTAATTTCTTAATGCTAAATTCTGAAAAAAACAGAGGTGTTACTTATTGGGCCAAAAACCTCAGCAAGTAATAACTTAAAACACAGTGTAATACTTGATGGCTGCTCTGTAAATTCATCATCATCAGTTAGGAACCTAGGTGTGTTATTTGATAGCAAACTTTCCTTCGAAAACCACATTTCTAGCATTTGTAAAACAGCATTTTTCCATCTTAAAAACATAGCAAAATTACGACCTATGCTCTCAAAATCAAATGCCGAAATATTAATTCATGCCTTCATGACCTGCAGGATAGATTATTGTAATGCTTTATTGGGTGGTTGTTCTGCACGCTTAATAAACAAACTCCAGCTGGTCCAAAATGCAGCAGCTAGAGTTCTTACTAGAACCAGAAAGTATGAGCATATTAGCCCGGTTCTGTCAACACTGCACTGGCTTCCTATTAAACATTGTATTGATTTTAAAATCTTGCTAATTACTTATAAAGCCCTCAATGGTTTAGCTCCTCAGTACTTGAGGGAGCTCTTATCACATTATAGTCCCTCACGCCCACTGCGTTCTCAAAACTCTGGCAATCTGATAATACCCAGAATGTCAAAATCAACTGCGGGTGGCAGATCATTTTCTTACTTAGCACCAAAACTATGGAACAATCTCCCTAATTCTGTTCGGGAGGCAGACACACTCAGTCAGTTTAAATCTAGACTAAAGACCCATCTCTTTAACCTGGCATACACTTAACACATTTAAATATTTCTAATATTCAAATCCGTTAAAGGATTTTTAGGCTGCATTAATTAGGTCAACCGGAACCGGGAACACTTCCCATAACACCTGATGCAAGAAAAATGGAATCTATGCTAATATTGTCTGTCTCCTGCTTATTCCGAGATCAGATCCAGTATGAATCCTGAACAGTTGGCCACTGCAGTTTTCCTTGATCCAGTTTGTATCCAGATGGTGGGACAGTACATATAGACCACCTCTACAGGTCTGTATGGGAGTACAAACTACTTGTTTATTGGTCAGAGGAGAACTGACCCCCCGACTGAGCCTGGTTTCTCCCAAGGTTTTTTCTCTCCATCAGTGTCACAGATGGAGTTTTGCTCAGTTGGGGACAACAACTAAATTGGGGAAAACTAAATTGGGGACAAACAATTTATTAATTTGGAACTATTGATTAATTTCCTCAAACTAAAATTGTTTAAAGTTTCTTTTGAATTATTGATATATTACTTTCCCATTTAATACTGTAAAGTTGCTTTGACACAATTTTTATTGTAAAAAGCGCTATATAAATAAAGCTGACTTGACTTGACTTTGCCAATGACCTGGCACTCCTGTCCCACAACCACCAGCAGATTCAGGATAAATCATCAAGCCTGGGGCTCAACATCCGTCAATGCCATCCTTACAATGTAACAAGTACATCGGGTGTTTTGGGAAGAAGTGTTTAAGTGTTTAGAGTTCAGCTGACCTAATTAATGCAGCCTAACAGTCCTTTGAATGGATTGAATTATAGAAATGTTATAGTGTGCTATGCGTAAGCCAGGTTAAAGAGACGGGTCTTTAATCTAAATTTAAACTGACAGAGTGTGTCTGCCTCCTGAACAATGTTAGATAGATTGTTTCAGAGTTTGGACACTAAATAGGAAAAGGATCGGTTAATTTTGATATTTTAGGTATTCTCAAATGATCCGAGTTTTGAGAACACAGCAGATATGAAAGACTATAATACTTTATGAGCTCGCTCAAGAATTTAGGAGCCAAACCATTCAGAGCTTCAATTAACAAGATTTTAAAATGTCTAATGAAAGACATTCAGATATTTACAAGTAGACTAAAGTCAATAAATAATTTTGAATCCACTGTAAGTCCATCATAATAAAGAATGACGTTTAATTAGCTTTGTTACAATCATATGAGAAATAACAAGAGATGTAACAGAACATCTATAGGCATACATTATTAAATGATGCAGAAATCAACAGCTAATTCTGACAGTATTTTAATGGAAATGACCATGCAAATATCTGAATCAAAAGGAGTATCAACATTAGTTTCATCCTGTGTTCACTCTGACATGCACATGATCACACATGGATGATTATAACGCTTAGTAAATTGAACAGTAATATCAGGTCATATTAGAGATTTGAAAGCACAGTTTAATCCCTTTACAATAATTACAGACAGTTACAGTAACAATCAACATATATGTGATTTATTTTGAGTTTTCACTAAAATTGAATCTTTTTAGTGTCATGCATTATTTTAACAGATCTTTCTCATTCAGTAGTAACATTTGTTTTGCGTTGTTTTTGGTGAGAATACACAGTTTCTGCTTAAACAATTACTATATGTATGTTAAGAAATCAGTCTAAGTCTGAGGCAAAGAAAGCCTTCTGTCTTAACTATGCTAGTTATTATAAATATTTTCCGCAGCATTAATGGTGGCTTGAGCGATGGTTGTGGTGGAGTCGGTGCTTTCTGGATCATCTGAGAAATTACCCGCAACATTATTATGAATGTGGTAGTAATACAGGAAGAGGAAAAACCCTGGAAAAAAAATCGGACAAATTTATTTAAATAAATTTCTAATTTTTAAACAAATCAAAAATAATCTGACATTTGGTTAAATTAATCATTTTAGTACAGGTACTATTATAACTCCTTATACTTAAAAAATATTTAAAAAAGCAAATACTAAACAACAAAATAATTATTAAAAATTAAAATATATTAAGCATTAAAATATTAAATATATATTCTTTAAATAATTAAATAATTAATTCAGATAATTTGCTGAAATCTGTAGGAAGAATATAAGGATTCTACTAAACCAAATGTACTAATGCATGTGACTGTTTCTCACCCTGAAATGAGTTCAACACAGTGAATATGTAATATGAGGGAATGCGCATCGGTCCATAACTGAAGAACGCCACAGACCACGTCAGACCGAAGAGCAGGAACAAACTCAACACCATCATCAGCTGCTTTCTGAACGTCTTTCTCTTGTCGTCAATCGCTTTTATGTTTCTGGCCTGAACAATCCTAGAGGCGATCATGATGAAGATTGCTGTCTTGAAGATGAAAACTAAAGCGTAGTAGCCGATGTTCACTATGTAGTGAATGTAAGGATTTGTAATCCAGCACCTGTAATCAGAAAAGAATGAAATATAATTAAGAAAACAATGAACAGACATGCATAAATGTATGCATTTTTGACATCCAGAAAAAATTTACATTCGTGTGATTTTTTCCAGACGTTGTGTTTAGGGTCCATGCTGTATACCCTCCAATAGAAATGATAACTAAAACTATTGGAGCTGGACACGCTGAAAACACACAGAGACGAGCCTTATACTGAAAAAAATAAATAAAAAAAAAGATACTGGAGAATACTTATTTCATGTTGCCAAAGCAAGAGATATTTTTTAAATAATAAAAAAAAAATATCTATAGAAAATACTAACACTTACCAAAAAATGACTAAATCTTTAAACTTAAAATGAAAACAAAATGCAAAAATAAAATTGATTTAAAATGTAAATAAAAATTATGTCAGTGATACTAAAATAAGTGTTCAGATGCTCTTAAAGGAAGAATTTAGGAAAAGGAAAGAAACACCATAAATGTATCATGATAGTAGCTGACATGACTTGTGTGCAATATATTTTCTTTTTTTTTAACTTGTTTAAATGGGTTTATTTTCTTAATAGTGTTTTTTTTTTTTCTTTTTTTTCTGTAACTCACCTCAGCCCAACAGTGATCTTCCTCATGTAGTTTGTGATGGTGATGTTCTGTCTGATGAGCCATAAGTACATATGAAGAGCTTGAATGAAGAACCAGGTGAATGAGGCCAGCATGGAGTAATGCAGGACCAGTGCTATGAAGACGCACGAACCGTTGTCTTGTGTGTTAGCGACGCTCTCGTTTGACAAAAACGAAGCATTCAGTAGACACAAA
Source organism: Cirrhinus molitorella (assembly GCA_033026305.1). Classification (NCBI taxonomy): domain Eukaryota; kingdom Metazoa; phylum Chordata; class Actinopteri; order Cypriniformes; family Cyprinidae; genus Cirrhinus; species Cirrhinus molitorella. The sequence continues at coordinate 35,065,874 of CM065135.1, forward strand.
GCCACAAACATGTTCATCAAGATCTTGGTGGCCTGATTTGATTTGGCTTTCCTGTTGAAACACACAAACAAATAAACAACTGTTTTGTAACCTTTGAAATCTGTAACTTCAATGCTTAAAATAAAAGGCACTAACAATATTTTAAGATAATCTACCGTAGCAGGGAATGCATAAATAAAGCGATGGACAGAAAAAAGTGATAAGAGTCAATGATTCCAGATGAGGTGCTGTGTCGTTTTTATCTGGCAGAGACTGAGGGATTGAAGGAAACGGAATAAAACACAAGTTCACTAGCTAGCACATAGGAATAAAAGACTGATATTGATTTAATGGGATCTTTAAATGAAACATAAATGATGAAAGTGTAAGTTCTTCTTCTCTGAGAAGTTTCTCACCATCAGCACTGCAAAGAATGTCAGATGTGAGCAGGAGCACTTTATGGTGTTGTTGCTGATTTCTGTCTCACAGCCGAACGTCGTCCAATTAAGTTCTCCTTTAATGGATATAAAATAAACAAAACAAATAAAAACTGTGTTTGTTGACATGAACTGATCAATACAGTCATAAATGAATGTACCTTTGCCATTCCAAGAAACGCAAGATGCATTACCCTCCTGTAAGAACATGTTTGTTTTTATTTTGCTTTTACTGTGTAATATAATATAGTATTTGCTTTGCAACAAAACGCCATTACCTGATCGTTTTGTGTAAAGAACATGTCAATATTGTCAGTAAGGTTTGAGATATTGGCCCTCATACTTATTCCATAAACCTCATTGTTCAAAACAGTTTTAGTTTCATCCTAAATCAGAAAGCAAGAATAGACCAATCATTAAAAAAAATTGTTGACCCAAAAATGTCTTCTATATGGTTTTATTTTCACTACAAAATAACTTTAAAAAAATACAAATGAACAATAAATTCAGGGTGGTAAAGAGAATAAAAAAACTCAAAAGAAGCATCTAAACAGTAGTGAACTAAAGTCTAATTCTTCTGAAGTCATACAACAGATTTGTGTCAGTGCTGCTGGTAATTTTTACATGAACTGTGAGCACCTTGTTTCTCATATTGTGGAACTGTAGAATTCCAAGAAATGCACCTCCATTGTTTTGCTGTCGTGATTTATTAAAGGCCTGACTGGAAATCTTTACAGACCAGGGAAAGTTTGCATTCAGGTCACTTTGACAGTCAACATCCTGCGAAAAGAAGAATTAGCTTGCTAAATGAAGATTCATACCATGTTTTAATGTTTCTGAAGTCTTACGTTTATAATGTCCTCATCTGAAGAGTAGCATATGTTTTTGCTTTTTGTGTTCTTTGCTTGAACATGAAGAAGACCAACAGCATCCCCTATGACAATCCCTGCTTTGCTTATCTTGTTTTTTTTCATCTCTTCCATCTGAGAATCCATTTTGTACAAATAGTTTCTGCACAATTGATTTAATTACTTGGTATTCCATAATAGAGTCTCTAAGTGACTGAAAATCACACACTTACAATGCTTTTGAGGGCTCAACATCATCATCATCATCATCATTATAATTTTCATCAGAAATATTGTAAATTGTCTCATGCAGTTGTAGAGTGACAGTGGCATCACTAGTTATGCCCTTGTTGCAGGTGACACACATCCATTCACTTTTGATGGTGTGCAGAATGTATGTGATTCCTTTGTTATCTTCAACACACAATTAAATGAGATTAAAGTGATCTAGGTGTTGCTCATTTATAAATATATAAACATCATAGTTTCAGCATTTAGCATATATGAATGGTCATCGCAGTTCACATACTTATTAATGACATACAAAAACCAATAATGAGAGAGAAAAAAACACATGCTGTGCTGTAATATGTGTTCTTGTTTTGATTTTTGAAACCAAACTTTGATGTAAGACAGGCAACTTAAACAACTAGTTTAGTTGAAAAAAAGACAGACTTACTTTTGCAGATATTACAATTATATATAGTATTTCTGCATTTCTTTCCAGCATCAATAAAAGGGATGTTCAAACAACCTGAATAGATCATGACACATACATCAACATAATTGTGTCATGCAGTGTATGATTTGAAATAAAGACTTCTGCAGCTTAAATGAGTAGTAATAGTAAGAAATGTTTAATATAATGTTTAATCGTTTTTTAAAATAATAACAACAGAAACAGATGAAATAATCTTGTTATATGAAATTTAGCTACAAGACCTAACACCCATTTGGCCCACACACAAACAAAAAACAGTTTTGATTTTTTTTTTTTTTTTAATAGGTGCTTACTAGGGGTGTGATGAGACACTTATCCCACAAGATGAGACACGAGACTGGGTTCATGAGAACGAGACAAGGTTTTTAAACTTTTTTTAAAGAACTTCTCGATGAAATATATAGGGAATGTCATGAATCAGGTCCATGACGTCCCATTCTCTCCCCGCTAGAGGTCATGCTATCCCCACACTACTCTCACACCTGGACTATATTTCCCACCATCCTTGGCACCAATCACGCACACACACCTGCAGCCAATCAGACTCCGTATAAATACCACACCTCTACCACTACACCGTCACAGAGTATTGTTCAGCCTAGCTGTTCATGCAAAGGGTTTTCCCTGTCTGTTTCCCTGTTGCTTACCTGGACTGTTTATCTCTGCCGATTGTCTTCTGCCCGCTTCTTGACTTTGCCTGTTTTACGGATTACTCTATTGTTTGTTCGCCGCCTGCCTCGACCCCCCCCCCCCATATCAGAGATCTGAAAGCACGATTCAATACTTCAACAAGTTTTTAGTAAATTCAACAGATAATTGTCATTTGTTCTGAGTGATTTCAGTAAAACTGACCCTTTTAGGATCATAATATTATGTATATACATTATTTTAGTCTATTCATGAGTATCTTGTGTTGACTGTAGTTTGTATGCGTTTTGTGGTGCTGTACCATTTAAGCCCATCTTTAAAAAAAAAAAAAAAAAAGTTAATTTCTGAAAATGATCTGCCCTGAGCAACAATTTATAATGTATTTATTTGTAAATTAATGTAAAATGAATCACAAAACATTTAGAGTTTGCAGTTCACATGGTTAATTTTTTTTGTCAGTCTATTTTTCAGTAAGGCTAATGGTATGACCTTGAGGTTAGCTTTGTGCGCAAGCTAGAAAGGTTATCCAGAGTCTGGCATGAATAGAACACCAAAGATGCTGTTTTTGTGTTTATAGACATCCAGTTTATGATCAAAGCAATTGACAAGATCGTCAATGGTAACACTTAGGCCTGCATTGCTGTCTGTGGTCTCATCAGCAAAAGTTTTTCTTTTCTTGATTTGTTGTACTTCTTGTTTATAAGACTGGCATACACCTGACACACTCAAAGCACTTCTATCAGAAAGACTCCGGAGGCGAGGAAAGACCCCCGTCCATGGTTCGAATCAGGTGAATGGGGATTCTTGCAGATCCTGCCTGAAGATGAAGGCAGGGGCGGAGCCTATTCCCCGATTTATGGGCAGGGACTGACCTGGTGGTGGTGGGAGGGTGGGCTGTTAATCGGTATCGTTGGTATCTGCGAACACAGAGATGAATGAGAGAAGGACTTACATACTTCATGTGTCGTAAAATGATTGGCCAATTCAAAGACCAATGAGTGACGTAGCATTAGAGTCTTCCTGATAGAACTTGCGCTGAAGCTTTCATTTCTCTCAAAGTGTTCAGATATTCCTGCTAACTTGAGACAAACTCACACAATGATTCAAACAGTCACCTCGTCATTAGGTCCATATCACTTTTTTGTAGAGAGCTCCAGAACTGTTCTGTAAATGCAGTTTCTAGTTTGTCCACCTGTTTGACATGAAATATGCTTGAAAGCTACAAATCATTCTATTATGTTCTCTTACTCATTGACGAATCTGTCAATGCCTTTCTTCTTACAATGTAAAAAGTATTTTGGAAAGTGTTCATGGTTCGGCTAAACAGTCCTTTGAACAGATTGAATTATCGAAATGTGATAGAGTCTTATGTGTAAGCTAGGATAAAGAGATGGATCTTTAAGCTAGATTTAAACTGACAGAGTGTGTCTGCTGTCTGTTAGGTAGATTTTTCTAGAGTTTAGGTGCTAAATAGGAAAAGGATCTCTTATGATATTCTAGGTCAGGGGTGCCCACACTTTTTTGTGTGATGATCTACTTTTAAAAGGATCAACTCAATGAGATCTACCAACAAAAACACACAGTTTAATTTCGAAAAATACAGATGCTTGTTGCTACTACTGCATGTATCTCAACATGAAATATACATCTATTTAAGGAGAAAAATAATAAGTGTTAATATCATTCAATTTTAACAGTAATCTCAAAACTCCTTACAGGGTACATTGGCCAGGGCATTTACCTTATTCTGATGACTTGCACTGAATGGAATCAGACAGTTTTGCATAATCAGGGCAATAGCTGCTGATAGCAAGTCTCAAACAGACCTTCAAATTGTCATTAGTCATGGTGGAATGGTGTTTTGATTTAATAATCTTCATGTGAGAAAAGGCAGATTCACATAAATAAGTTGAGCCAAAGAGTGCAGTCAATGAGGTGGCACATTTTCTGATATTTGGATACTTGTCTTCTGCAAGGAGGTTTCAAAATGGTCCTCTGGCCCTCGCTTTCACCTGAATGTCAGTCTGCAGTGCTAAAATTTAATCTTCCAGTGCTGATGGGTTCATCTGAAACAGCTTTCCCGTGTCTGAGGCCAGGGAATCAACTTCATGCTCATCTCCGAATGGAAAGCACATGAATGTAGCGACTGGCTCAAGTAAAGCAAAGTCTTGAAAACGTCAAGACTTATATCAATATCAAAATCTGACTTGATCTTTTCCATTTGCTCAATGTAGCGCTCATTGTCAAGCTGTGCAGGCTCTTTTCCTTGCTTTTGCACTTCAGATGTGATGTTTTGGAAGTTGCTTAATTCGTGGCGCTGCAGCTTAGATGTGAGTAACTGAAGTTTTCGTTTGAAAGCATTAACTGAGCTAATCATGTTGACCACCATCTTCTCTTTACCTTGTAGCTCTAAATTTAGCTCATTCAGCATGTTAGTAAGATCTGTCAAAAAAAGTCAAGTCTAAAAACCACGGCTCATCCTCAAGTTGTTTGTATTCTGTACAGTTTTTTGAATATAGGAGAAACTCCTTTATCTCAGGCAGCAGCTCGTGAAATCTTTCCAAGAATTTGCCCCTGCTTAACCATCTGACATCTGTATGCAGCAGGAGATCCGTGTGGTTGCAGTCGGCTTCCTCCAAATATGCACGGAACAGCCGTCTCTGAAGTGAGTGTGCGAATTGAGCACACGATTTTCGTGGACACATCCATTATTTCTTTCATGTTCAGCGTTTTTGCACAAAGTGCTTGTTGGTGTATTATACAATGATAATTGAGAAAGTCAGGAAAAGCATCCTCCTCTTTGCACTTAGCGATGAATCCGTTCGAACGGCCGACCATTGCAGGTGCTCCGTCCGTTGTGATTGACACCAGTTTAGACATCGGTAATTGAGTTTTGTCGACAAAGTCCTTAAATGACCGAAAAATGTCCTTGCCCCGAGTGTGTTCTTTCATAGGCAAAAGTGTTAGGAGTTCCTCTCTCGTGGTCATGTCTTTAAACACCATCCTTATGAAAATGCACAACTGTAATGTCCGTGCACTCATCTAACTGAAGTGAGAAACATTCACAGTCCATTATGTCCTTTCTCAGTTGCTGTGTCAAGTCATCAGCCATCATTTCACAACGACGTGTAACCGTATTTCTCGAAAGCTGAACAGATTTGTTTTTAAAATCCCGAAACAACGAGTCTGCTGCCTCAACAAACGCGTCTTTTTTCATTTGTCCATCTTGGAATGATTTTTTATGTTTGACGATGGTGTGACACACCCGGAATGATGCCTCTGTGGCTGCCTCTGCTTTTAGGCCTGGGCGAGTAAAAAGTGACTGCTGGCCAATTAATTGAGATTTCAGTTTTTTTACCTTTGTTCTTCTAAGCTCGCTTCTTGCAGGAAAATCGTTGTCATAGTTTTTATGAAGAGTCCGAAAATGTCTCTCAACGTTTGGAATAGCAATACTTGTTTGGCAGATTACGCAAATGCATTTACAAAAGGACATAGTGGAAAAAAAAGTCTTCCTCCCATTCTGCATGGAAATGGTAATTTTTTTCTTTTTGCTTGGTACCGCACTCATTTTCTAATGTTTTGTGGGTTGAAGTCATTTGTGTAAGATATGGAAAACTGCTAGCTTCAAAATTTCGTGCTCTGTTCTCCGAAGCTCTTAACGTGGCTAGTTGTCATGGCGACGGAATAAACAAAAATCTCGCCTAGTCAAAATGTATTCATAAAGTGTAACTGCAAGTCAGACAGAAACTAAAAGGAGAATGAAAGACATTGTTATATTTAAAAAAAATAAATAAATAAAATAAAATAAAATAAAAAATAATAAAAGCACATGTTAAAATTACGTGCGATCTGCCAGCACTGTCTTTGCGATCGACTGGTAGATCGCGATCGACCTGTTGGGCACCCCTGTTCTAGGTATTTTCAAATGGCCAGAGTTTTGAGATCACAGCGGATGTGAAGGACTAAAATACAATATGAGCTCGCTCAAATATTGAGGAGCCAAACCATTCAAAGCTTTAATGAGTAATTAGCAAGAATTTAAAACGTTTTAAATAAAAATTTCTTTGTTTTGAAAGAAATGAAACACAGAATGAAAGACATTCACATTTTTACAAGTTTGACTAAAGTCAAAAAATAATTTTGAATCCACTGTAAGTCCATCATGATGAAGAATGGCATTTAATTAGCTTCATTACAATCACATGAGAAATAATGAGAGATATAACAGCATCTGTAGGCATAAATTATGAAATAATGCAGAAATCATCAGCTGACAGTTTTTTTACTTACTGGAAATGAATCAAGTGATGAATTAGTTTCATCCTGTGTTGTTAGTCTGACACGCAAATGATCACACATGGATGATTATAACACTTAGTAAATCAATAAGCCGTATAATCAGGTCATATCATATATATATATGAGACCGTTTCAGTAACAATCAGTTACAGTAGATGTATGCAATTTATTTTATTACAGTAGATATATTTCACTAAAATTGAATCTTTTTAGGGTCATAATTTTGTTAATGCATCATTTTAAAGAGTTCTTTCTTGTTCAGTAGTAACATTTGTCTTGTGTTGTTTGGAGTTAGATATTTGGTGAGAATAAACAGTTTTCCCTTGAACAACAACTGTATGCATGTTAAGAAAGTCTGAGACAAAGAAAACCTTCTGTTCTAATTATGTTAGTTAGGATTGAGCGATGGTTGTGGTGGAGTCTGTGCTTTCTGGATCATCTGAGAAATTTCCCGCAACATCATTATGAATGTGGTAGTAATACAGGAAGAGAAAAAACCCTGAAGAGAGAAAAAAAAAAAAAAACATTGGACAAACTTATTTAAACTAATTCTAATAAATTTCAGTATGATTAGTCTTTTGGTTAAATTAATCATATTAGTATAAGTACTATTACACCCCCTTATATTGAAATAATTATTTAAAAAAGCAAATGCTAAATAACTAAATAATTAAAAACTAAAATATAATAAAGCAATAACATAAAATGTATGTGTGTGTATGTACATACAGTGGGGCAAATAATTATTTGATACACTGCCGATTTTTTAAGTTTTCACACTTGCGAAGAATCATCTTCATCGTAGGTATACCTCAAAATCTAAAAAAAAAAAAAAAATCCAGAAAATCACACTGATTTTTAAATAAATAATTTCAATTTTATTGCATGAAATAAGTATTTGGTCACCTACCAACCAGCAAGAATTCTGGTTCTCACAGACCTGTTAGTTTGTCTTTAAGAAGCCCTCCTATGAAAATTAGCCGTCGGCTAAATTCAGTGCAATGCATGAAATGGAACTAACTACAGGAAACGTCTGACCTCATAGGTTCTGTATCAAATATTAAAGGGGTCCTATTATGCAATTTCACTTTTTGAACTTTAGTCAGTGTGTGGTGTGTATGTTTGTGCATAAAAAGGATCTACAAAGTTACAAGTTATATCCTTTACTATAACCAAGTTCTTTGCTATAATGGAGCAAAATGAACTTGATGCTTTGGCAAAGGTCGTGACAGTATTGAGACGCCGTCTAAACTGTTCGCCAATCACAACACGGTGGGAAAGCTAACCAATCACAGCACATGTTGTTTTTCAGAAGGCAGGCCTTCATCAAACCCAGAACTAATTGAGCCGTTTGTGCCAGACTGGGGAGAAATCTGTTGTAATAATGTAAATTATGTGAAAAGTAATGTGTTTTTCGAACCATGAGAGCATATTCTAGTACACCCCCAAAACAATATCAAGACTTTGTAAAAGAGCATAATAGGACCCCTTTAAGTTCTATTTTTCTATTGTATCAAATACTTATTGCATGCAATAAAATGGAAATTAATTATTTAAAAATCATACAATGTGATTTTCTGGATTTATTTTTTTTTAGATTCTGTCTCTCACAGTTGAGGTGTACCTATGATGAGAATTACAGAGCTTTCCATTCTTTGTTAAGTGGGAAAACTTGAAAAATCGTCAGTGTATCAAATAATTATTTGCCCCACTGTATATATGTGTGTATATGTGTGTGTGTGTGTGTATATATATATATATATATATACATATATATATAAATAATCATTAAAGAATTCAGATTCTACTAAACCAAATGTACTAAATGCATGTGATTGTTTCTCACCCTGAAATGAGTTCAACACAGTGAATATGTAATATGAGGCAATGAGCATTGGTCCATAACTGAAGAACGCCACAGACCACGTCAGACCGAAGAGCAGGAACAAACCCAACACCATCATCAGCTGCTTTCTGAACATCTTTCTCTTGCTTTCAGTCGCTTTTATGTTTCTAGCCTGAACAATCCTAGTGGTGATGATTCCTGTTGTGAAGATGAAAACTAAAGCATAGTAGCTGATGTTCACTGTGTAGTGGATGTAAGGATTTGTAATCCAGCACCTGTAATTAAAGAGAATTAATAGACATTCATAAATTGACACATTTTTGACATCAGAACAACTTACATTTGCGTGTTTTTTCCAGACGCTGCGTTTAGGATCACTGCTTTATATCCTCCTACAGAAACGTTAGCTATGACTATCGGAGCTGGACAAGCTGAAAACTCACAGAGACAAGGATTATTACAGATTAAAAACAAATAAAAAAACAAATAACTAAACACTGAAAACTAATTATTTAATTTCAGCCTGTTTCTCATTTAATTTAACTTCAGTATGCTAAAAAATATTACATATTTACTAATAATAATAATAATAATAATATTTAATCAAATTTATGTGTAAAAAAAAAAAAAGATTAAATTATAGAAATTTTAGAAAATTAAAAGAAAATTATTTAATTTTACAATTACAGTTAAAACAATTAATAAAAACCGTATCAATGATACTAAAATAAGTGCCCAAATGCTCTAAAAGGAACATCTCAAGTAAAGGGCAAAACCACCATAAAAATTCTCCTAATTACTCCTAAAGGATGCATATTAGTATAAAAAAATGGAATATATTTTTACCTTTTGAAAGATTACTGCCCCAGTCATCTATTAAATAATGTATGTAATGATACCATTTTTGTTCTCAGAGTGTGTAACTCACCCCAGCCCAACACAGTGATCTTCCTCATGTAGTTTGTGATGGTGATGTTCTGCCTGATGAGCCATAAGTACATATGAAGAGCTTGAATGAAGAACCAGGTGAATGAGGCCAGCATGGAGTAATGCAGGACCAGCGCTATGAAGACGCACGCAGTGTTGTCTTGTGTGTTAGCGATGCTCTCATTTGACAAAAATGAGGCATTCAGTAGACACAAAGCCACAAACATGTTCATTAAGATCTTGGTGGCCTGATTTGATTTGGCTTTCCTATTAAAACACACAAACAACTGTTGAACTTTAATACATTAGGGCTTTGATCTAATCACTTAAAGCATGTTTAACATGAAATACTATTTCATTCTTTCTACTTCAAAATTACACGTTTAATTCTGTGTTACTTGCTGTTTTTTTAAGCATTAAAAAAAAAAAATTGAAAAAAAAGTTTCTTAATGTAGTATTAGTGATTTATTTATTACTTAACAGCACAAGCTATGTAATATACTTGATGATACTGTACCGTAGCAGAAAATGCTTGAAAAAAGCAACAGCCAGAAAAAATATGGAGATGCCGCAGCCGATATGAGTGGTAGAAGTCAGCACTGTGACTTTAAAACCTGGCACAGACTGAGGGACACGAGAAAATTTTTAAACAGTCAATTTTAAATGTGTTTATTTGGCCAAGTTTACGTTTATATAGATGTGGACTACAAGACTCTGATATTGATTTGATGAGGCTCTTAAATGAAAGCGTAAGTTCTTCTCTGAGAAGCTTCTCACCATCAGCACTGCAAAGCACGTCAGATGTGAGCAGGAGCACTTTATGGTGGTGTTGTTGATGATTTCTGTCTCACAGCCGAATGTTGTCCAATTAAGTTCTCCTTCAAAGAAAAGAGAATGACAAATTAAATTAATTATACAAATTAACTGAAATGAAATAAATTGGGTTTGTTTATGGGAACTGATTAATACAACCATAAAATAACTTACCTTTGCCACTCCAAGATACGCAGGATGCCTTACCAACCTGTAAGAACACGTTTATTTTTTTTATTTTGCATTCACAGTGTAATATATGTTCCGTAACAAAACCTTTGTTACCTTATCATTATGTGTAAAGAACATGTCAATGTTGTCAGTAAGGTTGGAGATGTTGGCCCTCATCGTTATTCCATAAACCTCATTGTTCAAAACAAATTTAGTTTTATCCTAAATCAGAAACCAAGAATAGAGCAATCATTAATCGGATATAAATGTGTGTGAAAATAATAGATTGAGAAACATTTGTCAAAAGAATAGATATGACAATAATGGCTAACTAGTCCAGCAGTTTGTCACAATGCCGTGTGTACATTTATTTATAGAAAACAATGATGCCAATCATATATATTTTTGGTTGAACTGTCCTGTAAACATTCCTTAAACTGTTCAAATATGGAATTTTAATTGAGTACCTTGCTTTCCATGTTTTTAAATGGTAAAATTCCAACAAGTGCTCTTCCATTGTTTCCCAGTCGTGATTTATTACAGGCCTCATTGGAAATCTTTACAGACCAGGGATTCCCTGCCTTCAGGTCACTTTGACAATCGGCAACCTGTAAATACAATGATTAGTATGCTAAATGTGAAATCATATCATGTTTTTCCAAAGTCTTACATTTATAATGCTCTCATCTGACGAATAGCATATGTCTTTGTTTTCTGTGTTCTTGTCGTGTACATGAAGAAGACCAATAACATCCCCCATGACAATCAGTGCTTTGCTTATATTGCTTTTTTCCATCTCTTCAAACATGTCATTCAGTTTGTTCAAGATCTCTCTGCAAAATAGATTGTCACTTGTTATTCTTTTCTTAAGTTAGACATGATATCTACTGGTATCCATACACTTACCCTGCATTTAAGTTATTAGTAGATCCAGTTGTAGTAAAATTGAAGATTGCCCTGGTTTCGCAGATCACGCATATCCACTGATTTCCATTTAATCTCAGGGTGTATTTGTTCCCTTCATTCTCTTCAGCACACAGAAATAAACAAGGGATGAATTTTATTCATATATCAGTACATTTGAATCTCAAAGATTAATCTAATATATTGTTTTGCTTATTTATGAACTTAGAAATCTTGTCGTTTCAGCATTATGATGTTTATAGATGCATATTCATCACAGTTCACATATTAACTATTGACTCAAAATAAAATATAGGTGACAACTAGGGCTGTGCTTGACTAAAGACTTTTCTAGTCAACTAGTAGTTGTTCATTTAAGCCATTAGTTGGCTACTTGCATGTATTATTAATTCAATTAGGGATACACTGAAATAAAAATTATGGGCTGAAATTGAAAATTCTGGATTCACTTGGCCAAAAACCAAAAATGCTTTGAAATAATTATTTATTATTTTATTTTCTGAAATAATATAAAGTATGTTTGTTAGACTTTTTAATTTAACACAATGATAGTGAATTAAAAACATACAAGCCAATAAAATTACCTCACTTTTATTAAAAGTAGCACCATAAAATTGGACAGAAAATATATATAAATATTAAATATCAGTATATTATTTTTATTCAGTTTTATTCAATGCAACAGAATCGGATATAACCTTTTTCCAATTATTCAAATAATGTATTATTATTGGAGCATGTGAACAGAGCAGCGTCATAAGATTGTAGCGGCATTTTACAGTGTTTCCCAGCATATCTGCATTTTGATATTAACTTGTACTTTATGAAATCAATTTTATTTTAATGAATTATGTGCAGTAACAAACATGTAAATGAAAGCTGCATTATTCTGGATAAATTGAAAATCACATTTTTTTTTTTAATAAATTGGAAATCATGATTCTCTCACGATTCTGAAGGAAAAAAAAGATTAGAAATCTGAACAAAATAATGTAATTTACTAGTGGTTCTGACATGATGTTCATTGCTGAAGTCTTTTAAAAATATATTTGATCAAAATTTAAAAGAAATGAAGTCAGTGTCTCAAAAATGAAGACTTGTTTCACTATTGAAATCTCCTGAATATGAATGATTCAGTGATAAATACGTTTTGAAATGTGCAGTTTGTCGCCACCTCCTGGTGGAAGAGGATAAGCATTACAATATATGCAAGTGTCAAGATACTTTAGTTTTGATCGCTACTGTAGACAATAAGTGATTCTACCCAAACTATAAACTTTTATTTCAGTACTTCTGTTATTTAAATGTCTGTAACACAGAAATGATGATCATTACGTGGTTGAAAAGACTGCTTGTGGTGCCCTTTCTCAGAACAGTTGTAATAGACACCGCTGAATCGTCATTCAGAAATAAGATTCCTTAGGTGCTCGCTAACTTTTAAAGATTAATCTTGCAGCTCTAATGGAAACTCTTTAAAAAGTTTTGCAAGGATATCATCACCATCACATTAGATAAGATCTCGCAAGATCTCGTACCATCCCTAGCTGGAGTCATTCAAAGCAAGGGCCTCTACACTTTCAATTCTTGAATCTTCTTTCGTGCTACAGTGGTTACTGTCCTCTAATTTTGATCACTGTGTTTTCCACAAAATACAAGTTGTTTTTTTAATGACTTGGTTATTTTGTCAGCTATAGGACTGCTACAAAAGATTATTGTGATAATCGATTAATCTAACGATTATTAGAATGACTAATCGTCGATTATTTCACTGATTAATCAGTTGACTTTGACTGATTATTTCAGCTTTTGCAAATTAAAGAGTCAACCAACATTAACAAAGGTTAATACATAAATGTAATAAATGTATTGTTCATTGTTCATTCATGTTAATTAATACATTTAGCTAGTTAACAAATGATAACTTATTGTAAAGTGTTACCAAGTCATTATACAAATAGATGTATTTGGCACTCAAAATGAAATGACAGACAGAGAAACTGTCTTATACACATCATTCTGTCTGACATCTTCTTTAAGACATACACATTGGAAACAAAATGAAGGTAAGTGAAATGAGGCCATTTTTAACTGCTGCTTTCACACTGCTGTCAGTTTTTGTTGTTTATTTTCATTACTGAGAGGAAAATATATATTTGCATGTTCATCCAAACGGTGCTTAGATTCTGCTGCATTTGCTCTGAAGTGCTGTGTGTCTTTCTCTTGAATTGCATCCAGGAGGGCTGAATTACAGTCTTGCGCTACAGCGCCACACTGGTCAAACCACATTATTGCAGGCTCTTACATTACATCATATGAGATGAAATGACTACTCCACAACAAAAATATTTGTTGACAATCTTTTCTTATCGATAATGTTGACTAATTGTTTCAGCCCTAGTCAGCTAATGTTTAAATTTTGAGTGATGAAGATTAACAATATTTCAGAAGAAAAACAAGTATAGATTTTTTTTTATGTCAACTGTACATAAAGCAGCACTGTTTTGATGGTGTGAAAAAACAACTGGAAAAAACTGCTTTTAAATCTTAAGACTCAGACTTACCGCTGCATATAGTTTCATTATATGAAGCTGTTTTACATGTTTTCTTAGGGTCAGCAGGAGGGATTTTAAGACAACCTTAAGAGACCATGACACACAATCCAACATAATTATAATGAACAACAACTGCACTGAATAATTGTCATCTGAAACCTTTATGCGGTTTTAAACTGATGATCCAAATTGTCATGTCACAGTGGCATACAGCACATCATGAACCATAACCATAGTACTGTAGTAACCTTCCATTTGCTTCTTTTTGTTCACATTAATTGCCAGGAGAATATAAAAATGGATAAATATAAATTAAATAATGAACATAAAAAATTAAAAATCACATCAGCACATTAAAGGTTCGTTCCCATAGTCGCCTGACCTGTTACACCTGTTCTGTTAAATAACCATCTGCCCTGCTCTATTTGATGACACGAACTGATTGAAAACAATAAAAAAAAGTCGATAATATCTCACCTGGGTATGGGTTTTCATTTTCTTTGCACTTGTCATTGTTGGTGCTGTGGCTGCTTACCTGAATGTTGCATGTCACATCATATTTTATTGGATTTCCTGCAGAAGGGAAGATACATTACAACACTTGCTAATAACTAATCTAAAATAGTCTGTAATTCAAACCGTTTGTCTTGGCTGTCACCTGTTTTTCATTTGCACTAATTGATCAACTGTGATAATATCATCATCACTGAAAGCAATGATTAATCAAGAAAACATTCATTTGTGGAAAGTACATTTGTACTTATGGTGTGTGTGCATAAAATGTCATGAATTTAATTACAACACGCACCTGATTTTGAGACTGACAAATGACAATTAGTTCCATCTGGCAAAAACCACAGCTCTATGTCGTTTTTATTTGTCTCATTCATCCTTACTTCATAATTATTTCCCCCATTGTTTTTTATGATGAAACTGAATTTGTTGTTACCCTTTTCGCAGTAACCTAGAAATTGGAGAAATATTTTTGAAAATAAAAAAAGAAGGACTTTGCAAATCATAGAACAGTTTATATAAACAGAATATAAGAATATAAATAAAATACAAAATGTTTACCTAGAGAAGATGTGCTTATTTTGACATTCATTGTGCAAAAACTATTATTCACTTTAACACAGTCTGACTGACACATCAGTTTCATATCAATATCTAGAATAAAAAGAGTTCAACTCAATGAGTTTGAAACTTGATCTGTCAGTTGTCAAAAGAGTATTCAGGTGATGAATATACAGGATTTCCGCAGCCATGCTAGCAGTTTTTCACTTTTACCTGGACAGTTTTGTGTTTGCAAATTCCCGGAACATATGTCTGTTAAATTGTCTCCAACTAACATTACATTTGAGCAGGCTGCACAAAGAAAAACAACATTATAAGGCTATGATGCATGTTTATATGAAACTATTTTAGATGCCAAAAGTGGATCAAACAACACAATTACTGGCATTATAGAATTTCTCTTAAAGTTGATAAATGAGTACATTTTTTTTTTGAAGGAAACATACATATCTGGCACGCAGAATAACAGATGATCATCAGCCACATCAAATTCAGCTTTTGTCGAGACATAATTCCCAGAGACAGCGACCTGATAATTAGTAAAAGCTTAATATTTTCTTCAGAAACAGCTAGTAAATTTTAAATATTTTTTAAGTTACATTCTTGAAATAAAGTCCACAGTCGAAGAGGTGAAAGAATATTTAATGCGTCCACATATGAAGCCGTTTGCCTGTGAGCCGCAGCCCAGAGCCACTAGACAATGACATACAGCTCATGGGAAAACATGCAAATCATGTTATGGCTTTAACTGAGAATATCATTATGGTTATATTCAGATCCAGTTTATCACGACATCTTTGTTCACAGAAAACTACACCAATGTGAAAGACATTTATTTAATAATGGCAGAAACAATTTGAACATGCCAATGAGAAAGTATCTATAAAGTTTTTAAAGATTTTTTTATTTTTAGTGAATGATTTTTCATAGCCCAGGTAAGTTCAATTTTCAAGCTTGTCACAACCATAACAGTACATATTCCTCATAGACGCATCAAAATTAAAATAAAGTTCAGCACAGACTCGACAGGCCTCAGTAAACATGTTAAATGACAGTTCATGGCAGTATAGGGGACGAGTATGGCATGTTTGGATAGCTTGCCAGAAGAATGCCTCGTCTATCTAAAAAAGCATGGCAGCATGGATTAGGTTTGCAAAGTTGCATCTGAACAAACCATAATACTTCTAGAACAATGTCCTTTGAACAGACAAGTCCAGAGTGGAGATGTTTGCGCCAAGTTTGGTGAAAACCTAAAGAGCAAATCAGCACAAACACCTCATACCAAAATTCCCATATGCTGGTGGAGGGCCAATGAATTTTGGCTTGTCAACCATGAACTCCTCTGTATAAAACAGCATTCTAGAGTCAAATGTGAGGACATCCACCCGACAGCTAAAGTTGGGCGAAAATTGGGTCATGCAACAGGACAATGATTTCAAGCACACCAGCAAATCTGCAACACAACAGCTGAAAATAAATGAATCAAGGTGTTGCAATAGCCTAGTCAAAGTCCAGAGCTCATCCTGACTCAAATGCTGTGGTCCATAAACAAATGCCCACAAACCTCAATAAACTGGAGCAACATTGCAAAGGATCCCTGATCAATCCCTGATCCAGTTTGTATCCAGATGGTGGGTCAGTACATATAGACCACCTCTACAGGTCTGTATGGGAGTATAAACTAGTTGTTTATTGGTCAGAGGAGAACTGACCCCCTGACTGAGCCTGGTTTCTCCCAAGGTTTTTTTTTTCTCCATCAGTGTCACAGATGGAGTTTTGGTTCCTTGCCACTGTCGCCTATGGCTTGCTCAGTTGGGGACAACAACTAAATTGGGGACAAACAATTTATTAATTTGGAACTATTGATTAATTTCCTCTAACTAAAATTGTTTACTTTTTTTACTTAAAAAGAAACTTTTTGAATTATTGATATATTACTTTCCCATTTGATACTGTAAAGTTGCTTTGACACAATTTGTATTGTAAAAAGCGCTATATAAATAAAGCTGACTTGACTTGACTTGACTTAAAGAACAGTGAGCCAAAATTCCTCCAGAATGATATGAGAGACAGATAAAGTCATACAGAAATTGATTACTTCAGTCATTGCTCCTAAAATTGATCTACAGGCAACTGAATCAAAGGGTGTCCTAACTTTCTCACACATGGCTTTTTCATCTTGACTTTAAATAAATCATGACACAGCGTGATATGTCATGTGATGTTGTTCATCTGAGGCTTTATCTTCCCAAATTTTGAGACCTGCCAAGGGCCAGATATGGTTTTATGATGTCTCGATACAGAAAAACATGGAATTCAATAGGGTGTCCTAACTTTTTCACATGACTATATATGTCACATCCATAACGCTGGATTTGCCCTGATATTTCCTGATCTATTGAATGACATTCACATATTTATAAGTGTGACTAAAGTAAATAAAATATTTTGCAGTCAGTCCATTATGATTTATACAATAACGTTTTATTAGCTCCATTAGAATCATATGAGAAATATTCTGATACGTAATAGATAATAAGTAACATAAAACAATGTCTGATTAGCTGATTCTGACAGTGTTTTTGTTGTTGCTGTTGTGTTTCCAGTAACCAACTGTTTCACATTCGTGTTCGTGGATCTTGTTAAACTGCTGTATCAAATGACCATGCAAATGTCTGAATCCACAGGCATGCGGACATTACTGTCATCCTGAAGATGTAAATTTTTTTCTAAATAAGATTCAGTGTTGTTTGGATGATTATAATGCTAAATAAATTAAATTAGAACAGCAGAATTAGAATCCTACCGATATGTTTTTTTTTTGAGGGCTGATACCGATATCAGGGAGTATAAAAATACAGATATCGATATATGGGCCGATATTCTTTATGTCTGTATTACCAGTCAAAAGGACACTTTCCCATTCGTGTGTCCAAGCTTTTGCCTAGTAATGTATATAGAATACAGTATATACATAAACATAATAGATATATAAAATCATCAAACACTTATAATGACATGACAAAGATATGTAATGGAGGCAGGGTATTTAACAATATACTTTATTATCCAAAATGAGTAGGACATCATTGCACAAAACAGTAAACCTTACTTCACAAAAGATAGATAGATGGATGGATGGATGAATGGATAGATAGATTACTTTCATACTGGCAGCATATCATTGACAGATTCGCTGATACTGATATATTGGCAACAGACTCATATCGGCCAATACAATTGGCAAAATGATATATCAGTAGGCTCTAAGCAGAATATCAGATCATATCAGAGATTTGACAGCACAGTTCAATCCTTCTATAAGTTTTTAGTAATGATCAACAGATATTTGTCATTTGTTTTGAGTTATTTCAGCAAAACTGACACTTTTATGGTCATAAACATTATGTACATACAAGATTTTAATCTAAGAGAAGTTTGAGACAAAGAAAGCCTTAGTCATAAATATGCTAGTTATAAATATTTTCCACAGCATTAATTCTGGATTCAGTGATTGTTGTGTTGGAGTCATCACTGGATCTTTCTGGATCATCAGTCAAATGACCCTTGGCGTCATTGTGAATGTGGTAGTAATACAGGAAGAGGAAAAATCCTGAAAAAGATCAGAGAAACTTGTTTCAACTAATTCAAATACAATTCAGATACAAATAAATAACCAAAAATAAATAGACTTTTTTTTCCCCTCAAATTAATTATATTAGTCTAAGTATCATTATAACTCCTTTATAATTAAATAAAGTAATTATTAAAAATTAAATAACAAGGTAAAAATTAAAAAATATAATCACTTTTGAAAAATCATAAATTAATTAAAATAATTTGCTGGAATCTGTAAGAAAAATAGAAACCAAATGTGACCCTGGACCACAAAACCAGTCATAAGTGTCAGTTTTTCGAAATTGAGATGTATATGTCAAAGTTGATAGCTGAATAAATAAGCTTTCTATTGAAGTATGGTTTGTTATGATAGGACAATATTTGGCTGAGATAAAACTATTTGAAAATCTGGAATCTGAGGGTGCAAAAAAATCTAAATACTGAGAAAATCACCTTTAAAGTTGTCCAGCTGAAGTTCTTAGCAATGCACATTACTAATCAAAAATAATGTTTTGATACATTTACGGTAGGAAATTTACAAAATATCTTAATGGAACATGATCTTAATATCATAATGGTTTTTGGCATAAAAGAAAAAACAATAATTTTGACTTATACAATGTATTTTTGGCTACTGCTACAAATATACGCCAGTGACTGGTTTTGTGGTCCAGGGTCACGAATGGACTAATGATTGTTTCTCACCCTGAAATGAGTTCAACACAGTGAATATATAATATGAGGGAATGCGCATCGGTCCATAACTGAAGAACGCCACAGACCACGTCAGACCGAAGAGCAGGAACAAACTCAACACCATCATCAGCTGCTTTCTGAACGTCTTTCTCTTGCCGTCAGTCGCTTTTATGTTTCTGGCCTGAACAATCCTAGTGGCGATCATGATGAAGATTCCTGTCGTGAAGATGAAAACTAAAGCATAGTAGCCGATGTTCACTATGTAGTAAATGTAAAAACTTGTAATCCAGCACCTGTAATCAGAAAAGAAAAGTACAATTAAGATGCAGGAATGTATAAATGTATAGATTTTTGACATCAGAACAACTTACATTCGTGTGATTTTTCCAGATGTTGAGTTTAGGATCACTTCTTTATATTCTCCCACAGAAGCAATAACTGTGACTATCGGAGCTGGACACGCTGAAAACACAGAGACAAGGGTTAGGGCTGCCAGCCGTTCCACACAACATCCAACCAATTCTCACTATTAACTAGCATGCATATTACTATCATATTGACTGTTTATTATTACTTATAAAGCACATATTAATTCCTTATTCTGCATGACCATATTTTAGACCCTTTAACCCTAAGCATCTAATAAGTATCAAATTAGGAGTTTTTTGAGGGAAAAGTTGTAGTTAATAGTAAGAATTTGTCCTTAAAATAAAGTGTCATCAACACTTCTAGTGTATTCTTAAACTTGGACCTCATTATTAAAGAATAAATTCAAGCACCAAAAGCCAAAAACAATTTGAAAAAAAAAATTTAGTTCAACATGTCAAGTCAAGTCAGCTTTATTTATATAACGTTTTTGTGTCAAAGCAACTTTACAGTATCAAATAGGAAAGTAATATATCAATAATGCAAAAAGATACAATTAAAAAATTTTAGTTAGAGGAAATTAATCAATAGTTCCAAATTAATAAATTGATTGTACCAAATTAATTGTCCACAATTTAGCTGTCCCCAAATGAGCAAGCCATAGGTGACAGTAGCAAGGTATTAAGTGTTAAATTTTTTTTTAAGTTTTTATGTTAAGTGGCATTTAAAAAAAAAAGCTTAATTGTTGCTTTAAAATTTTATGCCATATGTATATGAAGAGTTCAGATGCAAAACCCTCTAAAAGCCGCCTCAGTCAAAAATGAGATAATGATACTGAGTGAATTCTCTTGACACGTAGTATATGTCCATCAAATACTTTTACTTCAAACTTGCTGAATCCCAGCCTTAGTCCAACCAGAAATACCTTTACTTAGGTACAAACCTATACATAGAAGCCTGATAAAAATGCTTATTTTAAAGATAGATTTAGAGGCTTTTGTATTTGAACTCTTCATATATGCATGCAATTTCACAGTATATCTGCCTCCTAAATTACTAAAACATTTGTGCAGTCACTTCTATAGGGGTGCAATTTTTGTGTAACGTGTGATTTATTTTTTGTATGATATTAAACTTCTTTTTAGAATAATTGTACACTTATTTTCCTATAAACAATCACAATTCTCCTTTATTTTTCTGTTCTGAAGTTAGCAACCATATAGTTAAAAACTAAACCTAAATCCATTGGAAAAAATATAATTACTGAAAAATGCTTTTGTGTCAGTGAATTCCCAAAGCAAAATGGTATCATCTTCATTTAGTTTAATTTCGATGTGCTAAAATAACTAAAACTAAAATAATAGTATCTCAGTGATACTAAAATAAGTGTTCAGGTGCTCTTCAAGTAACAAATCAAGAACAAAAACACCATTAAAATTATATTGGCAGTACATCATATGACTCGTGTGCATTGTATTCCCTTTTTTTGGTGAACTTACAATTGGACTAGATTGTTTGAAGCTATAGGCGCTTTTTTTTTTTTTTTTTGCTGTAACTCACCCCAGCCCAACACAGTGATCTTCCTCATGTAGTTTGTGATGGTGATGTTCTGTCTGATGAGCCATAAGTACATATGAAGAGCTTGAATGAAGAACCAGGTGAATGAGGCCAGCATGGAGTAATGCAGGACCAGTGCTATGAAGACACACGCACCGTTGTCTTGTGTGTTAGCGACGCTCTCGTTTGACAAAAATGAGGCATTCAGTAGACACAAAGCCACAAACATGTTCATCAAAATCTTGGTGGCCTGATTTGATTTCGCTTTCCTATTAAAACATACAAACAACTGTTTTTGTAACTTTGGTAACTTTTTAAAGTAAACAAAACTATCTAAATATGAAGATACTCTACCGCAGCAGGAAATGCATGAATAAAGCGATGGACAGAAAAAACATGGAGATGCCGCAGCCGATAGAAGTGATAAGAGTCAATGATTCCAGATGCAGCGCTGTTTCATTTGTATTTGACTGAGACTGAGGGGTCTGAGAAAACACAACGAAACACACAGATCAGCAGGAGGATTTGTAAAACCATTTGCCGTTCGTTAGCAAGAATCAGATTTTGTTGGCAAGTTTTAAATGCATACAGTATATATGCAATCTGTAAAAATATGTGATGATTCAGGTCGGTTGAGATGTTAAATAATACAGTTGGGGGGGTTTATATGACTTCATCTCTGAGGGGAAACGACAGTCTTCAGAGACTTTAAAAATCCTAACCATTTATGAAATCTGGCTGCATCACACACACATGGAGAATCAGGATCCTGATTAAAATGTAGTGGTTGCCTTTCATTTTAAATGGAAATAGCACAGGCAAAAGTCATTGCACACTGAGTCTGAAATTTTCATCTGCATATTTTGCACATTAAATAATAAATACGACCTCACGTTATGTCAATCACATTTGCACACTGCCTCCAAAAATTTTGTCCGTCATTAAAAAACAAAAAAACGGATCGTGTTAGATTTTTTTTTTGCGTTTTTCGCATCCGTTGCAAGCATTTTGAAAGGTGTTTTGACAGTTCAGAGCCACCATAAATCCAAGAATTGAGTCTGAAAAGATCATCCACTTCATCTCGCAGCACAAAGCACTGTATTTTTTTTTAACTGGCATCCTGAAGTAAACTTTGAATCAACTTTGAATTATTAATAAGGAGGTGCACATAAAAAGTATTCTCTCATTCCTCTCTGTATCTTAATAATAATAATAATAATAATAATAATAATAATAATATAATCTCCAGTATGTCCCCTTTTTCTCTTTTTAAAAAGAAAGTGAACAACAAAACTACCTTGCTGCTTGAAGATTTAATTTAGCATGAATTAATACACATCTGACTTAGTGTGCAAGGTTTCTGTGCATGACAAATTTTTTGGATTACAAATATGAAAATTTACGAAAATTTCATACGAAAATTTTGTAATCTGTGCAATGACCTTTAGTTTGTTTGTATTAAGAGATTTCTGTTATTTGTATTATACATTTATTTGAGTTTATTTAAAATTGGATTTTTTTTCCAGTTGTTATTTGACATATTTCAATTCCACAAAGAAATCTGTGTGAAAAAATCATATTGTGAATATAGTACTGTGAATTGCGTCACAAGTTGAGTGATTTAATACATCCACACTGTAAAAAAACAACAACTTAAAAGTTGTTTCAACTTAAAGTAAGTGTTCATTCTGCCTTAATTTTAAGTTTACTCAGCTCAATATCTGTTTTCAAGTAGTACAACTTATCATTACATGTTTTAAGTTTTTTTTACAGTACATATTGGTTATAAACTTTTTTTTTTCTCACCATCAGCACTGCAAAGAATGTCAAATGTGAGCAGGAGCACTTTATGGTGTTATTGTTGATTTCTGTCTCACAGCCGAACATTGTCCAAGTAAGTTCTCCTTCAAGGAAAAGAAAACAAATTATAGATAAAAAAAATAAACTATCTTTGGTGATAGGAACTAATAAATGCATGTACCTTTGCCGTCCCAAGAAACGCAGGATGCATTACTGTCCTGAAAGAACATGCTTATGTTTATATTGATTTCACAATATCTGGTCATTATAACAAAATAAGTTCTACAACAAAACCTTCATTACCTTATCATTATTTGTGAAGACCATGTCAATATTGTTCGAAAGGTTGGTGATATTGGCCCTCATCGTTATTCCATAAACCTCATTGTTCAAAACAGTCTGATTTTTAGTTTCACCCTAAATCAAAAACCGAGAGGTATGTGAATGAATATAACTGATCAAAAACATTTGTCCGTAAGTACACTCTTAAAAATGAAGGCGCTTTAATGGGTTCTTCACAGGGATGCATAGAAGAACCATTTTTGGTTCCACAAAGAACCATTCAGCCAAAGGTTCTTTCTTACTTTCTTCTCTTTCTTATTTTTTCTTATCATCTGAAGAACCTTCTTTCACCACAAAGAACCTTTTGTGAAACAGAAAGGTTCTTCAGATGTTAAAAGTTCTTAATGGAACCATTTAGACAAAAAAGGCGCTGTGGCATTGTGAAGCACCTTTTTTTTAAGTGTGTAGACGTAAAAAACAACAACAACACGCAAACAGTACCTTGTTTCCTACGTTTTTGAACTGTAGAACTCCAACAAATGCACTTCCATTGTTCTCAAGACGTGATTTATCAAAAGCCTCCTTGGAAATATCTACAGACCAGGAACAGTTTGTGTTCATGTTGCTTTGACTCTCAACAACCTGAGAAAAGAAGAATTGCCATGATAACTGAGGAATCATGCAATATTTGAATGCATCTTAGATATTAGGTTTACCATGGCGTGATTTGAAGAGTAGCATATGTTTATGTCTTTGGCTTCTGTGTTCTTGGCTTGTACATAAATAAGACCAACAGCATCCTCTGTGACAATCGCCTCATTGCTTTTATTGCTTTTTTCTATCTCTTCCATCTTTGACTCCAGATTGTCCAAAGCTTTTCTGTAAAATGGATTGAGTCACATGGTATGCTTTAATGGGTTTAAGATTTGATATCCACTGGTAACTGCACACTTACGATGCCTTTGAGAGATCAGTGTATCCATCCTTTTCTGTAGTTGAACTTTGAGTTGCCTTGTGTGGTTCAAGAGTTATAGTTGCCGTACGTGATGTTGAACTTGTAGCTGGTGTGTGAGTTGTCGTATGTGATGTTGAACTTGTAGCTGGTGTGGGAGTTGTCGTATGTGATGTTGAATTTGTAGCTGGTGTGGGAGTTGTCGTATGTGATGTTGAACTTGTAGCTGGTGTGGGAGTTGTCGTATGTGCTGTTGAACTTGTAGCTGGTGTGTGAGTTGTCGTATGTGATGTTGAACTTGTAGCTGGTGTGGGAGTTGTCGTATGTGATGTTGAACTTGTAGCTGGTGTGGGAGTTGTCGTATGTGCTGTTGAACTTGTAGCTGGTGTGTGAGTTGTCGTATGTGATGTTGAACTTGTAGCTGGTGTGGGAGTTGTCGTATGTGCTGTTGAACTTGTAGCTGGTGTGTGAGTTGTCGTATGTGATGTTGAACTTGTAGCTGGTGTGGGAGTTGTCGTATGTGCTGTTGAACTTGTAGCTGGTGTGTGAGTTGTCGTATGTGATGTTGAACTTGTAGCTGGTGTGTGAGTTGTCGTATGTGCTGTTGAACTTGTAGCTGGTGTGTGAGTTGTTGTATGTGATGTTGAACTTGTAGCTGTGTGAGTTGTTGTATGTGATGGTGGTCTGACAGTGGTTGAACTTCCAATGCAGGTCTTATACTTCTGTTCATTCGTTTTAAACTTCAGAAGGTATTGTTCTTTCCCTTCAACACAGAAATAAATAATAGAGGGATTTTATTGCAATTGTGCAATAATTAAATATTTTTAAAGATTAAAGTGCTCTAATATGATATCTTGGTTATTTATAAACCAAGAAACACTGACATTTCAATATTCTAGATGCATGTTCATCCTGTTCGCATATTTATTATAGGCATAGTCCAAACAGTAATTAATTTTATCATGCTTGCAATAACTATTCATTTAAAGCAATAAACAGTGTTAACTTATCATGAATGAATTGCTCAGCATGCTTTTCAAAGCAGGTACATTCAGTTAAAGGCCTAAGATTACCCACCTTCTAATATTTATTTTTTATTGGGTTTCAATTTTGGCTGCCCTTTTGTAATGTGCTCATCACAGACAAATTTAAATCCTCGTTCAGACTGTCAGTCCAAATCCGATTTTGTGCATATCCAATGCTAACTGACTGTCCACACAGTGAATTGCAACTGTTCATATCCAATTTGTGTGTCCATAAGCGTTGTTATGCCTACGTTAAAAACAACAATAACAGCACTTTGGAGTACTGATGTCATCCTACAATATGTTGCTGTTGCACTGGATTGTATTTTGTTTTGTGAGGCAGCGGTAGAAACTAGGGATCAGCAATACAGTTAGTCCATGGTTCAATACCTCTGTTTTTAACCACGGTTTTCAGTTCGGTTCTGATAGCTTTCCACATGAGTGTGTTTTTTTTGCAAAAAATTAATAACAAAATACTCCTCTGATAAACCTCTGTACACTAGAAAAAGCATGGATTAGTATATGTCTGCTTAATATTTATTTTGAGAGAGGTATTATTTTTTTAGATTTTTATGCAAACTAGGATGGGTTTCATTCATACTGGATGCCAAAATATTAATTTGCGAGTTAAATTTTTGCTGAGGTCGCCAGTGGCGACTATGTAAATTTACATGTTATGAACTTCAAACTTTGCGTGTAATGCCTTTTTTCCTGATTGTTTTACGATCATGTATTTTATGTTCACGTATTAAACTGAAACAATGCGCATTAAAGTTTTAGTGGAAAAAAAGACTTTGGAACAGTTCTCCTCTCTGCCGAACAGCAGCTCGAACAGCACACCTGCTAATCGCAGCTCTAGTTGTTCAGCATGAGAGAGATGCTGCAGTGTCAATTTCATGGCTTTGTGCACAACTTGAAGAAACTACAACAGGGTAAAGCTGTCAGGTGTGTGGATATTAGCAATATTGTTAAAAATTCTCTATTATAATTGATACTATGGCTTCTTGTTATCAAGATCTTAGTCTAGCCTATATGCTGTGTTCTGTTAATAACTTCATATTATTTGTAGCGCGCATGTAATCGCAAAAAGCTTTGTAATTAATTTGTTACCTTTTCAGTATCATCTTTAAAATTCTGCCAAAATCATAATGAAATTCAAACAATAAATACGGTTTTGGAGCTCCTTAATGAGGCATGAACGATCGCTTTAGTTTAGCTGCTCAGTTCAAGCGGCAAGTGAACCCATTATATTTTTCTCTTTACTACTATAGAACGAAATGAACACAAATTAACATCAAAATGTAGGCTATTTTATAAGATAGACTACAGTACAACTTACTGAAATGTCTCATGTAATTGCTCACTCAGTGTTTCAAACTGCAGAAACTGTAAAGCTTATAAACAATGCCACGTAACAATACGTTTACCTCAGAATAACCATTCAGCATCTATAAGCTCATCACTCAGCTAAAAAAATTACTATGAAGAGGAGCTTTTTGCAATAATGTGCTATTGCATATTAATGTTTTTACTCAGCCTGTTGTCTACATGATAAGAAAGAATGTAAGGAGCTAAACATAAAATTCAACACTATCTGTGTGAAAGACATATGACATATGCAGAAGGACT
Source organism: Cirrhinus molitorella (assembly GCA_033026305.1). Classification (NCBI taxonomy): domain Eukaryota; kingdom Metazoa; phylum Chordata; class Actinopteri; order Cypriniformes; family Cyprinidae; genus Cirrhinus; species Cirrhinus molitorella. Next base: position 35,093,038 of record CM065135.1, read on the forward strand.
ACTATAGGAGGACAAACTATACTCAGTGGCCAGGTGATGCTTATGGCCCATGATATTGACACATATTCTGTGTAATAAACAGTTCTTTGTAACCGTATATTGTTTTCAAGTTGGAAAAAACATTTTGTTCCCACTTTAAATGGACCTTAGTTCCGAGGTCATCTACAAGATGGAAAAAAATGCAGGAAAGCCCAGAAGATGAGATATAAACACATGACAGTGTTACTGAAATGTTAAAATGTTACAAAATAAATACAACGCATGTATTCTGTGGCACCTAAGAGAATAATTTGGTGCCTAAGTTTGATTCTTATTGGAGCCAATTGCTGCTTACGTGAATTTTTTTTTTTTTTTTTGTCTGGAGCCCTGTTTCATGTTAACGTTTTGAATGATGAAATGTAAGGACAATAAACACTTGTCTGCAATAATATATGGTTTATCTGTGTTCTTCAAGCCATCTTGTGTATTTTCATAATGATTAAGTACCTATATTTGTAAGACATTTCTAATCGACATACATAGAATATGAATATAGAATATATTGTCTGATAAAAAGATATCAAAGATATACAAAGCCACATCAGATCACATAAGGAAGTTGTTCAAAACACTCCACTGATGTTGTAAATTAAAAACAAGTTATAATGGTTTTATAACTTTTGTTTTATAACTCTTTTGTTGGAGAGCCAGTTGCATAAAAGGTTTAGATTAGTCTTAAAAAGTTAGTCAGCTAATTTTTTCTTTAAGTCTGGTCAGAATTTTTTTTTTAATTCAGTTACAGAAAAAATTAGATTGGTCTAAGTTGAATCCAAAAAAATAAGACTACCCTTTGGTTAACTGATAGTTGGTCAAACTAGTACTTAAGATGCTGTCTTAACATAGAGGCTAAGTTTATGCAACTGGCTCCTGGTTTAGAAAGTCTTATCATTGCACGTCATTAGAAGGAAAGATGCTCTGCGTGTGTTGCTTTTTCAAATATAAGCTGGGAAGGTTTTCCTTATCTCAGCCCATCAAATCACGGGCGCACATACAGCAAATTCCGAGAGAAATAAAACAAGGAAATTATTTAAATGCAAAATCGAAAAAATGCAATTCACGAGTGCTTATTGAACCGCTGATGTCGTACAGAACGGTTCGATATTATTAAATTAAACAATTTATTAATTTGGAACTATTGATTAATTTCCTCAAACTAAAATTGTTTAAAGTTTCTTTTTGCATTATTGATATATTACTTTCCCATTTGATACTGTATAGTTGCTTTGACACAATTTGTATTGTAAAAAGTGCTATATAAATAAAGCTGACTTGACTATTATATTGAGAATTGTGGCATCCCTAGTAGAAACGCAGGAATCTGGAATGTGTGACTTTAGTCTGTGCTGCCATCTCTGGTAACTAAAATAGTTGTGTATACTAGCAGTGTATTGTCTTATATTGTCATAAAAATGACTTGCAGATTGCAACAAAACAAGCATGTTTCTACAAAAATGTCTGACTTGTTTGCGTTTAACGTGGCATGAGAACATGAAAAAGCTACGCTTAATACGAATGTAGCTTAAAACAGATTTCATGTAGCTAATTGCAGTTCAGACTATTTAAGTACGATTGGATTTGAATTGGTTTTGCACAAAAATTGGATTTGGACTGACAGTCTGAATGTGGCTTAAAGACAAAACAAGTAGACATTGGTACACCAACCCGAAAACAGGGACTAAATGAACACACATTAGAAAACACACACATCTTGAGTACTTTGATTGGATTGACTCAGGGCATTGTTTATGTTGTTGTATCAATCTGTGGTATGAATATGACCCATCTTCCTTAATGAACTTGAGAATGTAATGGTAGTACACAGGCTCTCTGTGTCTGCCTGATCATTCTCCCAGGATCCCGTGCTGCAGCTGCTGTACACTGATTGACACACAGGTTCATGGTGCAAATAGTCTAACTAAAATTGTATTTAACACCAAGTTACTGATTTATCATCCGAGAAAAGAAATATAATGCAAGGTCACATTGTACTATATTTTTATTCTGAATCAAATCTTGATGATAAAACAGCTTAAACTAAAACAACTACTCAAAAGCAGTTTATAAATCTAGACTTAGTCAGTTCATAAAAGACTTACCATGGCTTTTATGATTTTCATTTACAGCATTTTTACATTCCTCTTCAGGATCAACAGGACCAATCAGACATCCTTCGAGTTCATGACACATAATTTATCAAATTATTAAAATTACGCATGTAAAAAATAAATAAATAAAAGAACAACAGAGGAATAAAATACAAAAGATAGTTAAAACTGATTGTATGATAAAAAAGTGTAACCTATAATTTACAACCTGACAACAGATAATAGCCAACACTGACACATTATTAGAAGATTTAAATTAGGGGTGGGCGATACTGCAAATTTTGGTATTGATCAGATAACAATTTGTGTATAAGCCATAACTAATGTTGACTAAAATACTACATTCACCTTGAAACTATGAGGATATTCTTTACCTTTCTGAAACGAGTTTGCAAGCAGAGGAGTCCAGAATATGAAAGCAATGCACATAGTTTTATGTTAAGCATTTTTCTCCCATAGAGTTAGAAAGAAAAACTTAATGTGGCTTAAAGGGTTACTCCACCCCAAAATAAAAATTTTGTCATATTTTGGATGAAAACCAGGAGCTTTGTGGCTGTCCCATTGACTGCCAAGTAAATAACACTGTCAAGGCCCAGAAACGTATGAAAGACGTTGTCAAAATAGTCCATCTGTCATCAGTGGTTCAACCATAATATTTCGAAGCTATGAGAATACTGTTTGTACACAAAGAAAACAAAAATAACGACTTTAGTCAACAATTCGTCTCCTCTATGTCACCGTAGCGCCATTTTGGAAAGTATCCACTGGACGCAAACAACGTACGCTGTTCTGTGTCAGCCACAACACAAGGATACGTTTTCTATGTGTATTTACGCTTTGATTCGAATGAAAACAGTGTATCCACGTGTCGCAGCTGACAGAGAACAGGGTACGCTGTTTGCGTCCAGGGGATACTATCCAAAATGGTGCTATAGTGACTCGGAGGAGACTAATTGTTGAATAAAGTCATTATTTTTGTTTTCTTTGCGTACAAAAATATTCTCGTAGCTTCGTAAAATTGTGGTTGAATCACTGATGGCAGATGGACTATTTTGACAATGTCTTTCATACGTTCATGGTAGGGATGCTCGCATTGACCGCTTAACCGTTAACCGTCAATAAGAATTTTAACCAATTAATGATATCAGTTAAAGGGTTTAAAAGGTTTTTTCCACAAGTATTTTTTTAATTAGCTGCACGGTGAAAGAACAATACTATACATAAGAATTTGTTTACTCACAGGCGAGTGTCGAAACGTGCAGCATGTTTAGGCTATACAGGCTTATATAAATATGGCCATACAGACATATTTCGCAGAGCAAGCACCTGCTTCACCTTCACTTAACTGATGCAGCCTATACACAACATAATGGCAAGCGGCAATATTGGATAAATGGCTATCAGAGTGAATCCGTGAGTGAATGGATTCTGAATGAAAGTGCGCAATGGGCGCGGTGCTCCCTTACAATCACTTGAAAAAGTTGTCACACATCTTAATGTAGTTCATCGCTTTCTCAAAGTTAATAAAGAGTAATAAAAGAACCTTTAAACTGCTCAATTAATCACTTATTTACATCATGTCTACATTTTCTGTTTTAATGATAGTTCACGAACGTAGAGCAGAACTGAACAGAACACTACCGGCATTTTGGATGCTGAGAGGATTGTAACCTAACCGCCTCCGACTGGCCACTGCATTCATAAAATCAAGAGATTGGCTATGTTGCTCTAGAAGACTGTTCATAGTCTGAACAATTTGGTTTCTCAAATCATCACGACTTGCATGAAATAAAATCTATAGATCTAAAACAGTTAAACTAGCTAACCTAGACAAATGTGCGCAAGGTGCATTTCATTTTTGGAGAGTGGAAGCTGGAACCTGTTTGCAGGACATGGAGGCGCCAGCGCGATCATTTGAATTTTTTTTCAGTGAATATATAAATAGAAAGCTTTAAATGATTACTTAACGAAACAAAACAAATCGGAAAAATCTATTTCATTAGGCTATGGAATCCGTAAAGATACATTTCTTTCTAAAGGTGCGTTCAAAAAGGAGATTGGGAGTCAGGGTCTTTGAGACACTATTCTCTGCTGGTGCGTGATCATTTGAGGATATTTGAATTTTTGTTGTTGCTCTGCTGCTGTGTATTCTGCTGTTCTAATTCTGCGAGTTAAAATAAAATATTTGTTTGTAATTTTTATGTATTATCATATATTTTTATTTTATACTAATTTATTATTCTAATTTGATCAGTTAACGGTTAATGTTCGGTTGACGAGCAGCAGTTGTCGGTCAGGAAAATTAACCGAAATGAGCATCCCTAGTTTGTGGGCCTTGACAGTGTTATTTACTTGGCAGTCAATGGGACAGCCACAAAGCTCCTGGTTTTCATCCAAAATATCTTCAATTGTGTTCCTAAGACAAACAAAGCTTTTACAGGTTTGGAACGACATGGGGGTAAGTGATTAATGACAAAATTTTCATTTTGTGGTGAAGTAATCTTTTAATGCATTAAGAAAATAATATTAAAAAGCCAAACTCAGTATACTGAATATGCAAACTATGTGCAGGCAAGCAGCCCAGGATATGAACGCAAAGTGCATGTATGTTAAGTGATTTCTATGGAGTGAATTTTGTGCCAATATTCATCAAACAAATCTAGAGTTTTGCAAACAAACACTATCTGCTTTGCAAAGAAAAACTCAACTTTCAAACAAATGCAAAGTGATTTTCAAATACAAAAGTCTATTTGAGAGCAAATGCAAAGGTATGTAGATATAAATATATGTATTGTGTGTTACAACTGTGAGCCTTTTTATGAGGAAACTTGGCTTGATTTTCTAACAAATGCGTGCAGGCAGATTTTCTAACAAATGCAATTGAGCAACTTCCTTTTCCAAAAACAGGAGATGGCGCTGTCGGACAATTCTCATTATTTCTCTACCATGCCTAATGAAGTTCAAATATTGTACATTCACAGGAAAAAGCTTACTTTTGCATTAAAAATAATGTGGATAAGTTGGTGGTTTAGCCACAGAAGTGAATTTCTACCATTCCATCTCTCACTTTAGCCAAAAATTTAAATTAAAACCGCCCACCACTAATTTAAATCAATTGCTTCTGAGAAATGTATAAAGATTATGTCAACTGACTTCTCATAAGTACATATTGTGTTGTAATGTTTCTACTAGAATTAAATAAATAACTCAGGGACCCTATCACTATTTCTTATGCAGGTGGTTACAAGTTTCAGCTCACCTTGTCTTAAATGTTTAGTGAAAACTTGAATTAAACCTCTCTGACCCTGAAATGTGGTCTAGATACTAACTTAATTTAGTTTTATATTGAAAACTGTTGTGTTTAGTATTTAAGCTGTACATTCATCCTTGTAACCTTCTTGTCTTTATTTACTTCGAGGAGAATATGATGCAAGATAATGATGTAAATTAAATAATGCATTATCATTCCATAGTGGCCTGATACACCCTTCTGTTACATAACCAACTGTTCTGGCATAAACTAAGACATAAACTGAAATCAAAAACAATATAACAGTGGATAAATATTATGTTACCTGTCTGTTGATTTATGGTGATGTTGCTCGTTATGCAAACCTGTGCCTCGCAAGTCGCAATTTCTGTAAAATGGAATAATTATATACAGTCTTTGCTAAATATACGTAATCTAAAACATTCTGTGTCTCTGCCATGATCTGCTCTTTCTCAGAAACTCATTACAGAACTTACAAAACAATGAATATACAGACTGCATTTAAAGAGCTTGTTTTGTAGATAGCATGGTGTCATGGTGTGTCTAGAGGTTGTTATGCACTAAAAAGGACAAAAAACTCACAATGTTTAACATTAACACTGTCTACTGTAAAATGACATGCATCTGGTATCAGAACTGATAACAGACAATTACCATTTGTCAATAACCACAGCTTTATGCCTTCAAATGTCTCATTCATTCTGATTTCATAATTCTCCCCATGTTTTATTATGTTGAAACTGTATGATCTGCATTGTCCTGAAACCAGAGAACATTTGCATTTGTTGTTCTTTTTAAAGAGCTTTGAACTCAATAATGGTTTATAAATAAAATATAAGTAGGTTTTACCAAGAGTAGAGTTTAGTTTGATTACTGTTGATTCATGAGCTGTCAGACATGTACATTTTATATCTGAATGAAAAACAGACATTTACTCAATGATTTTTGTCAGTCATCAAAAGTGCTTTCAGATAATACATATGCAGTATCACACATGTTAGCAGTATATTTCTCATGTGAGCAGTATATTTCACACATACCTGGATATAGTGAGTTACTTTCATTCCAGAAACACTGATCTGTCAGATTGATTTGGATTATCATTTTTTCTGAGCAGGCTGCACAAACACAACATTATTAGACTGTTATATAATTATGTATGACATGGTACAACACTCTATATTAGAGGTCAAAATTTAGTTGTGAACATTTACATTCACATACATATTGACATATTATTTTTAAATCATTATTTATTTTAATTTTTTTTATTTTTCTAATGTCTGCCAAACAACATATTCATTGATATACAGTATATATCTATTTAGGTTAATAAATGCATTTTTTGAAGCAGCATACTTATCTGGCACATAGAACAACAGAAGATCATCAGCCACAGCAAATTCTGCTTTTGTCGACACATTATTCCCAGAGACATCCGCCTGTTAGAGACACAAGTGTTTACTTTTGATTCCTTCAGACAGAGATAATAAATCTTTTAAATAATTTTCTTTTTACACTCTTGAGATGAAGTCCACAGTTCAAGAGTTGAAAGAGTTTGATGCGTCCACATATGAAGTCATTTGATTATGAGCTGCAGTTCATTTGAAAACATGCAAATCATGTTTATTTGGGCTGTAACTGAGGATCTTTTTATCTGGTTACAAATAGAAGTAAGTAAATGGAGCGCAGCGTTAGTTCTGGCAGGTCACGTTAGTCAAGCTTGCATCAGCTGACACTCAGCTGATCCACGTCTACCTATAGGAATGCGACACCAATCATTAATTTCCTATATAAGGTCTATTCAGTCATTATTCAGCAGCTATCGCTTTGCTCAGGAGCTAATCACCCACCTCCATCCCCAACTCCTCCTCCCATCAGTAAGGACTTGGCATTGGATATTTCTTAAGTCAGACCACAGGATTGTTATTACATAAAATAATCACTTGCGACATTAATGATATCTGCTACTTTAATCATTAATGTTGGTTCTGTTCTGTTTACCCTAGGGGGGTTATTCATGCTCTCCCTGCTCCTATCCATGCTAGACTGCATGGATGGCCAGGGAGTGTTTGCCCAGAACAGAACCATACCCCCAGCCTAAAATATATGCTAACTGTAAGTTATCTTGACGATAGTGGTCCTGACAGAACTTTCATTAATGGATATCTGACATGTTTTAGATACAAAAAATGTCATGTTTTTACACTTTCTGTTTGGAAAATGACTCGGCCCATCATGACTGAAAAATTACATTTTATTAGCTCCATTAGCATTACATGAGAAATACTGAGGGCTATACCAGAGTACCTGCAGATATAAACCACAGTAAATAATGACAGATTCATTGATTCTGTATTATTTTGTTCGTTGTGTTGCCAGTAGCCAAGTATGTTTCACATCTGTGTGTGTGTGTTTTATTAAGCTGCTTTATGAAATGACCATGCAGATATCTGAATCCTCAGGCGTATAAACATTACTGTCAGCCTGTATAGTTTGAGTCACTCTGTCACACATGATCACACATGGATGATTATAACACTTTAAAGGTACATAACATTCTCAGTTTCACCTAATCTCATGTTAATCCTGAGTACCTATAGAGTAGTACTGTATCCTTAATATCCCCAAAAAGTCTTTAGTTTGATCATATTTATAAAAGAAATATACAGCTTTCATATTTTCTCCAGAAAAGACGAGCTTCTGGAGGTGCACCATGGGCGGAGCTAAATTCGACCATCACTTGCGCTAGGATTGCCAATAAAACACAGACATTTGATGCCGTTTCATTTACCATCTGCAGTTCTGAATCATGAGCGGGATCTTTTATAGCTGGGACCGCTCCATCTTTCAGTATCAAACAATGTGCAAATCCAGCGTCAAACTGGGCCTTGTATATGAAACATTCATCAACACAAACACATTTGCAAAACTCCATTGCTGCCCCGGAAAAAGGAACAGCATCCACTGTTCACATAACACTGGGTTCTTCGGGAAGCTGAGCAAAGTTATATTTGCCTTACAACCAAAACCACACTTCTTTAGAGACATTCTTCCCGAGTGAATCCCTTGCAGCAGTGCAGAGTGCAGCCAAATGAACCACGTTGATGGGCGCGCTCTCTCTCTCACGGTCTAGCCGACGTGAGCGCGGGCACGCTTTTCCGGAAAAAATGCTCATAAAAGGAGTTCCACTATTGTCTACATCATTAAAGCCACGATCAAAAAAAAAAAAAAACAGCCGAAACTTGTACCAACCGGAAGTAAGATTTTCGACAAAGAAGTTCTCTGTTATTTGTCTAAATTATTTTTTGAAACTTTGGCCATGTTTAGCATGAGAATCCAACTCTTTAACACTGTAAACAACTCTGAACATACGAAACACCATTGTACTACCCCCCCCCCTTAATAAATCTATCAACAGTAGTATCAGATCATATCAGAGATTTGAAAGCACAATTCAGTCTTTCTACAAGATTTTAGTAATGATCATCATCATTATTTGTCACTTGTTTTCAGTGATTTCAGTAAGTTTATGTACATAATTTTAATCTAAAAGAAAGAATGTCTAGGACAAAGAAAGCCTTCTGTCCTAATTATGCTAATTGTCTGTTTTTCCACAGCATTATTGCTGGATTGAGTGATGGTTGAGTTGGATTCTGTGCTTTCTGGATCTTCAGTGAAATTACTTGTCATAGTGAATATGATAGTAATACAGGAAGAGGCAAAACCCTATATTTTATATACTCCCCAACTAATTTTATATACATTTCAGATATAACTAAAGTCATTTGCATACAAACTTTTGGTCAAATGAAGCATATTAGTATACTATTATACCCCTTATGACTAAGTAAAATACATACATTTTTTATTAATTAAATAATAATTAAATATTATATTAATAATAAAATATAAAAAAAATCGTGAATTATAATCATTAATAAACTAAATGCACTAATGCATGTGATAACACATTGAGACAAGGGTATTTATAGTGAAAAAAATGTTATATTAAATCTAAATCCATTAAAACAAGCAAAAAAAGACAGAAAAATACTTTGTTTTAGCTAGTTTCCAAAGAAACATTTCTTATTTTTTTTTTAGTTTAATTTCGATATGCTAAAATGACTAAAGTTAAACTATATGATAATATATTTTCTTTTTTCGGGTGAACTTACAGTTAGACTAGATGGTTTGAAGCGGGTTTATTGTCTTTAATAGGTGTTATTGATGCTCTTAAAAATGGGACCTTTAGTAGACACAAAGCCACAAACATGTTCATCGAGATCTTTCTGAGATCACAATGAGTGAGAGCTGTTAAAAGAGAAATTTACAGATAATGTGCTCACCCCCTTGTCATCCAAGATGTTTGTCGTTCTTTCTTCAGTCGTAAAGAAATTGTTTTGTTTTGGGTTTTTTTTTTGAGAAAAAACATTTAGATATTTATTTCCATATAGTGCATTTCTTGTTTCTCGCAAGTTTGAACCTCCAAAATGCAGTTCAAATGCATCCAACTTCATACTGACCCAGTGTTTACAAAGTGAATGTGCAATGAAGATCAAATGTCCTTTACCAAAAAAAAAAAAAAAAAAAAAAAAAAATATATATATATATATATATATATGTGTGTGTGTGTGTGTGTGTATATATATATATATATATATATATATGTATGTATATTAAAATAGCGATGTAGTATGATTTTGAAGTTGGAGAAGAAAAATTAGATAAGTTTTTCAACATACCCTAACTGTCTTGCACTGGAGTGCACAGAGTTCATGCAGAGCTAGACAAGATGAGCATTTGAGGTAAAAAAAAAAATATCAATTGTAATTTTTCTTAGAAATGACCGATTGTTTCGCTAGATAAGACCCTTCTTCTTCAGCTGGGATCGTTTAGAGCCCTTTGAAACTGCATTTAAACTGTACATAACATAATTTCTTTACGACTAAAGAAAGAAAGACAGACATGAACATCTTGGAAGACAAGGGGGTAAATTATCAAATGTTTTGTTCTTAAAGTTAATTTCTCCTTTAAGAACAAAAAGAAGAGAGAGAAGAAAAGCATGCAAACATTTGAAATAGGACATTATTATGGCAGCAACAGGTGTACAATACAGTGTGAAAATATGTAGCAAATAGGCCCACAATTACATACATAGAAATATAAACCAAACAGTTAAGTTCACCTTATATAAATCAGAGGTTGCATTAATTTATTACTGCTAATCATCACATTTTAATGACATATCATTTTGAGAGATAAAATGCAAACGAGAAAAACATTTTAACTATAGCGTGCCTATAGTCCTGGTTTTAAACAGGAGATTTAAATAATCAAATAATAACGCTGCTGGACTTTCTTTGTAAAGGAGCTGGTGTTGAGGTGAGGTTTACGCTAGTGAACATCATCTCTTCTCTGATCTTCTTCCGTGTTACCACAGGATGTCAATCCTGTTGCAGAAACAGAGAAACAAATAGAGAAATAATTATAGAATTAGAATTTTAATGTGCATTTGATCAGATGTAACTGAAGCACACGATTATGAGATACATTATGTGAATGCTCTAAAGAGATGTGTCTTTAGCCTAGATTTAAACAGAGAGAGTGTGTCTGAACCCTGAACATTATCAGGAAGGCTATTCCAGAGTTTGGGAGCCAAATGTAAAAAAGCTCTACCTCCTTTAGTGGACTTTGCTGTCCTAGGTACTACCAAAAGTCCAGAGTTTTGTGACCTTAGGGAGTGTGATGGATTGTAGCATGGTAGAAGACTAGTTAGGTACGCAGGAGCTAAACGCAGGGCCTTATAGGCAAGTAGTAATAATTTGTAACTAATACAGAACCTAATATGTTCATATTTTCTTGACCTGGTAAGGACTCTAGCAGCTGCATCTTGGACTAATCCCATATTTTCTAAAAATATTACCAAGGGGCAACATGTATATTGAAAATAGCAGAGGACCTAGAACAGATCCTTGTGGCACTCCATACTTTATTGGTGATAATTACGATGACTCCCCGTTTAAATAAACAAAGTAGTAGTGATCGTACAGGTAGGATCTAAACCATCTTAAAGCCTGTCCTTGAATACCTGTATAGTTTTGTAATCGATCTATGAGTATGTCATAATCTATAGTATCGAACGCAGGACTAAGATCAAATAAAACTAGCAATGAGATGCAGCTTTGTTCTGACACAAGAAGCAAGTCATTTGTAATTTTTACAAGTGCAGTTTCTGTGCTATGGTGCTGAAATTCTTTATAGAGGTCTTTTTTTTTTTTTTTTTTTTTTGCACAAATGAGCAGACACAACTTTTCTAAAAATTTTAGACATAAAATTAAGATTAAAAATGGGTCTTTAATTTGCCAGTTCACTAGGGTCTATTTGTGGTTTCTTAATAAGAGGCTTAATAACCACCAGTGTGAAAGGTTTTAGGATGTGGCCTAAAGATAACAATGAGTTAATAATATTGAGAAGCGTTTTTTCTACTATAGGTAACAACTCTTTTAATAATTTAGTGGGTACAGGATCTAATAGGCATGTTGTTGTGATAAGTTAGACGCTGTCGAATCTATATTTGTTGTTGTATTACTGATGTTATTTATTTTATCAATGAAGAAATTCATAAAGTCATTACTATTAAACTGTAATAGAATATTTAGGTTGGGTGGCATCTGGATATTTATTAATCTAGGCACTTTATTTTCTATGAGTTTGCAGATATGCTCTATACACAGAGCAGTTAAGATAAATAAGGCAGGTTATTTGTGAATCTATCTTTTGTGGCTGGAACAATAGTTCTGCCCAGACGATAACGCGGAGCTATATAGTTAATATCAGTAATATGCAGCATGGACGATACAAGAAAATGGTTACTAACATCATTGCTTTGAGGTACAATATCGATATCAGGAAGATCAATTACATGCAATATAATTAAATCTAGCGTATGATTAAAACAACAAGTGTGCCTGGGGACATTTTGTTAGCGGGAAGTGATCACTCCATGTCTTCATAAAATCTACAGCCATCTGTTTTATTTTGTTCACATTCAGAGACAGCCTGATAGTTTTGCATGTTATCCTCTCTGTTTGCATACTCATTGTTCTTAACTGAAGAGACCCACCACAGTTGTGTCACACATCAACTTGCTGGAGGTGCTGTTTCCGATCTGAGGTCTGAGGTCTCTCCTTTAAAAAGTCCTGGATCCAGTTACAGAGTGAAGTGTGTTCAGGCCTAGCAGACTCAGTATTCTGACCAGTTGGTGAATGCTGAGCTGAAGTCTATGAACAGCATTTGAATGTATGTGTCCTTATTGTCCAGATAAATGAGAGCCACAAGTGTGGAGAAAATGGCATCTTCTATGGAGCGGATAGGACGATACACAATCTCCAGCAGGTCCAATGAGTGTGGCAGCAGGCTCTTGATGTGCTGCTCAAAGCACGTCATGATGGTAAGTGTGAGTTTGACGAGATGGTAGTCATTGAGGCAGGACAAGGAAGACTTATTTGGCATGGGACAATGGTGGTGGTCTTAAAGCATGTTGCAGTCTGCCAGGAATGTTCTCTGGTCCTGTGAGTTTGCCTCACATCAGCTGCGGAAAGACACATAGGGCTAGCTTTCCTTGCTGTCACATTATTCTGTGTTTCAAACTGAGCATAAGAGTTGTTCAGCAGTCTGGAAGAGATCATGATGATGTCCTGTAGTTGGTGATTGCTTGGATGCCCTGTCACATGCACCGGGTGTTGCTGCTGTCTTTGAAGTAACTGTGGATTCTCTAGGCGTGTACGTGCTTTGCCTCTTTAATGGCTTGAGTAAGTTTGGCCCTTGCTATTTTTAGTGCTGCCTTGTCACCTGCTCTGAACGCAGAGTCTTGGAATTTCAGAAGAACACTTACCTCCGGAGTCATTCATGGTTTCTGACTGGGGTGTGAGATGGTGTTCTTGGAGTCATCAATGTACTTACTAATGTCCAAGTTGGTGTAGTCACTGACTGGGACATGTTTATGGAGGCTGCAACCTACAGTGTCCTCAAAATAGTCTTAAAGCACAGAGATGGCTCCTGCTGGCCAGGTTTTCACTTGCTTCAGAACTGGTTTTGATCATCTGACAAGCAGCCTGTATTCTGGAATAAGCATAACAGATATGTGGTCTGAGTGGCTGAGGTGTGGGCGGGCATTGCCCGGTAAGGACCAGGAATTTTTGTATAAACAACATCCAGTGTGCTTTTCCCTGTCATTGGAATGTCCACATGCTGGTGGAATTCACATATAAGCCGTTTGATTATGAGTTATAGGATCTGACATGCTGCTGATGTGCAAATCATGTTTATGTAAAACTGGTGTGGTTTATTTAGAAACAAGCTTAAGGTATAAAAAGGTGTGGGTCAAAGTACAAACAGCAGTTGTGGTTGTAACCTGGCAGGGGATCAGGGCAGGCAGCAAATAATCATAAAATCCAGGCAAATAATAGCAGACAAGGGTAGGTGGCAAAGAGTCAAGAAGCAGTAATCCAAACAAGGTCATCACAGGCAAGACAGAAGCAGGCAGGGAACGCTCAGAACTGTAGCCAGTACAAACAAGACTTTTTGAAGAATGCAAATGCAAGGCTTAATTAGTTCCGGTATTTGGGTTTGGGTATATGGAGTTAAAAAAGAGTGAATGAGACCTCTGGTGGCCAAATGAGGAATTTCCACCAGCATTTGTAATTGTTTATTTGGGCTTTAACCGTGAACTTTATCTTCTGGTTACATTCATGTCCTGTTTATCAAGTCAATATAAATGTAGAAAAGTAATATTTATATTTAATAAAAGTAGCAACAAAATGCCAATAAAAGCAGAAGCTTTATTAGAGGCTATTAGATAATATTTAGATCAATGTGCAATATGACCGAATCATACCATTACAGAAGAATATTCCATGCATCATTTACATTTCTGCATTTAGCAGTCCATGCATTAAAAAAACATACACACTGGGAAAAACCTATTGCAGTCCATTATCTATAATTGTTTTTAGCATCTTTGATGGTGATCTATCACGCTCCATTGAAATGAAAGATTTGAACTGAATTAGCTCATTACCAAGAGATTTGTTCAAGCAGAAGAAAGGCTATAGAGACTGTTCATGTGTTTATAAGATCATTTATTGATGATTTATAAGGTCTGTGATCAAGGCAGTTGAGTGCTCCAGAACTGCATCGTAAATGGAGTTTCTAGTTTGTATACTTGTGTGAAACTCTGTCAAGGACGGTCCTAAGCCCGACTGAAAACGGAGGAGGATTGGGTGTGGGGTTAGCTCCCCCACCCTGTAAAAAAAAGGTTTGTTGCAGAAATATTGACAAAGAAACAACAAAAAGACCTGAGAGAGGAAGGAGCCTCATCCAGAGGCACTATGATGTGCAGCAGTAAAAGCTGTAAGGAAGCTGCAGCACCGATCACCCTTTTGTCAACCAGGAAGATTTTACAGATTGGCACCCAGAATGCACAGACAGTGTACCAGGCAGGGAGAGTGGCCCAGGTAGCAGCAGAAATGCACAACTACCGTCTTGCCCTTCTTGGACTTTGTGAAACCAGGTGGACGCAGTCCGGCCAGCAATGACTGACAGGTGACAGTTGCCCTCATGCTGGACAAACAAGCACAGAAAGTGCTTATTGGTTGGGAGACACAAGGACCAAGACACATGACGGCAACATTCACCACTAGGACTAAGAACATCAAGATGAACGTGGTACTGTGCTATGCTCCAACCAATGACAGCCATGAAGAAGATAGAGTTTCTACAGTCAGCTCAACGCTATCCTGGACAAGCTGAGCAACACATACATCAACATCCTCACAGGCGACTTCAACGCCAAGATAGGCCATGACAAGACTGGCTACAAGGAATTAATGGGACAGTATGCCTTGGGAGAGATGAACAAGAATGGAGAGCAATTTGCCGACACCTGTGCCATGAACAACCTGGTGATTGGTAGGAGCATCTACCAGCACAAGAGGATACACCAGGCAACGTGGAGATCACCAGACCATGCCACGGAAAACCAGATCGACCACATCTATAATTGCAAGAGGTTCTGATGGTCACCTTGGGACATCTGAGTGAAGAGAGGGGCAGATGTGGTGTCAGACAACCATCTTCTAACAGCAAAGATCTAGCTGAAGAATTCAATAAAGGAACAAAAAGACTGGATGTCAGCAGAGACTTACAATAAGATCCGAGAGCGAAAAGACAAGAAAGTAGCAGTGAATAACGCACATACTAGATCGATAAAAGCCAAGGGACAATAAGATTACACCAAAGCCAACAGAGAAGTAAGGAAGAGTGTGAGAAGAGAGTATGTGGAGGGACTCACCAAGGAGGCAGAAGAGGCAGCAGCAAGCAGAAACAAGAAGCAGATCTATGACATTACCAAGAAGCTTGCAGGAAAGTTCCAGCTACCAGAAAGACCAGTGAGAGATGGGAACGGTGAAGTGTTGATGGGAGCAGACAAGCAGCTCAAGATATGGGCATTTTGAATACCTGCTAAACCGGCCAGCCCCAGAGAACCCACCAGAGATTCAAGAAGCGGAGGCAGACCTCCCCATCAACGTCAGCAGACCAACAGGGGCAGAGCACTCAGCAGGCTCAAGAATAGGAAGGCACTAGGGCCAGATGAGATCACAGCTGAGGCACTTAAGGCGGACCCTGGCACAACAGTAGAGAAGCTCTACCACCTGTTTGGGAAGATTTGGGAAGAAGAAGAGATCCCAGCAGACTGGAAAGAAGGCCACCTGATCAAGCTGCCAAAGAAAGGAGACCTCAGGCTGTGTGTGAACTACCGAGGCATCACACTCCTGTCAGTTTTCGGCAAGGTCTTCAACAGAGACACTGTGGAAGCTACTACGACATTGCGGGGTCCCCAAGAAGATCGTTGTCTTAATTAAGAACTCCTACAAGGGAGTGTCATGCATAGTAGTACATGGCGGGCAATTGACAGACTGCTTCCAGGTCAGGACAGGAGAGAGGCAAGACTGTTTGCTTTCCCTGTTTCTGTTCCTCCTGGTCATCTACTGGATCATGAAGACTGCCACAAGTGACAAGAAGATCAGGATCCAGTGTACACTGTGGAATCAGCTGGACGATCTGGACTTTGCCAACGACCTGGCACTCCTGTCCCACAACCACCAGCAGATGCAGGACAAATCATCAAGCCTGCCTGACACCTCAGCCCAGGTGGGGCTCAACATCTGTCAATGCCATCCTTACAATGTAACCAGTACATCAGGTGTTTTGGGAAGAAGTGTTTAAGTGTTTAGGGTTCACCTGACCTAATTAATGCAACCTAACAGTCCTTTGAATAGATTGAATTATAGAAATGTTATAGTGTGCTATGTGTAAGCCAGGTTAAAGAGATGGGTCTTTAATCTAGATTTAAACTGACAGAGTGTGTCTGCCTCCTGAACAATGTTAGATAGATTGTTTCAGAGTTTGGGCACTAAATAGGAAAAGGATCGGTTAATTTTGATATTCTAGGTATTCTCAAATGATCCGAGTTTTGAGAACACAGCAGATATGAAAGACTATAATACTTTATGAGCTCGCTCAAGAATTTAGGAGCCAAACCATTCAGAGGTTTAATTAACAAGATTTTAAAATGTCTAATGAAATACATTCACATATTTACAAGTAGACTAAAGTCAATAAATAATTTTGAATCCACTGTAAGTCCATCATAATAAAGAATGACGTTTAATTAGCTTTGTTACAATCATATGAGAAATAACAAGAGATGTAACAGAACATCTATAGGCATACATTATTAAATAATGCAGAAATCAACAGCTAATTCTGACAGTATTTTAATGGAAATGACCATGCAAATATCTGAATCAAAAGGAGTATCAACATTAGTTTCATCCTGTGTTCGCTCTGACATGCACATGATCACACATGGATGATTATAACTCTTAGTAAATTGACCTGTAATATCAGGTCATATTGGAGATTTGAAAGCACAATTTAATCCCTTTACAATAATTACAGACAGTTACAGTAACAATCAACATATATGTGATTTATTTTGAGTTTTCACTAAAATTGAATCTTTTTAGTGTCATGCATTATTTTAACAGATCTTTCTCATTCAGTAGTAACATTTGTTTTGCGTTGTTTTTGGTGAGAATACACAGTTTCTGCTTAAACAATTACTATATGTATGTTAAGAAATCAGTCTAAGTCTGAGGCAAAGAAAGCCTTCTGTCTTAACTATGCTAGTTATTATAAATATTTTCCGCAGCATTAATGGTGGCTTGAGCGATGGTTGTGGTGGAGTCGGTGCTTTCTGGATCATCGGAGAAATTACCCGCAACATTATTATGAATGTGGTAGTAATACAGGAAGAGGAAAAACCCTGGAAAAAAAATCGGACAAATTTATTTAAATAAATTTCTAATTTTTAAACAAATCAAAAATAATCTGACATTTGGTTAAATTAATCATTTTAGTACAGGTACTATTATAACTCCTTATACTTAAAAAATATTTAAAAAAGCAAATACTAAACAACAAAATAATTATTAAAAATTAAAATATATTAAGCATTAAAATAATAAATATATATTCTTTAAATAATTAAATAATTAATTCAGATAATTTGCTGAAATCTGTAGGAAGAATATAAGGATTCTACTAAACCAAATGTACTAATGCATGTGACTGTTTCTCACCCTGAAATGAGTTCAACACAGTGAATATGTAATATGAGGGAATGCGCATCGGTCCATAACTGAAGAACGCCACAGACCACGTCAGACCGAAGAGCAGGAACAAACTCAACACCATCATCAGCTGCTTTCTGAACGTCTTTCTCTTGTCGTCAATCGCTTTTATGTTTCTGGCCTGAACAATCCTAGAGGCGATCATGATGAAGATTGCTGTCTTGAAGATGAAAACTAAAGCGTAGTAGCCGATGTTCACTATGTAGTGAATGTAAGGATTTGTAATCCAGCACCTGTAATCAGAAAAGAATGAAATATAATTAAGAAAACAATGAACAGACATGCATAAATGTATGCATTTTTGACATCCAGAACAATTTACATTCGTGTGATTTTTTTCCAGACGTTGTGTTTAGGGTCCATGCTGTATACCCTCCAATAGAAATGATAACTAAAACTATTGGAGCTGGACACGCTGAAAACACACAGAGACGAGCCTTATACTGAAAAAAATAAATAAAAAAAAAGATACTGGAGAATACTTATTTCATGTTGCCAAAGCAAGAGATATTTTTTAAATAATAAAAAAAAAATATCTATAGAAAATACTAACACTTACCAAAAAATGACTAAATCTTTAAACTTAAAATGAAAACAAAATGCAAAAATAAAATTGATTTAAAATGTAAATAAAAATTAACAGTATGTGAGTGATACTAAAATAAGTGTTCAGATGCTCTTAAAGGAAGAATTTAGGAAAAGGAAAGAAACACCATAAATGTATCATGATAGTAGCTGACATGACTTGTGTGCAATATATTTTCTTTTTTTTTAACTTGTTTAAATGGGTTTATTTTCTTAATAGTGTTTTTTTTTTTTCTTTTTTTTCTGTAACTCACCTCAGCCCAACAGTGATCTTCCTCATGTAGTTTGTGATGGTGATGTTCTGTCTGATGAGCCATAAGTACATATGAAGAGCTTGAATGAAGAACCAGGTGAATGAGGCCAGCATGGAGTAATGCAGGACCAGTGCTATGAAGACGCACGAACCGTTGTCTTGTGTGTTAGCGACGCTCTCGTTTGACACAAACGAAGCATTCAGTAGACACAAAGCCACAAACATGTTCATCAAGATCTTGGTGGCCTGATTTGATTTGGCTTTCCTGTTGAAACACACAAACAAATAAACAACTGTTTTGTAACCTTTGAAATCTGTAACTTCAATGCTTAAAATAAAAGGCACTAACAATATTTTAAGATAATCTACCGTAGCAGGGAATGCATAAATAAAGCGATGGACAGAAAAAAGTGATAAGAGTCAATGATTCCAGATGAGGTGCTGTGTCGTTTTTATCTGGCAGAGACTGAGGGATTGAAGGAAACGGAATAAAACACAAGTTCACTAGCTAGCACATAGGAATAAAAGACTGATATTGATTTAATGGGATCTTTAAATGAAACATAAATGATGAAAGTGTAAGTTCTTCTTCTCTGAGAAGTTTCTCACCATCAGCACTGCAAAGAATGTCAGATGTGAGCAGGAGCACTTTATGGTGTTGTTGCTGATTTCTGTCTCACAGCCGAACGTTGTCCAATTAAGTTCTCCTTTAATGGATATAAAATAAACAAAATAATATAGTATTTGCTTTGCAACAAAAACGTCATTACCTGATCGTTTTGTGTAAAGAACATGTCAATATTGTCAGTAAGGTTTGAGATATTGGCCCTCATACTTATTCCATAAACCTCATTGTTCAAAACAGTTTTAGTTTCATCCTAAATCAGAAACCAAGAATAGACCAATCATTAAAAAAAATTGTTGACCCAAAAATGTCTTCTATATGGTTTTATTTTCACTACAAAATAACTTTAAAAAAATACAAATGAACAATAAATTCAGGGTGGTAAAGAGAATAAAAAAACTCAAAAGAAGCATCTAAACAGTAGTGAACTAAAGTCTAATTCTTCTGAAGTCATACAACAGATTTGTGTCAGTGCTGCTGGTAATTTTTACATGAACTGTGAGCACCTTGTTTCTCATATTGTGGAACTGTAGAATTCCAAGAAATGCCTGTCCATTGTTTTGCTGTCGTGATTTATTAAAGGCCTGACTGGAAATCTTTACAGACCAGGGAAAGTTTGCATTCAGGTCACTTTGACAGTCAACATCCTGCGAAAAGAAGAATTAGCTTGCTAAATGAAGATTCATACCATGTTTTAATGTTTCTGAAGTCTTACGTTTATAATGTCCTCATCTGAAGAGTAGCATATGTTTTTGCTTTTTGTGTTCTTTGCTTGAACATGAAGAAGACCAACAGCATCCCCTATGACAATCCCTGCTTTGCTTATCTTGTTTTTTTTCATCTCTTCCATCTGAGAATCCATTTTGTACAAATAGTTTCTGCACAATTGATTTAATTACTTGGTATTCCATAATAGAGTCTCTAAGTGACTGAAAATCACACACTTACAATGCTTTTGAGGGCTCAACATCATCATCATCATCATCATTATAATTTTCATCAGAAATATTGTAAATTGTCTCATGCGGGTGTAGAGTGACAGTGGCATCACTGGTTATGCCCTTGTTGCAGGTGACACACATCCATTCACTTTTGATGGTGTGCAGAATGTATGTGATTCCTTTGTTATCTTCAACACACAATTAAATGAGATTAAAGTGATCTAGGTGTTGCTCATTTATAAATATATAAACATCATAGTTTCAGCATTTAGCATATATGAATGGTCATCGCAGTTCACATACTTATTAATGACATACAAAAACCAATAATGAGAGAGAAAAAAACACATGCTGTGCTGTAATATGTGTTCTTGTTTTGATTTTTGAAACCAAACTTTGATGTAAGACAGGCAACTTAAACAACTAGTTTAGTTGAAAAAAAGACACTTACTTTTGCAGATATTACAATTATATATAGTATTTCTGCATTTCTTTCCAGCATCAATAAAAGGGATGTTCAAACAACCTGAAGAGATCATGACACATACATCAACATAATTGTGTCATGCAGTGTATGATTTGAAATAAAGACTTCTGCAGCTTAAATGAGTAGTAATAGTAAGAAATGTTTAATATAATGTTTAATCGTTTTTTAAAATAATAACAACAGAAACAGATGAAATAATCTTGTTATATGAAATTTAGCTACAAGACCTAACACCCATTTGGCCCACACACAAACAAAAAACTGTTTTGATTTTTTTTTTTTTTTAATAGGTGCTTACTAGGGGTGTGATGAGACACTTATCCCACAAGATGAGACACGAGACTGGGTTCATGAGAACGAGACAAGGTTTTTAAACTTTTTTTAAAGAACTTCTCGATGAAATATATAGGGAATGTCATGAATCAGGTCCATGACGTCCCATTCTCTCCCCGCTAGAGGTCATGCTATCCCCACACTACTCTCACACCTGGACTATATTTCCCACCATCCTTGGCACCAATCACGCACACACACCTGCAGCCAATCAGACTCCGTATAAATACCACACCTCTTCCACTACACCGTCACAGAGTATTGTTCAGCCTAGCTGTTCATGCAAAGGGTTTTCCCTGTCTGTTTCCCTGTTGCTTACCTGGACTGTTTATCTCTGCCGATTGTCTTCTGCCCGCTTCTTGACTTTGCCTGTTTTACGGATTACTCTATTGTTTGTTCGCCGCCTGCCTCGACCCCCCCCCCCATATCAGAGATCTGAAAGCACGATTCAATACTTCAACAAGTTTTTAGTAAATTCAACAGATAATTGTCATTTGTTCTGAGTGATTTCAGTAAAACTGACCCTTTTAGGATCATAATATTATGTATATACATTATTTTAGTCTATTCATGAGTATCTTGTGTTGACTGTAGTTTGTATGCGTTTTGTGGTGCTGTACCATTTAAGCCCATCTTTAAAAAAAAAAAAAAAAAAGTTAATTTCTGAAAATGATCTGCCCTGAGCAACAATTTATAATGTATTTATTTGTAAATTAATGTAAAATGAATCACAAAACATTTAGAGTTTGCAGTTCACATGGTTAATTTTTTTTGTCAGTCTATTTTTCAGTAAGGCTAATGGTATGACCTTGAGGTTAGCTTTGTGCGCAAGCTAGAAAGGTTATCCAGAGTCTGGCATGAATAGAACACCAAAGATGCTGTTTTTGTGTTTATAGACATCCAGTTTATGATCAAAGCAATTGACAAGATCGTCAATGGTAACACTTAGGCCTGCATTGCTGTCTGTGGTCTCATCAGCAAAAGTTTTTCTTTTCTTGATTTGTTGTACTTCTTGTTTATAAGACTGGCATACACCTGACACACTCAAAGCACTTCTATCAGAAAGACTCCGGAGGCGAGGAAAGACCCCCGTCCATGGTTCGAATCAGGTGAATGGGGATTCTTGCAGATCCTGCCTGAAGATGAAGGCAGGGGCGGAGCCTATTCCCCGATTTATGGGCAGGGACTGACCTGGTGGTGGTGGGAGGGTGGGCTGTTAATCGGTATCGTTGGTATCTGCGAACACAGAGATGAATGAGAGAAGGACTTACATACTTCATGTGTCGTAAAATGATTGGCCAATTCAAAGACCAATGAGTGACGTAGCATTAGAGTCTTCCTGATAGAACTTGCGCTGAAGCTTTCATTTCTCTCAAAGTGTTCAGATATTCCTGCTAACTTGAGACAAACTCACACAATGATTCAAACAGTCACCTCGTCATTAGGTCCATATCACTTTTTTGTAGAGAGCTCCAGAACTGTTCTGTAAATGCAGTTTCTAGTTTGTCCACCTGTTTGACATGAAATATGCTTGAAAGCTACAAATCATTCTATTATGTTCTCTTACTCATTGACGAATCTGTCAATGCCTTTCTTCTTACAATGTAAAAAGTATTTTGGAAAGTGTTCATGGTTCGGCTAAACAGTCCTTTGAACAGATTGAATTATCGAAATGTGATAGAGTCTTATGTGTAAGCTAGGATAAAGAGATGGATCTTTAAGCTAGATTTAAACTGACAGAGTGTGTCTGCTGTCTGTTAGGTAGATTTTTCTAGAGTTTAGGTGCTAAATAGGAAAAGGATCTCTTATGATATTCTAGGTCAGGGGTGCCCACACTTTTTTGTGTGATGATCTACTTTTAAAAGGATCAACTCAATGAGATCTACCAACAAAAACACACAGTTTAATTTCGAAAAATACAGATGCTTGTTGCTACTACTGCATGTATCTCAACATGAAATATACATCTATTTAAGGAGAAAAATAATAAGTGTTAATATCATTCAATTTTAACAGTAATCTCAAAACTCCTTACAGGGTACATTGGCCAGGGCATTTACCTTATTCTGATGACTTGCACTGAATGGAATCAGACAGTTTTGCATAATCAGGGCAATAGCTGCTGATAGCAAGTCTCAAACAGACCTTCAAATTGTCATTAGTCATGGTGGAATGGTGTTTTGATTTAATAATCTTCATGTGAGAAAAGGCAGATTCACATAAATAAGTTGAGCCAAAGAGTGCAGTCAATGAGGTGGCACATTTTCTGATATTTGGATACTTGTCTTCTGCAAGGAGGTTTCAAAATGGTCCTCTGGCCCTCGCTTTCACCTGAATGTCAGTCTGCAGTGCTAAAATTTAATCTTCCAGTGCTGATGGGTTCATCTGAAACAGCTTTCCCGTGTCTGAGGCCAGGGAATCAACTTCATGCTCATCTCCGAATGGAAAGCACATGAATGTAGCGACTGGCTCAAGTAAAGCAAAGTCTTGAAAACGTCAAGACTTATATCAATATCAAAATCTGACTTGATCTTTTCCATTTGCTCAATGTAGCGCTCATTGTCAAGCTGTGCAGGCTCTTTTCCTTGCTTTTGCACTTCAGATGTGATGTTTTGGAAGTTGCTTAATTCGTGGCGCTGCAGCTTAGATGTGAGTAACTGAAGTTTTCGTTTGAAAGCATTAACTGAGCTAATCATGTTGACCACCATCTTCTCTTTACCTTGTAGCTCTAAATTTAGCTCATTCAGCATGTTAGTAAGATCTGTCAAAAAAAGTCAAGTCTAAAAACCACGGCTCATCCTCAAGTTGTTTGTATTCTGTACAGTTTTTTGAATATAGGAGAAACTCCTTTATCTCAGGCAGCAGCTCGTGAAATCTTTCCAAGAATTTGCCCCTGCTTAACCATCTGACATCTGTATGCAGCAGGAGATCCGTGTGGTTGCAGTCGGCTTCCTCCAAATATGCACGGAACAGCCGTCTCTGAAGTGAGTGTGCGAATTGAGCACACGATTTTCGTGGACACATCCATTATTTCTTTCATGTTCAGCGTTTTTGCACAAAGTGCTTGTTGGTGTATTATACAATGATAATTGAGAAAGTCAGGAAAAGCATCCTCCTCTTTGCACTTAGCGATGAATCCGTTCGAACGGCCGACCATTGCAGGTGCTCCGTCCGTTGTGATTGACACCAGTTTAGACATCGGTAATTGAGTTTTGTCGACAAAGTCCTTAAATGACCGAAAAATGTCCTTGCCCCGAGTGTGTTCTTTCATAGGCAAAAGTGTTAGGAGTTCCTCTCTCGTGGTCATGTCTTTAAACACCATCCTTATGAAAATGCACAACTGTAATGTCCGTGCACTCATCTAACTGAAGTGAGAAACATTCACAGTCCATTATGTCCTTTCTCAGTTGCTGTGTCAAGTCATCAGCCATCATTTCACAACGACGTGTAACTGTATTTCTCGAAAGCTGAACAGATTTGTTTTTAAAATCCCGAAACAACGAGTCTGCTGCCTCAACAAACGCGTCTTTTTTCATTTGTCCATCTTGGAATGATTTTTTATGTTTGACGATGGTGTGACACACCCGGAATGATGCCTCTGTGGCTGCCTCTGCTTTTAGGCCTGGGCGAGTAAAAAGTGACTGCTGGCCAATTAATTGAGATTTCAGTTTTTTTACCTTTGTTCTTCTAAGCTCGCTTCTTGCAGGAAAATCGTTGTCATAGTTTTTATGAAGAGTCCGAAAATGTCTCTCAACGTTTGGAATAGCAATACTTGTTTGGCAGATTACGCAAATGCATTTACAAAAGGACATAGTGGAAAAAAAAGTCTTCCTCCCATTCTGCATGGAAATGGTAATTTTTTTCTTTTTGCTTGGTACCGCACTCATTTTCTAATGTTTTGTGGGTTGAAGTCATTTGTGTAAGATATGGAAAACTGCTAGCTTCAAAATTTCGTGCTCTGTTCTCCGAAGCTCTTAACGTGGCTAGTTGTCATGGCGACGGAATAAACAAAAATCTCGCCTAGTCAAAATGTATTCATAAAGTGTAACTGCAAGTCAGACAGAAACTAAAAGGAGAATGAAAGACATTGTTATATTTAAAAAAAATAAATAAATAAAATAAAATAAAATAAAAAATAATAAAAGCACATGTTAAAATTACGTGCGATCTGCCAGCACTGTCTTTGCGATCGACTGGTAGATCGCGATCGACCTGTTGGGCACCCCTGTTCTAGGTATTTTCAAATGGCCAGAGTTTTGAGATCACAGCGGATGTGAAGGACTAAAATACAATATGAGCTCGCTCAAATATTGAGGAGCCAAACCATTCAAAGCTTTAATGAGTAATTAGCAAGAATTTAAAACGTTTTAAATAAAAATTTCTTTGTTTTGAAAGAAATGAAACACAGAATGAAAGACATTCACATTTTTACAAGTTTGACTAAAGTCAAAAAATAATTTTGAATCCACTGTAAGTCCATCATGATGAAGAATGGCATTTAATTAGCTTCATTACAATCACATGAGAAATAATGAGAGATATAACAGCATCTGTAGGCATAAATTATGAAATAATGCAGAAATCATCAGCTGACAGTTTTTTTACTTACTGGAAATGAATCAAGTGATGAATTAGTTTCATCCTGTGTTGTTAGTCTGACACGCAAATGATCACACATGGATGATTATAACACTTAGTAAATCAATAAGCCGTATAATCAGGTCATATCATATATATATATATGAGACCGTTTCAGTAACAATCAGTTACAGTAGATGTATGCAATTTATTTTATTACAGTAGATATATTTCACTAAAATTGAATCGTTTTAGGGTCATAATTTTGTTAATGCATCATTTTAAAGAGTTCTTTCTTGTTCAGTAGTAACATTTGTCTTGTGTTGTTTGGAGTTAGATATTTGGTGAGAATAAACAGTTTTCCCTTGAACAACAACTGTATGCATGTTAAGAAAGTCTGAGACAAAGAAAACCTTCTGTTCTAATTATGTTAGTTAGGATTGAGCGATGGTTGTGGTGGAGTCTGTGCTTTCTGGATCATCTGAGAAATTTCCCGCAACATCATTATGAATGTGGTAGTAATACAGGAAGAGAAAAAACCCTGAAGAGAGAAAAAAAAAAAAAAAACATTGGACAAACTTATTTAAACTAATTCTAATAAATTTCAGTATGATTAGTCTTTTGGTTAAATTAATCATATTAGTATAAGTACTATTACACCCCCTTATATTGAAATAATTATTTAAAAAAGCAAATGCTAAATAACTAAATAATTAAAAACTAAAATATAATAAAGCAATAACATAAAATGTATGTGTGTGTGTGTATGTACATACAGTGGGGCAAATAATTATTTGATACACTACCGATTTTTTAAGTTTTCACACTTGCAAAGAATCATCTTCATCGTAGGTATACCTCAAAATCTAAAAAAAAAAAAAAAATCCAGAAAATCACACTGATTTTTAAATAAATAATTTCAATTTTATTGCATGAAATAAGTATTTGGTCACCTACCAACCAGCAAGAATTCTGGTTCTCACAGACCTGTTAGTTTGTCTTTAAGAAGCCCTCCTATGAAAATTAGCCGTCGGCTAAATTCAGTGCAATGCATGAAATGGAACTAACTACAGGAAACGTCTGACCTCATAGGTTCTGTATCAAATATTAAAGGGGTCCTATTATGAAATTTCACTTTTTGAACTTTAGTCAGTGTGTGGTGTTTATGTTTGTGCATAAAAAGGATCTACAAAGTTACAAGTTTTATCCTTTACTATAACCAAGTTCTTTGCTATAATGGAGCAAAATGAACTTGATGCTTTGGCAAAGGTCGTGACAGTATTGAGACGCCGTCTAAACTGTTCGCCAATCACAACACGGTGGGAAAGCTAACCAATCACAGCACATGTTGTTTTTCAGAAGGCAGGCCTTCATCAAACCCAGAACTAATTGAGCCGTTTGTGCCAGACTGGGGAGAAATCTGTTGTAATAATGTAAATTATGTGAAAAGTAATGTGTTTTTCGAACCATGAGAGCATATTCTAGTACACCCCCAAAACAATATCAAGACTTTGTAAAAGAGCATAATAGGACCCCTTTAAGTTCTATTTTTCTATTGTATCAAATACTTATTGCATGCAATAAAATGGAAATTAATTATTTAAAAATCATACAATGTGATTTTCTGGATTTATTTTTTTTTTAGATTCTGTCTCTCACAGTTGAGGTGTACCTATGATGAGAATTACAGAGCTTTCCATTCTTTGTTAAGTGGGAAAACTTGAAAAATCGTCAGTGTATCAAATAATTATTTGCCCCACTGTATATATGTGTGTATATGTGTGTGTGTGTGTGTATATATGTGTATATATATATATATATATATATATATATAAATAATCATTAAAGAATTCAGATTCTACTAAACCAAATGTACTAAATGCATGTGATTGTTTCTCACCCTGAAATGAGTTCAACACAGTGAATATGTAATATGAGGCAATGAGCATTGGTCCATAACTGAAGAACGCCACAGACCACGTCAGACCGAAGAGCAGGAACAAACTCAACACCATCATCAGCTGCTTTCTGAACATCTTTCTCTTGCTTTCAGTCGCTTTTATGTTTCTAGCCTGAACAATCCTAGTGGTGATGATTCCTGTTGTGAAGATGAAAACTAAAGCATAGTAGCTGATGTTCACTGTGTAGTGGATGTAAGGATTTGTAATCCAGCCCCTGTAATTAAAGAGAATTAATAGACATTCATAAATTGACACATTTTTGACATCAGAACAACTTACATTTGCGTGTTTTTTCCAGACGCTGCGTTTAGGATCACTGCTTTATATCCTCCTACAGAAACGTTAGCTATGACTATCGGAGCTGGACAAGCTGAAAACTCACAGAGACAAGGATTATTACAGATTAAAAACAAATAAAAAAACAAATAACTAAACACTGAAAACTAATTATTTAATTTCAGCCTGTTTCTCATTTAATTTAACTTCAGTATGCTAAAAAATATTACATATTTACTAATAATAATAATAATAATATTTAATCAAATTTATGTGTAAAAAAAAAAAAAGATTAAATTATAGAAATTTTAGAAAATTAAAAGAAAATTATTTAATTTTACAATTACAGTTAAAACAATTAATAAAAACCGTATCAATGATACTAAAATAAGTGCCCAAATGCTCTAAAAGGAACATCTCAAGTAAAGGGCAAAACCACCATAAAAATTCTCCTAATTACTCCTAAAGGATGCATATTAGTATAAAAAAATGGAATATATTTTTACCTTTTGAAAGATTACTGCCCCAGTCATCTATTAAATAATGTATGTAATGATACCATTTTTGTTCTCAGAGTGTGTAACTCACCCCAGCCCAACACAGTGATCTTCCTCATGTAGTTTGTGATGGTGATGTTCTGCCTGATGAGCCATAAGTACATATGAAGAGCTTGAATGAAGAACCAGGTGAATGAGGCCAGCATGGAGTAATGCAGGACCAGCGCTATGAAGACGCACGCAGTGTTGTCTTGTGTGTTAGCGATGCTCTCATTTGACAAAAATGAGGCATTCAGTAGACACAAAGCCACAAACATGTTCATTAAGATCTTGGTGGCCTGATTTGATTTGGCTTTCCTATTAAAACACACAAACAACTGTTGAACTTTAATACATTAGGGCTTTGATCTAATCACTTAAAGCATGTTTAACATGAAATACTATTTCATTCTTTCTACTTCAAAATTACACGTTTAATTCTGTTACTTGCTGTTTTTTTAAGCATTAAAAAAAAAAAATTGAAAAAAAAGTTTCTTAATGTAGTATTAGTGATTTATTTATTACTTAACAGCACAAGCTATGTAATATACTTGATGATACTGTACCGTAGCAGAAAATGCTTGAAAAAAGCAACAGCCAGAAAAAATATGGAGATGCCGCAGCCGATATGAGTGGTAGAAGTCAGCACTGTGACTTTAAAACCTGGCACAGACTGAGGGACACGAGAAAATTTTTAAACAGTCAATTTTAAATGTGTTTATTTGGCCAAGTTTACGTTTATATAGATGTGGACTACAAGACTCTGATATTGATTTGATGAGGCTCTTAAATGAAAGCGTAAGTTCTTCTCTGAGAAGCTTCTCACCATCAGCACTGCAAAGCACGTCAGATGTGAGCAGGAGCACTTTATGGTGGTGTTGTTGATGATTTCTGTCTCACAGCCGAATGTTGTCCAATTAAGTTCTCCTTCAAAGAAAAGAGAATGACAAATTAAATTAATTATACAAATTAACTGAAATGAAATAAATTGGGTTTGTTTATGGGAACTGATTAATACAACCATAAAATAACTTACCTTTGCCACTCCAAGATACGCAGGATGCCTTACCAACCTGTAAGAACACGTTTATTTTTTTTATTTTGCATTCACAGTGTAATATATGTTCCGTAACAAAACCTTTGTTACCTTATCATTATGTGTAAAGAACATGTCAATGTTGTCAGTAAGGTTGGAGATATTGGCCCTCATCGTTATTCCATAAACCTCATTGTTCAAAACAAATTTAGTTTTATCCTAAATCAGAAACCAAGAATAGAGCAATTATTAATCGGATATAAATGTGTGTGAAAATAATAGATTGAGAAACATTTGTCAAAAGAATAGATATGACAATAATGGCTAACTAGTCCAGCAGTTTGTCACAATGCCGTGTGTACATTTATTTATAGAAAACAATGATGCCAATCATATATATTTTTGGTCGAACTGTCCTGTAAACATTCCTTAAACTGTTCAAGTATGGAATTTTAATTGAGTACCTTGCTTTCCATGTTTTTAAATGGTAAAATTCCAACAAGTGCTCTTCCATTGTTTCCCAGTCGTGATTTATCACAGGCCTCATTGGAAATCTTTACAGACCAGGGATTCCCTGCCTTCGGGTCACTTTGACAATCGGCAACCTGTAAATACAATGATTAGTATGCTAAATGTGAAATCATATCATGTTTTTCCAAAGTCTTACATTTATAATGCTCTCATCTGACGAATAGCATATGTCTTTGTTTTCTGTGTTCTTGTCGTGTACATGAAGAAGACCAATAACATCCCCCATGACAATCAGTGCTTTGCTTATATTGCTTTTTTCCATCTCTTCAAACATGTCATTCAGTTTGTTCAAGATCTCTCTGCAAAATAGATTGTCACTTGTTATTCTTTTCTTAAGTTAGACATGATATCTACTGGTATCCATACACTTACCCTGCATTTAAGTTATTAGTAGATCCAGTTGTAGTAAAATTGAAGATTGCCCTGGTTTCGCAGATCACGCATATCCACTGATTTCCATTTAATCTCAGCGTGTATTTGTTTCCTTCATTCTCTTCAGCACACAGAAATAAACAAGGGATGAATTTTATTCATATATCAGTACATTTGAATCTCAAAGATTAATCTAATATATTGTTTTGCTTATTTATGAACTTAGAAATCTTGTCGTTTCAGCATTATGATGTTTATAGATGCATATTCATCACAGTTCACATATTAACTATTGACTCAAAATAAAATATAGGTGACAACTAGGGCTGTGCTTGACTAAAGACTTTTCTAGTCAACTAGTACTTGTTCATTTAAGCCATTAGTTGGCTACTTGCATGTATTATTAATTCAATTAGGGATACACTGAAATAAAAATTATGGGCTGAAATTGAAAATTCTGGATTCACTTGGCCAAAAACCAAAAATGCTTTGAAATAATTATTTATTATTTTATTTTCTGAAATAATATAAAGTATGTTTGTTAGACTTTTTAATTTAACACAATGATAGTGAATTAAAAACATACAAGCCAATAAAATTACCTCACTTTTATTAAAAGTAGCACCATAAAATTGGACAGAAAATATATATAAATATTAAATATCAGTATATTATTTTTATTCAGTTTTATTCAATGCAACAGAATCGGATATAACCTTTTTCCAATTATTCAAATAATGTATTATTATTGGAGCATGTGAACAGAGCAGCGTCATAAGATTGTAGCGGCATTTTACAGTGTTTCCCAGCATAGCTGCATTTTGATATTAACTTGTACTTTATGAAATCAATTTTATTTTAATTAATTATGTGCAGTAACAAACATGTAAATGAAAGCTGCATTATTCTGGATAAATTGAAAATCACATTTTTTTTTTAATAAATTGGAAATCATGATTCTCTCACGATTCTGAAGGAAAAAAAAGATTAGAAATCTGAACAAAATAATGTAATTTACTAGTGGTTCTGACATGATGTTCATTGCTGAAGTCTTTTAAAAATATATTTGATCAAAATTTAAAAGAAATGAAGTCAGTGTCTCAAAAATAAAGACTTGTTTCACTATTGAAATCTCCTGAATATGAATGATTCAGTGATAAATACGTTTTGAAATGTGCAGTTTGTCGCCACCTCCTGGTGGAAGAGGATAAGCATTACAATATATGCAAGTGTCAAGATACTTTAGTTTTGATCGCTACTGTAGACAATAAGTGATTCTACCCAAACTATAAACTTTTATTTCAGTACTTCTGTTATTTAAATGTCTGTAACACAGAAATGATGATCATTACGTGGTTGAAAAGACTGCTTGTGGTGCCCTTTCTCAGAACAGTTGTAATAGACACCGCTGAATCGTCATTCAGAAATAAGATTCCTTAGGTGCTCGCTAACTTTTAAAGATTAATCTTGCAGCTCTAATGGAAACCCTTTAAAAAGTTTTGCAAGGATATCATCACCATCACATTAGATAAGATCTCGCGAGATCTCGTACCATCCCTAGCTGGAGTCATTCAAAGCAAGGGCCTCTACACTTACTATTAATTCTTGAATCTTCTTTCGTGCTACAGTGGTTACTGTCCTCTAATTTTGATCACTGTGTTTTCCACAAAATACAAGTTGTTTTTTTAATGACTTGGTTATTTTGTCAGCTATAGGACTGCTACAAAAGATTATTGTGATAATCGATTAATCTAACGATTATTAGAATGACTAATCGTCGATTATTTCACTGATTAATCAGTTGACTTTGACTGATTATTTCAGCTTTTGCAAATTAAAGAGTCAACCAACATTAACAAAGGTTAATACATAAATGTAATAAATGTATTGTTCATTGTTCATTCATGTTAATTAATACATTTAGCTAGTTAACAAATGATACCTTATTGTAAAGTGTTACCAAGTCATTATACAAATAGATGTATTTGGCACTCAAAATGAAATGACAGACAGAGAAACTGTCTTATACACATCATTCTGTCTGACATCTTCTTTAAGACATACACATTGGAAACAAAATGAAGGTAAGTGAAATGAGGCCATTTTTAACTGCTGCTTTCACACTGCTGTCAGTTTTTGTTGTTTATTTTCATTACTGAGAGGAAAATATATATTTACATGTTCATCCAAACGGTGCTTAGATTCTGCTGCATTTGCTCTGAAGTGCTGTGTGTCTTTCTCTTGAATTGCATCCAGGAGGGCTGAATTACAGTCGTGCGCTACAGCGCCACACTGGTCAAACCACATTATTGCAGGCTCTTACATTACATCATATGAGATGAAATGACTACTCCACAACAAAAATATTTGTTGACAATCTTTTCTTATCGATAATGTTGACTAATTGTTTCAGCCCTAGTCAGCTAATGTTTAAATTTTGAGTGATGAAGATTAACAATATTTCAGAAGAAAAACAAGTATAGATTTTTTTTTATGTCAACTGTACATAAAGCAGCACTGTTTTGATGGTGTGAAAGAACAACTGGAAAAAACTGCTTTTAAATCTTAAGACTCAGACTTACCGCTGCATATAGTTTCATTATATGAAGCTGTTTTACATGTTTTCTTAGGGTCAGCAGGAGGGATTTTAAGACAACCTTAAGAGACCATGACACACAATCCAACATAATTATAATGAACAGCAACTGCACTGAATAATTGTCATCTGAAACCTTTATGCGGTTTTAAACTGATGATCCAAATTGTCATGTCACAGTGGCATACAGCACATCATGAACCATAACCATAGTACTGTAGTAACCTTCCATTTGCTTCTTTTTGTTCACATTAATTGCCAGGAGAATATAAAAATGGATAAATATAAATTAAATAATGAACATAAAAAATTAAAAATCACATCAGCACATTAAAGGTTCGTTCCCATAGTCGCCTGACCTGTTACACCTGTTCTGTTAAATAACCATCTGCCCTGCTCTATTTGATGACACGAACTGATTGAAAACAATAAAAAAAAGTCGATAATATCTCACCTGGGTATGGGTTTTCATTTTCTTTGCACTTGTCATTGTTGGTGCTGCGGCTGCTTACCTGAATATTGCATGTCACATCATATTTTATTGGATTTCCTGCAGAAGGGAAGATACATTACAACACTTGCTAATAACTAATCTAAAATAATCTGTAATTCAAACCGTTTGTCTTGGCTGTCACCTGTTTTTCATTTGCACTAATTGATCAACTGTGATAATATCATCATCACTGAAAGCAATGATTAATCAAGAAAACATTCATTTGTGGAAAGTACATTTGTACTTATGGTGTGTGTGCATAAAATGTCATGAATTTAATTACAACACGCACCTGATTTTGAGACTGACAAATGACAATTAGTTCCATCTGGCAAAAACCACAGCTCTATGTCGTTTTTATTTGTCTCATTCATCCTTACTTCATAATTATTTCCCCCATTGTTTTTTATGATGAAACTGAATTTGTTGTTACCCTTTTCGCAGTAACCTAGAAATTGGAGAAATATTTTTGAAAATAAAAAAAGAAGGACTTTGCAAATCATAGAACAGTTTATATAAACAGAATATAAGAATATAAATAAAATACAAAATGTTTACCTAGAGAAGATGTGCTTATTTTGACATTCATTGTGCAAAAACTATTATTCACTTTAACACAGTCTGACTGACACATCAGTTTCATATCAATATCTAGAATAAAAAGAGTTCAACTCAATGAGTTTGAAACTTGATCTGTCAGTTGTCAAAAGAGTATTCAGGTGATGAATATACAGGATTTCCGCAGCCATGCTAGCAGTTTTTCACTTTTACCTCCACAGTTTTGTGTTTGCAAATTCCCGGAACATATGTCTGTTAAATTGCCTCCAACTAACATTACATTTGAGCAGGCTGCACAAAGAAAAACAACATTATAAGGCTATGATGCATGTTTATATGAAACTATTTTAGATGCCAAAAGTGGATCAAACAACACAATTACTGGCATTATAGAATTTCTCTTAAAGTTGATAAATGAGTACATTTTTTTTTTGAAGGAAACATACATATCTGGCACGCAGAATAACAGATGATCATCAGCCACATCAAATTCAGCTTTTGTCGAGACATAATTCCCAGAGACAGCGACCTGATAATTAGTAAAAGCTTAATATTTTCTTCAGAAACAGCTAGTAAATTTTAAATATTTTTTAAGTTACATTCTTGAAATAAAGTCCACAGTCGAAGAGGTGAAAGAATATTTAATGCGTCCACATATGAAGCCGTTTGCCTGTGAGCCGCAGCCCAGAGCCACTAGACAATGACATACAGCTCATGGGAAAACATGCAAATCATGTTATGGCTTTAACTGAGAATATCATTATGGTTATATTCAGATCCAGTTTATCACGACATCTTTGTTCACAGAAAACTACACCAATGTGAAAGACATTTATTTAATAATGGCAGAAACAATTTGAACATGCCAATGAGAAAGTATCTATAAAGTTTTTAAAGATTTTTTTATTTTTAGTGAATGATTTTTCATAGCCCAGGTAAGTTCAATTTTCAAGCTTGTCACAACCATAACAGTACATATTCCTCATAGACGCATCAAAATTAAAATAAAGTAACAATGTTATGTTCTGTGAAGAGCCATCCCTTTTCTATTTGTTGGATATTATTGTGTCTGGTTTGTGCATTTTAATTAGTAGAAATCCTACAAAGTATGTAGTCTCTCAAAAAAAGTGTGCTTTTTTTGACACATCCATAACGCATTAATATTTTCAGAAAAAGTTAGGACACCCTATTGAATTTAATGGTTCTTTGTATCAGGACATAATAAAAAAATATCTGACCCTTGGCAGGTCTTACAATTTGTAAAATAAAATCTTTGATGAACAACAACACATGACATATTGCACCATGTCCTTATTTAACAAAATAAAACCAAAATGGAAAAGCCATGTGTGACAAAGTTTGGACACCCTTACTGTTAACATAGGAATTAAAAGTTTAAGTAACGGTCAGGCACTGCTATCAAATACCTTTGATTAACTGATCTTTAGCAAGTGTGAGCACCTCTATACAAGCAGAAGTTTTGTCAGTTTGCTGGTCTGGAGCCTTCAGGTGTGTGTTAACACCATGCCAAAGTGGAATGACATTAGCAGTAATCTTAGAGAAGCAATTGTTGCTGCCATCTGTCTGGGAAGATTTATATGGTTATAAGTTTTAAATTTCCAAACAATTTGAAGTCCATTATTCCACAGTGAGGATGTTTATTTATAAGTGGAAGACATTCAAGAAAAAGACACCAGTCCCCCAGGAGTGGACATCTGAGCAAATTCTCCCCAAGATCAGATTGTGTAATGCTCAGAGAAATGGCAGACAACCCAAGAACTTCAGCACAGACTCTACAGGCCTCAGTAAACATGTTAAATGACAGTTCATGGCAGTATAGGGGACGAGTATGGCATGTTTGGATAGCTTGCCAGAAGAATGCCTCGTCTATCTAAAAAAGCATGGCAGCATGGATTAGGTTTGCAAAGTTGCATCTGAACAAACCATAATACTTCTAGAACAATGTCCTTTGAACAGACAAGTCCAGAGTGGAGATGTTTGCGCCAAGTTTGGTGAAAACCTAAAGAGCAAATCAGCACAAACACCTCATACCAAAATTCCCATATGCTGGTGGAGGGCCAATGAATTTTGGCTTGTCAACCATGAACTCCTCTGTATAAAACAGCATTCTAGAGTCAAATGTGAGGACATCCACCCGACAGCTAAAGTTGGGCGAAAATTGGGTCATGCAACAGGACAATGATTTCAAGCACACCAGCAAATCTGCAACACAACAGCTGAAAATAAATGAATCAAGGTGTTGCAATAGCCTAGTCAAAGTCCAGAGCTCATCCTGACTCAAATGCTGTGGTCCATAAACAAATGCCCACAAACCTCAATAAACTGGAGCAACATTGCAAAGGATCCCTGATCAATCCCTGATCCAGTTTGTATCCAGATGGTGGGACAGTACATATAGACCACCTCTACAGGTCTGTATGGGAGTATAAACTAGTTGTTTATTGGTCAGAGGAGAACTGACCCCCTGACTGAGCCTGGTTTCTCCCAAGGTTTTTTTTTTCTCCATCAGTGTCACAGATGGAGTTTTGGTTCCTTGCCACTGTCGCCTATGGCTTGCTCAGTTGGGGACAACAACTAAATTGGGGACAAACAATTTATTAATTTGGAACTATTGATTAATTTCCTCTAACTAAAATTGTTTACTTTTTTTACTTAAAAAGAAACTTTTTGAATTATTGATATATTACTTTCCCATTTGATACTGTAAAGTTGCTTTGACACAATTTGTATTGTAAAAAGCGCTATATAAATAAAGCTGACTTGACTTGACTTGACTTAAAGAACAGTGAGCCAAAATTCCTCCAGAATGATATGAGAGACAGATAAAGTCATACAGAAATTGATTACTTCAGTCATTGCTCCTAAAATTGATCTACAGGCAACTGAATCAAAGGGTGTCCTAACTTTCTCACACATGGCTTTTTCATCTTGACTTTAAATAAATCATGACACAGCGTGATATGTCATGTGATGTTGTTCATCTGAGGCTTTATCTTCCCAAATTTTGAGACCTGCCAAGGGCCAGATATGGTTTTATGATGTCTCGATACAGAAAAACATGGAATTCAATAGGGTGTCCTAACTTTTTCACATGACTATATATGTCACATCCATAACGCTGGATTTGCCCTGATATTTCCTGATCTATTGAATGACATTCACATATTTATAAGTGTGACTAAAGTAAATAAAATATTTTGCAGTCAGTCCATTATGATTTATACAATAACGTTTTATTAGCTCCATTAGAATCATATGAGAAATATTCTGATACGTAATAGATAATAAGTAACATAAAACAATGTCTGATTAGCTGATTCTGACAGTGTTTTTGTTGTTGCTGTTGTGTTTCCAGTAACCAAATGTTTCACATTCGTGTTCGTGGATCTTGTTAAACTGCTGTATCAAATGACCATGCAAATGTCTGAATCCACAGGCATGCGGACATTACTGTCATCCTGAAGATGTACATTTTTTTCTAAATTAGATTCAGTGTTGTTTGGATGATTATAATGCTAAATAAATAAAATTAGAACAGCAGAATTAGAATCCTACCGATATGTTTTTTTTTTAGGGCTGATACCGATATCAGGGAGTATAAAAATACAGATATCGATATATGGGCCGATATTCTTTATGTCTGTATTACCAGTCAAAAGGACACTTTCCCATTCGTGTGTCCAAACTTTTGCCTAGTAATGTATATAGAATACAGTATATACATAAACATAATAGATATATAAAATCATCAAACACTTATAATGACATGACAAAGATATGTAATGGAGGCAGGGTATTTAACAATATACTTTATTATCCAAAATGAGTAGGACATCATTGCACAAAACAGTAAACCTTACTTCACAAAAGATAGATAGATGGATGGATGAATGGATAGATAGATTACTTTCATACTGGCAGCATATCATTGACAGATTCGCTGATACTGATATATTGGCAACAGACTCATATCGGCCAATACAATTGGCAAAATGATATATCAGTAGGCTCTAAGCAGAATATCAGATCATATCAGAGATTTGACAGCACAGTTCAATCCTTCTATAAGTTTTTAGTAATGATCAACAGATATTTGTAATTTGTTTTGAGTTATTTCAGCAAAACTGACACTTTTATGGTCATAAACATTATGTACATACAAGATTTTAATCTAAGAGAAGTTTGAGACAAAGAAAGCCTTAGTCATAAATATGCTAGTTATAAATATTTTCCACAGCATTAATTCTGGATTCAGTGATTGTTGTGTTGGAGTCATCACTGGATCTTTCTGGATCATCAGTCAAATGACCCTTGGCGTCATTGTGAATGTGGTAGTAATACAGGAAGAGGAAAAATCCTGAAAAAGATCAGAGAAACTTGTTTCAACTAATTCAAATACAATTCAGATACAAATAAATAACCAAAAATAAATAGACTTTTTTTTTCCCTCAAATTAATTATATTAGTCTAAGTATCATTATAACTCCTTTATAATTAAATAAAGTAATTATTAAAAATTAAATAAAAAGGTAAAAATTAAAAAATATAATCACTTTTGAAAAATCATAAATTAATTAAAATAATTTGCTGGAATCTGTAAGAAAAATAGAAACCAAATGTGACCCTGGACCACAAAACCAGTCATAAGTGTCAGTTTTTCGAAATTGAGATGTATATGTCAAAGTTGATAGCTGAATAAATAAGCTTTCTATTGAAGTATGGTTTGTTATGATAGGACAATATTTGGCTGAGATAAAACTATTTGAAAATCTGGAATCTGAGGGTGCAAAAAAATCTAAATACTGAGAAAATCACCTTTAAAGTTGTCCAGCTGAAGTTCTTAGCAATGCACATTACTAATCAAAAATAATGTTTTGATACATTTACGGTAGGAAATTTACAAAATATCTTAATGGAACATGATCTTAATATCATAATGGTTTTTGGCATAAAAGAAAAAACAATAATTTTGACTTATACAATGTATTTTTGGCTACTGCTACAAATATACGCCAGTGACTGGTTTTGTGGTCCAGGGTCACGAATGGACTAATGATTGTTTCTCACCCTGAAATGAGTTCAACACAGTGAATATATAATATGAGGGAATGCGCATCGGTCCATAACTGAAGAACGCCACAGACCACGTCAGACCGAAGAGCAGGAACAAACTCAACACCATCATCAGCTGCTTTCTGAACGTCTTTCTCTTGTCGTCAGTCGCTTTTATGTTTCTGGCCTGAACAATCCTAGTGGCGATCATGATGAAGATTCCTGTCGTGAAGATGAAAACTAAAGCGTAGTAGCCGATGTTCACT
Organism: Cirrhinus molitorella; assembly: GCA_033026305.1. Classification (NCBI taxonomy): domain Eukaryota; kingdom Metazoa; phylum Chordata; class Actinopteri; order Cypriniformes; family Cyprinidae; genus Cirrhinus; species Cirrhinus molitorella. Next base: position 35,132,711 of record CM065135.1, read on the forward strand.
ATGTAGTAAATGTAAAAACTTGTAATCCAGCACCTGTAATCAGAAAAGAAAAGTACAATTAAGATGCAGGAATGTATAAATGTATAGATTTTTGACATCAGAACAACTTACATTCGTGTGATTTTTCCAGATGTTGAGTTTAGGATCACTTCTTTATATTCTCCCACAGAAGCAATAACTGTGACTATCGGAGCTGGACACGCTGAAAACACAGAGACAAGGATTAGGGCTGCCAGCCATTCCACACAACATCCAACCAATTCTCACTATTAACTAGCATGCATATTACTATCATATTGACTGTTTATTATTACTTATAAAGCACATATTAATTCCTTATTCTGCATGACCATATTTTAGACCCTTTAACCCTAAGCATCTAATAAGTATCAAATTAGGAGTTTTTTGAGGGAAAAGTTGTAGTTAATAGTAAGAATTTGTCCTTAAAATAAAGTGTCATCAACACTTCTAGTGTATTCTTAAACTTGGACCTCATTATTAAAGAATAAATTCAAGCACCAAAAGCCAAAAACAATTTGAAAAAAAAAATTTAGTTCAACATGTCAAGTCAAGTCAGCTTTATTTATATAACGTTTTTGTGTCAAAGCAACTTTACAGTATCAAATAGGAAAGTAATATATCAATAATGCAAAAAGATACAATTAAAAAATTTTAGTTAGAGGAAATTAATCAATAGTTCCAAATTAATAAATTGATTGTACCAAATTAATTGTCCACAATTTAGCTGTCCCCAAATGAGCAAGCCATAGGTGACAGTAGCAAGGTATTAAGTGTTTAATTTTTTTTTAAGTTTTTATGTTAAGTGGCATTTAAAAAAAAAAGCTTAATTGTTGCTTTAAAATTTTATGCCATATGTATATGAAGAGTTCAGATGCAAAACCCTCTAAAAGCCGCCTCAGTCAAAAATGAGATAATGATACTGAGTGAATTCTCTTGACACGTAGTATATGTCCATCAAATACTTTTACTTCAAACTTGCTGAATCCCAGCCTTAGTCCAACCAGAAATACCTTTACTTAGGTACAAACCTATACATAGAAACCTATACATAGAAGCCTGATAAAAATGCTTATTTTAAAGATAGATTTAGAGGCTTTTGTATTTGAACTCTTCATATATGCATGCAATTTCACAGTATATCTGCCTCCTAAATTACTAAAACATTTGTGCAGTCACTTCTATAGGGGTGCAATTTTTGTGTAACGTGTGATTTATTTTTTGTATGATATTAAACTTCTTTTTAGAATAATTGTACACTTATTTTCCTATAAACAATCACAATTCTCCTTTATTTTTCTGTTCTGAAGTTAGCAACCATATAGTTAAAAACTAAACCTAAATCCATTGGAAAAAATATAATTACTGAAAAATGCTTTTGTGTCAGTGAATTCCCAAAGCAAAATGGTATCATCTTCATTTAGTTTAATTTCGATGTGCTAAAATAACTAAAACTAAAATAATAGTATCTCAGTGATACTAAAATAAGTGTTCAGGTGCTCTTCAAGTAACAAATCAAGAACAAAAACACCATTAAAATTATATTGGCAGTACATCATATGACTCGTGTGCATTGTATTCCCTTTTTTTGGTGAACTTACAATTGGACTAGATTGTTTGAAGCTATAGGCGCTTTTTTTTTTTTTTTTGCTGTAACTCACCCCAGCCCAACACAGTGATCTTCCTCATGTAGTTTGTGATGGTGATGTTCTGTCTGATGAGCCATAAGTACATATGAAGAGCTTGAATGAAGAACCAGGTGAATGAGGCCAGCATGGAGTAATGCAGGACCAGCGCTATGAAGACGCACGCAGTGTTGTCTTGTGTGTTAGCGACGCTCTCGTTTGACAAAAATGAGGCATTCAGTAGACACAAAGCCACAAACATGTTCATCAAGATCTTGGTGGCCTGATTTGATTTCGCTTTCCTATTAAAACATACAAACAACTGTTTTTGTAACTTTGGTAACTTTTTAAAGTAAACAAAACTATCTAAATATGAATATACTCTACCGCAGCAGGAAATGCATGAATAAAGCGATGGACAGAAAAAACATGGAGATGCCGCAGCCGATAGAAGTGATAAGAGTCAATGATTCCAGATGCAGCGCTGTTTCATTTGTATTTGACTGAGACTGAGGGGTCTGAGAAAACACAACGAAACACACAGATCAGCAGGAGGATTTGTAAAACCATTTGCCGTTCGTTAGCAAGAATCAGATTTTGTTGGCAAGTTTTAAATGCATACAGTATATATGCAATCTGTAAAAATATGTGATGATTCAGGTCGGTTGAGATGTTAAATAATACAGTTGGGGGGGTTTATATGACTTCATCTCTGAGGGGAAACGACAGTCTTCAGAGACTTTAAAAATCCTAACCATTTATGAAATCTGGCTGCATCACACACACATGGAGAATCAGGATCCTGATTAAAATGTAGTGGTTGCCTTTCATTTTAAATGGAAATAGCACAGGCAAAAGTCATTGCACACTGAGTCTGAAATTTTCATCTGCATATTTTGCACATTAAATAATAAATACGACCTCACGTTATGTCAATCACATTTGCACACTGCCTCCAAAAATTTTGTCCGTCATTAAAAAACGGATCGTGTTAGATTTTTTTTTTGCGTTTTTCGCATCCGTTGCAAGCATTTTGAAAGGTGTTTTGACAGTTCAGAGCCACCATAAATCCAAGAATTGAGTCTGAAAAGATCATCCACTTCATCTCGCAGCACAAAGCACTGTATTTTTTTTAACTGGCATCCTGAAGTAAACTTTGAATCAACTTTGAATTATTAATAAGGAGGTGCACATAAAAAGTATTCTCTCATTCCTCTCTGTATCTTAATAATAATAATAATAATAATAATAATATAATCTCCAGTATGTCCCCTTTTTCTCTTTTTAAAAAGAAAGTGAACAACAAAACTACCTTGCTGCTTGAAGATTTAATTTAGCATGAATTAATACACATCTGACTTAGTGTGCAAGGTTTCTGTGCATGACAAATTTTTTGGATTACAAATATGAAAATTTACGAAAATTTCATACGAAAATTTTGTAATCTGTGCAATGACCTTTAGTTTGTTTGTATTAAGAGATTTCTGTTATTTGTATTATACATTTATTTGAGTTTATTTAAAATTGGATTTTTTTTCCAGTTGTTATTTGACATATTTCAATTCCACAAAGAAATCTGTGTGAAAAAATCATATTGTGAATATAGTACTGTGAATTGCGTCACAAGTTGAGTGATTTAATACATCCACACTGTAAAAAAACAACAACTTAAAAGTTGTTTCAACTTAAAGTAAGTGTTCATTCTGCCTTAATTTTAAGTTTACTCAGCTCAATATCTGTTTTCAAGTAGTACAACTTATCATTACATGTTTTAAGTTTTTTTTACAGTACATATTGGTTATAAACTTTTTTTTTTCTCACCATCAGCACTGCAAAGAATGTCAAATGTGAGCAGGAGCACTTTATGGTGTTATTGTTGATTTCTGTCTCACAGCCGAACATTGTCCAAGTAAGTTCTCCTTCAAGGAAAAGAAAACAAATTATAGATAAAAAAAATAAACTATCTTTGGTGATAGGAACTAATAAATGCATGTACCTTTGCCGTCCCAAGAAACGCAGGATGCATTACTGTCCTGAAAGAACATGCTTATGTTTATATTGATTTCACAATATCTGGTCATTATAACAAAATAAGTTCTACAACAAAACCTTCATTACCTTATCATTATTTGTGAAGACCATGTCAATATTGTTCGAAAGGTTGGTGATATTGGCCCTCATCGTTATTCCATAAACCTCATTGTTCAAAACAGTCTGATTTTTAGTTTCACCCTAAATCAAAAACCGAGAGGAATGTGAATGAATATAACTGATCAAAAACATTTGTCCGTAAGTACACTCTTAAAAATGAAGGCGCTTTAATGGGTTCTTCACAGGGATGCATAGAAGAACCATTTTTGGTTCCACAAAGAACCATTCAGCCAAAGGTTCTTTCTTACTTTCTTCTCTTTCTTACTTTTTCTTATCATCTGAAGAACCTTCTTTCACCACAAAGAACCTTTTGTGAAACAGAAAGGTTCTTCAGATGTTAAAAGTTCTTAATGGAACCATTTAGACAAAAAAGGCGCTGTGGCATTGTGAAGCACCTTTTTTTTAAGTGTGTAGACGTAAAAAACAACAACAACACGCAAACAGTACCTTGTTTCCTACGTTTTTGAACTGTAGAACTCCAACAAATGCACTTCCATTGTTCTCAAGACGTGATTTATCAAAAGCCTCCTTGGAAATATCTACAGACCAGGAACAGTTTGTGTTCATGTTGCTTTGACTCTCAACAACCTGAGAAAAGAAGAATTGCCATGATAACTGAGGAATCATGCAATATTTGAATGCATCTTAGATATTAGGTTTACCATGGCGTGATTTGAAGAGTAGCATATGTTTATGTCTTTGGCTTCTGTGTTCTTGGCTTGTACATAAATAAGACCAACAGCATCCTCTGTGACAATCGCCTCATTGCTTTTATTGCTTTTTTCTATCTCTTCCATCTTTGACTCCAGATTGTCCAAAGCTTTTCTGTAAAATGGATTGAGTCACATGGTATGCTTTAATGGGTTTAAGATTTGATATCCACTGGTAACTGCACACTTACGATGCCTTTGAGAGATCAGTGTATCCATCCTTTTCTGTAGTTGAACTTTGAGTTGCCTTGTGTGGTTCAAGAGTTATAGTTGCCGTACGTGATGTTGAACTTGTAGCTGGTGTGTGAGTTGTCGTATGTGATGTTGAACTTGTAGCTGGTGTGTGAGTTGTCGTATGTGATGTTGAACTTGTAGCTGGTGTGGGAGTTGTTGTATGTGATGTTGAACTTGTAGCTGGTGTGTGAGTTGTTGTATGTGATGTTGAACTTGTAGCTGGTGTGTGAGTTGTTGTATGTGATGTTGAACTTGTAGCTGTGTGAGTTGTTGTATGTGATGGTGGTCTGACAGTGGTTGAACTTCCAATGCAGGTCTTATACTTCTGTTCATTCGTTTTAAACTTCAGAAGGTATTGTTCTTTCCCTTCAACACAGAAATAAATAATAGAGGGATTTTATTGCAATTGTGCAATAATTAAATATTTTTAAAGATTAAAGTGCTCTAATATGATATCTTGGTTATTTATAAACCAAGAAACACTGACATTTCAATATTCTAGATGCATGTTCATCCTGTTCGCATATTTATTATAGGCATAGTCCAAACAGTAATTAATTTTATCATGCTTGCAATAACTATTCATTTAAAGCAATAAACAGTGTTAACTTATCATGAATGAATTGCTCAGCATGCTTTTCAAAGCAGGTACATTCAGTTAAAGGCCTAAGATTACCCACCTTCTAATATTTATTTTTTATTGGGTTTCAATTTTGGCTGCCCTTTTGTAATGTGCTCATCACAGACAAATTTAAATCCTCGTTCAGACTGTCAGTCCAAATCCGATTTTGTGCATATCCAATGCTAACTGACTGTCCACACAGTGAATTGCAACTGTTCATATCCAATTTGTGTGTCCATAAGCGTTGTTATGCCTACGTTAAAAACAACAATAACAGCACTTTGGAGTACTGATGTCATCCTACAATATGTTGCTGTTGCACTGGATTGTATTTTGTTTTGTGAGGCAGCGGTAGAAACTAGGGATCAGCAATACAGTTAGTCCATGGTTCAATACCTCTGTTTTTAACCACGGTTTTCAGTTCGGTTCTGATAGCTTTCCACATGAGTGTGGTTTTTTTGCAAAAAATTAATAACAAAATACTCCTCTGATAAACCTCTGTACACTGGAAAAAGCATGGATTAGTATATGTCTGCTTAATATTTATTTTGAGAGAGGTATTATTTTTTTAGATTTTTATGCAAACTAGGATGGGTTTCATTCATACTGGATGCCAAAATATTAATTTGCGAGTTAAATTTTTGCTGAGGTCGCCAGTGGCGACTATGTAAATTTACATGTTATGAACTTCAAACTTTGCGTGTAATGCCTTTTTTCCTGATTGTTTTACGATCATGTATTTTATGTTCACGTATTAAACTGAAACAATGCGCATTAAAGTTTTAGTGGAAAAAAAGACTTTGGAACAGTTCTCCTCTCTGCCGAACAGCAGCTCGAACAGCACACCTGCTAATCGCAGCTCTAGTTGTTCAGCATGAGAGAGATGCTGCAGTGTCAATTTCATGGCTTTGTGCACAACTTGAAGAAACTACAACAGGGTAAAGCTGTCAGGTGTGTGGATATTAGCAATATTGTTAAAAATTCTCTATTATAATTGATACTATGGCTTCTTGTTATCAAGATCTTAGTCTAGCCTATATGCTGTGTTCTGTTAATAACTTCATATTATTTGTAGCGCGCATGTAATCGCAAAAAGCTTTGTAATTAATTTGTTACCTTTTCAGTATCATCTTTAAAATTCTGCCAAAATCATAATGAAATTCAAACAATAAATACGGTTTTGGAGCTCCTTAATGAGGCATGAACGATCGCTTTAGTTTAGCTGCTCAGTTCAAGCGGCAAGTGAACCCATTATATTTTTCTCTTTACTACTATAGAACGAAATGAACACAAATTAACATCAAAATGTAGGCTATTTTATAAGATAGACTACAGTACAACTTACTGAAATGTCTCATGTAATTGCTCACTCAGTGTTTCAAACTGCAGAAACTGTAAAGCTTATAAACAATGCCACGTAACAATACGTTTACCTCAGAATAACCATTCAGCATCTATAAGCTCATCACTCAGCTAAAAAAATTACTATGAAGAGGAGCTTTTTGCAATAATGTGCTATTGCATATTAATGTTTTTACTCAGCCTGTTGTCTACATGATAAGAAAGAATGTAAGGAGCTAAACATAAAATTCAACACTATCTGTGTGAAAGACATATGACATATGCAGAAGGACTACTATAGGAGGACAAACTATACTCAGTGGCCAGGTGATGCTTATGGCCCATGATATTGACACATATTCTGTGTAATAAACAGTTCTTTGTAACCGTATATTGTTTTCAAGTTGGAAAAAACATTTTGTTCCCACTTTAAATGGACCTTAGTTCCGAGGTCATCTACAAGAAAAGCCCAGAAGATGAGATATAAACACATGACAGTGTTACTGAAATGTTAAAATGTTACAAAATAAATACAACGCATGTATTCTGTGGCACCTAAGAGAATAATTTGGTGCCTAAGTTTGATTCTTATTGGAGCCAATTGCTGCTTACGTGAATTTTTTTTTTTTTTTTTGTCTGGAGCCCTGTTTCATGTTAACGTTTTGAATGATGAAATGTAAGGACAATAAACACTTGTCTGCAATAATATATGGTTTATCTGTGTTCTTCAAGCCATCTTGTGTATTTTCATAATGATTAAGTACCTATATTTGTAAGACATTTCTAATCGACATACATAGAATATGAATATAGAATATATTGTCTGATAAAAAGATATCAAAGATATACAAAGCCACATCAGATCACATAAGGAAGTTGTTCAAAACACTCCACTGATGTTGTAAATTAAAAACAAGTTATAATGGTTTTATAACTTTTGTTTTATAACTCTTTTGTTGGAGAGCCAGTTGCATAAAAGGTTTAGATTAGTCTTAAAAAGTTAGTCAGCTAATTTTTTCTTTAAGTCTGGTCAGAATTTTTTTTTAATTCAGTTACAGAAAAAATTAGATTGGTCTAAGTTGAATCCAAAAAAATAAGACTACCCTTTGGTTAACTGATAGTTGGTCAAACTAGTACTTAAGATGCTGTCTTAACATAGAGGCTAAGTTTATGCAACTGGCTCCTGGTTTAGAAAGTCTTATCATTGCACGTCATTAGAAGGAAAGATGCTCTGCGTGTGTTGCTTTTTCAAATATAAGCTGGGAAGGTTTTCCTTATCTCAGCCCATCAAATCACGGGCGCACATACAGCAAATTCCGAGAGAAATAAAACAAGGAAATTATTTAAATGCAAAATCGAAAAAATGCAATTCACGAGTGCTTATTGAACCGCTGATGTCGTACAGAACGGTTCGATATTATTAAATTAAACAATTTATTAATTTGGAACTATTGATTAATTTCCTCAAACTAAAATTGTTTAAAGTTTCTTTTTGCATTATTGATATATTACTTTCCCATTTGATACTGTATAGTTGCTTTGACACAATTTGTATTGTAAAAAGTGCTATATAAATAAAGCTGACTTGACTATTATATTGAGAATTGTGGCATCCCTAGTAGAAACGCAGGAATCTGGAATGTGTGACTTTAGTCTGTGCTGCCATCTCTGGTAACTAAAATAGTTGTGTATACTAGCAGTGTATTGTCTTATATTGTCATAAAAATGACTTGCAGATTGCAACAAAACAAGCATGTTTCTACAAAAATGTCTGACTTGTTTGCGTTTAACGTGGCATGAGAACATGAAAAAGCTACGCTTAATACGAATGTAGCTTAAAACAGATTTCATGTAGCTAATTGCAGTTCAGACTATTTAAGTACGATTGGATTTGAATTGGTTTTGCACAAAAATTGGATTTGGACTGACAGTCTGAATGTGGCTTAAAGACAAAACAAGTAGACATTGGTACACCAACCCGAAAACAGGGACTAAATGAACACACATTAGAAAACACACACATCTTGAGTACTTTGATTGGATTGACTCAGGGCATTGTTTATGTTGTTGTATCAATCTGTGGTATGAATATGACCCATCTTCCTTAATGAACTTGAGAATGTAATGGTAGTACACAGGCTCTCTGTGTCTGCCTGATCATTCTCCCAGGATCCCGTGCTGCAGCTGCTGTACACTGATTGACACACAGGTTCATGGTGCAAATAGTCTAACTAAAATTGTATTTAACACCAAGTTACTGATTTATCATCCGAGAAAAGAAATATAATGCAAGGTCACATTGTACTATATTTTTATTCTGAATCAAATCTTGATGATAAAACAGCTTAAACTAAAACAACTACTCAAAAGCAGTTTATAAATCTAGACTTAGTCAGTTCATAAAAGACTTACCATGGCTTTTATGATTTTCATTTACAGCATTTTTACATTCCTCTTCAGGATCAACAGGACCAATCAGACATCCTTAGGAGTTCATGACACATAATTTATCAAATTATTAAAATTACGCATGTAAAAAATAAATAAATAAAAGAACAACAGAGGAATAAAATACAAAAGATAGTTAAAACTGATTGTATGATAAAAAAGTGTAACCTATAATTTACAACCTGACAACAGATAATAGCCAACACTGACACATTATTAGAAGATTTAAATTAGGGGTGGGCGATACTGCAAATTTTGGTATTGATCAGATAACAATTTGTGTATAAGCCATAACTAATGTTGACTAAAATACTACATTCACCTTGAAACTATGAGGATATTCTTTACCTTTCTGAAACGAGTTTGCAAGCAGAGGAGTCCAGAATATGAAAGCAATGCACATAGTTTTATGTTAAGCATTTTTCTCCCATAGAGTTAGAAAGAAAAACTTAATGTGGCTTAAAGGGTTACTCCACCCCAAAATAAAAATTTTGTCATATTTTGGATGAAAACCAGGAGCTTTGTGGCTGTCCCATTGACTGCCAAGTAAATAACACTGTCAAGGCCCAGAAACGTATGAAAGACGTTGTCAAAATAGTCCATCTGTCATCAGTGGTTCAACCATAATATTTCGAAGCTATGAGAATACTGTTTGTACACAAAGAAAACAAAAATAACGACTTTAGTCAACAATTCGTCTCCTCTATGTCACCGTAGCGCCATTTTGGAAAGTATCCACTGGACGCAAACAACGTACGCTGTTCTGTGTCAGCCACAACACAAGGATACGTTTTCTATGTGTATTTACGCTTTGATTCGAATGAAAACAGTGTATCCACGTGTCGCAGCTGACAGAGAACAGGGTACGCTGTTTGCGTCCAGGGGATACTATCCAAAATGGTGCTATAGTGACTCGGAGGAGACTAATTGTTGAATAAAGTCATTATTTTTGTTTTCTTTGCGTACAAAAATATTCTCGTAGCTTCGTAAAATTGTGGTTGAATCACTGATGGCAGATGGACTATTTTGACAATGTCTTTCATACGTTCATGGTAGGGATGCTCGCATTGACCGCTTAACCGTTAACCGTCAATAAGAATTTTAACCAATTAATGATATCAGTTAAAGGGTTTAAAAGGTTTTTTCCACAAGTATTTTTTTAATTAGCTGCACGGTGAAAGAACAATACTATACATAAGAATTTGTTTACTCACAGGCGAGTGTCGAAACGTGCAGCATGTTTAGGCTATACAGGCTTATATAAATATGGCCATACAGACATATTTCGCAGAGCAAGCACCTGCTTCACCTTCACTTAACTGATGCAGCCTATACACAACATAATGGCAAGCGGCAATATTGGATAAATGGCTATCAGAGTGAATCCGTGAGTGAATGGATTCTGAATGAAAGTGCGCAATGGGCGCGGTGCTCCCTTACAATCACTTGAAAAAGTTGTCACACATCTTAATGTAGTTCATCGCTTTCTCAAAGTTAATAAAGAGTAATAAAAGAACCTTTAAACTGCTCAATTAATCACTTATTTACATCATGTCTACATTTTCTGTTTTAATGATAGTTCACGAACGTAGAGCAGAACTGAACAGAACACTACCGGCATTTTGGATGCTGAGAGGATTGTAACCTAACCGCCTCCGACTGGCCACTGCATTCATAAAATCAAGAGATTGGCTATGTTGCTCTAGAAGACTGTTCATAGTCTGAACAATTTGGTTTCTCAAATCATCACGACTTGCATGAAATAAAATCTATAGATCTAAAACAGTTAAACTAGCTAACCTAGACAAATGTGCGCAAGGTGCATTTCATTTTTGGAGAGTGGAAGCTGGAACCTGTTTGCAGGACATGGAGGCGCCAGCGCGATCATTTGAATTTTTTTTCAGTGAATATATAAATAGAAAGCTTTAAATGATTACTTAACGAAACAAAACAAATCGGAAAAATCTATTTCATTAGGCTATGGAATCCGTAAAGATACATTTCTTTCTAAAGGTGCGTTCAAAAAGGAGATTGGGAGTCAGGGTCTTTGAGACACTATTCTCTGCTGGTGCGTGATCATTTGAGGATATTTGAATTTTTGTTGTTGCTCTGCTGCTGTGTATTCTGCTGTTCTAATTCTGCGAGTTAAAATAAAATATTTGTTTGTAATTTTTATGTATTATCATATATTTTTATTTTATACTAATTTATTATTCTAATTTGATCAGTTAACGGTTAATGTTCGGTTGACGAGCAGCAGTTGTCGGTCAGGAAAATTAACCGAAATGAGCATCCCTAGTTTGTGGGCCTTGACAGTGTTATTTACTTGGCAGTCAATGGGACAGCCACAAAGCTCCTGGTTTTCATCCAAAATATCTTCAATTGTGTTCCTAAGACAAACAAAGCTTTTACAGGTTTGGAACGACATGGGGGTAAGTGATTAATGACAAAATTTTCATTTTGTGGTGAAGTAATCTTTTAATGCATTAAGAAAATAATATTAAAAAGCCAAACTCAGTATACTGAATATGCAAACTATGTGCAGGCAAGCAGCCCAGGATATGAACGCAAAGTGCATGTATGTTAAGTGATTTCTATGGAGTGAATTTTGTGCCAATATTCATCAAACAAATCTAGAGTTTTGCAAACAAACACTATCTGCTTTGCAAAGAAAAACTCAACTTTCAAACAAATGCAAAGTGATTTTCAAATACAAAAGTCTATTTGAGAGCAAATGCAAAGGTATGTAGATATAAATATATGTATTGTGTGTTACAACTGTGAGCCTTTTTATGAGGAAACTTGGCTTGATTTTCTAACAAATGCGTGCAGGCAGATTTTCTCACAAATGCAATTGAGCAACTTCCTTTTCCAAAAACAGGAGATGGCGCTGTCGGACAATTCTCATTATTTCTCTACCATGCCTAATGAAGTTCAAATATTGTACATTCACAGGAAAAAGCTTACTTTTGCATTAAAAATAATGTGGATAAGTTGGTGGTTTAGCCACAGAAGTGAATTTCTACCATTCCATCTCTCACTTTAGCCAAAAATTTAAATTAAAACCGCCCACCACTAATTTAAATCAATTGCTTCTGAGAAATGTATAAAGATTATGTCAACTGACTTCTCATAAGTACATATTGTGTTGTAATGTTTCTACTAGAATTAAATAAATAACTCAGGGACCCTATCACTATTTCTTATGCAGGTGGTTACAAGTTTCAGCTCACCTTGTCTTAAATGTTTAGTGAAAACTTGAATTAAACCTCTCTGACCCTGAAATGTGGTCTAGATACTAACTTAATTTAGTTTTATATTGAAAACTGTTGTGTTTAGTATTTAAGCTGTACATTCATCCTTGTAACCTTCTTGTCTTTATTTACTTCGAGGAGAATATGATGCAAGATAATGATGTAAATTAAATAATGCATTATCATTCCATAGTGGCCTGATACACCCTTCTGTTACATAACCAACTGTTCTGGCATAAACTAAGACATAAACTGAAATCAAAAACAATATAACAGTGGATAAATATTATGTTACCTGTCTGTTGATTTATGGTGATGTTGCTCGTTATGCAAACCTGTGCCTCGCAAGTCGCAATTTCTGTAAAATGGAATAATTATATACAGTCTTTGCTAAATATACGTAATCTAAAACATTCTGTGTCTCTGCCATGATCTGCTCTTTCTCAGAAACTCATTACAGAACTTACAAAACAATGAATATACAGACTGCATTTAAAGAGCTTGTTTTGTAGATAGCATGGTGTCATGGTGTGTCTAGAGGTTGTTATGCACTAAAAAGGACAAAAAACTCACAATGTTTAACATTAACACTGTCTACTGTAAAATGACATGCATCTGGTATCAGAACTGATAACAGACAATTACCATTTGTCAATAACCACAGCTTTATGCCTTCAAATGTCTCATTCATTCTGATTTCATAATTCTCCCCATGTTTCATTATGTTGAAACTGTATGATCTGCATTGTCCTGAAACCAGAGAACATTTGCATTTGTTGTTCTTTTTAAAGAGCTTTGAACTCAATAATGGTTTATAAATAAAATATAAGTAGGTTTTACCAAGAGTAGAGTTTAGTTTGATTACTGTTGATTCATGAGCTGTCAGACATGTACATTTTATATCTGAATGAAAAACAGACATTTACTCAATGATTTTTGTCAGTCATCAAAAGTGCTTTCAGATAATACATATGCAGTATCACACATGTTAGCAGTATATTTCTCATGTGAGCAGTATATTTCACACATACCTGGATATAGTGAGTTACTTTCATTCCAGAAACACTGATCTGTCAGATTGATTTGGATTATCATTTTTTCTGAGCAGGCTGCACAAACACAACATTATTAGACTGTTATATAATTATGTATGACATGGTACAACACTCTATATTAGATGTCAAAATTTAGTTGTCAACATTTACATTCACATACATATTGACATATTATTTTTAAATCATTATTTATTTTTATTTTTTTTATTTTTCTAATGTCTGCCAAACAACATATTCATTGATATACAGTATATATCTATTTAGGTTAATAAATGCATTTTTTGAAGCAGCATACTTATCTGGCACATAGAACAACAGAAGATCATCAGCCACAGCAAATTCTGCTTTTGTCGACACATTATTCCCAGAGACATCCGCCTGTTAGAGACACAAGTGTTTACTTTTGATTCCTTCAGACAGAGATAATAAATCTTTTAAATAATTTTCTTTTTACACTCTTGAGATGAAGTCCACAGTTCAAGAGTTGAAAGAGTTTGATGCGTCCACATATGAAGTCATTTGATTATGAGCTGCAGTTCATTTGAAAACATGCAAATCATGTTTATTTGGGCTGTAACTGAGGATCTTTTTATCTGGTTACAAATAGAAGTAAGTAAATGGAGCGCAGCGTTAGTTCTGGCAGGTCACGTTAGTCAAGCTTGCATCAGCTGACACTCAGCTGATCCACGTCTACCTATAGGAATGCGACACCAATCATTAATTTCCTATATAAGGTCTATTCAGTCATTATTCAGCAGCTATCGCTTTGCTCAGGAGCTAATCACCCACCTCCATCCCCAACTCCTCCTCCCATCAGTAAGGACTTGGCATTGGATATTTCTTAAGTCAGACCACAGGATTGTTATTACATAAAATAATCACTTGCAACATTAATGATATCTGCTACTTTAATCATTAATGTTGGTTCTGTTCTGTTTACCCTAGGGGGGTTATTCATGCTCTCCCTGCTCCTATCCATGCTAGACTGCATGGATGGCCAGGGAGTGTTTGCCCAGAACAGAACCATACCCCCAGCCTAAAATATATGCTAACTGTAAGTTATCTTGACGATAGTGGTCCTGACAGAACTTTCATTAATGGATATCTGACATGTTTTAGATACAAAAAATGTCATGTTTTTACACTTTCTGTTTGGAAAATGACTCGGCCCATCATGACTGAAAAATTACATTTTATTAGCTCCATTAGCATTACATGAGAAATACTGAGGGCTATACCAGAGTACCTGCAGATATAAACCACAGTAAATAATGACAGATTCATTGATTCTGTATTATTTTGTTCGTTGTGTTGCCAGTAGCCAAGTATGTTTCACATCTGTGTGTGTGTGTTTTATTAAGCTGCTTTATGAAATGACCATGCAGATATCTGAATCCTCAGGCGTATAAACATTACTGTCAGCCTGTATAGTTTGAGTCACTCTGTCACACATGATCACACATGGATGATTATAACACTTTAAAGGTACATAACATTCTCAGTTTCACCTAATCTCATGTTAATCCTGAGTACCTATAGAGTAGTACTGTATCCTTAATATCCCCAAAAAGTCTTTAGTTTGATCATATTTATAAAAGAAATATACAGCTTTCATATTTTCTCCAGAAAAGACGAGCTTCTGGAGGTGCACCATGGGCGGAGCTAAATTCGACCATCACTTGCGCTAGGATTGCCAATAAAACACAGACATTTGATGCCGTTTCATTTACCATCTGCAGTTCTGAATCATGAGCGGGATCTTTTATAGCTGGGACCGCTCCATCTTTCAGTATCAAACAATGTGCAAATCCAGCGTCAAACTGGGCCTTGTATATGAAACATTCATCAACACAAACACATTTGCAAAACTCCATTGCTGCCCCGGAAAAAGGAACAGCATCCACTGTTCACATAACACTGGGTTCTTCGGGAAGCTGAGCAAAGTTATATTTGCCTTACAACCAAAACCACACTTCTTTAGAGACATTCTTCCCGAGTGAATCCCTTGCAGCAGTGCAGAGTGCAGCCAAATGAACCACGTTGATGGGCGCGCTCTCTCTCTCACGGTCTAGCCGACGTGAGCGCGGGCGCGCTTTTCCGGAAGAAATGCTCATAAAAGGAGTTCCACTATTGTCTACATCATTAAAGCCACGATCAAAAAAAAAAAAAAACAGCCGAAACTTGTACCAACCGGAAGTAAGAATTTCGACAAAGAAGTTCTCTGTTATTTGTCTAAATTATTTTTTGAAACTTTGGCCATGTTTAGCATGAGAATCCAACTCTTTAACACTGTAAACAACTCTGAACATACGAAACACCATTGTACTACCCCCCCCCCCCCCCCCCTTAATAAATCTATCAACAGTAGTATCAGATCATATCAGAGATTTGAAAGCACAATTCAGTCTTTCTACAAGATTTTAGTAATGATCATCATTATTATTTGTCACTTGTTTTCAGTGATTTCAGTAAGTTTATGTACATAATTTTAATCTAAAAGAAAGAATGTCTAGGACAAAGAAAGCCTTCTGTCCTAATTATGCTAATTGTCTGTTTTTCCACAGCATTATTGCTGGATTGAGTGATGGTTGAGTTGGATTCTGTGCTTTCTGGATCTTCAGTGAAATTACTTGTCATAGTGAATATGATAGTAATACAGGAAGAGGCAAAACCCTATATTTTATATACTCCCCAACTAATTTTATATACATTTCAGATATAACTAAAGTCATTTGCATACAAACTTTTGGTCAAATGAAGCATATTAGTATACTATTATACCCCTTATGACTAAGTAAAATACATATATTTTTTATTAATTAAATAATTAATTATTAAAAAATAATATAATAATTAAATATTATATTAATAATAAAATATAAAAAAAATCGTGAATTATAATCATTAATAAACTAAATGCACTAATGCATGTGATAACACATTGAGACAAGGGTATTTATAGTGAAAAAAATGTTATATTAAATCTAAATCCATTAAAACAAGCAAAAAAAGACAGAAAAATACTTTGTTTTAGCTAGTTTCCAAAGAAACATTTCTTATTTTTTTTTAGTTTAATTTCGATATGCTAAAATGACTAAAGTTAAACTATATGATAATATATTTTCTTTTTTCGGGTGAACTTACAGTTAGACTAGATGGTTTGAAGCGGATTTATT
Organism: Cirrhinus molitorella; assembly: GCA_033026305.1. Lineage (NCBI taxonomy): Eukaryota > Metazoa > Chordata > Actinopteri > Cypriniformes > Cyprinidae > Cirrhinus > Cirrhinus molitorella. The sequence goes on from CM065135.1 coordinate 35,149,345, forward strand.
GTCTTTAATTGTAGACACAAAGCCACAAACATGTTCATCGAGATCTTTCTGAGATCACAATGAGTGAGAGCTGTTAAAAGAGAAATTTACAGATAATGTGCTCACCCCCTTGTCATCCAAGATGTTTGTTGTTCTTTCTTCAGTCGTAAAGAAATTGTTTTTTTTTTGTTTTTTTTTTTGAGAAAAAACATTTGGATATTTCTTTCCATATAGTGGACTCCTGTGGTGCCCGCAAGTTTGAACCTCCAAAATGCAGTTCAAATGCATCCAACTTCATACCGACAGTGTTTACAAAGTGAATGTGCAATGAAGATCAAATGCCCTTTGCAAAAAAAAAAATATATATATATATAGTAAAATAGCGATGTAGTATGATTTTGAAGTTGGAGAAGAAAAATTAGATGAAAGTTTTTCAACATACCCTAACTGTCTTGCACTGGAGTGCACAGAGTTCATGCAGAGCTAGACAAGATGAGCATTTGAGGTAAAAAAAAATATAAATTGTAATTTTTCTTAGAAAGTGACCGATTGTTTCACTAGATAAGACCCTTCTTCTTCAGCTGGGATCGTTTAGAGCCCTTTGAAACTGCATTTAAACTGTACATAACATAATTTCTTTACGACTAAAGAAAGAAAGACAGACATGAACATCTTGGAAGACAAGGGGGTAAATTATCAAATGTTTTGTTCTTAAAGTTAATTTCTCCTTTAAGAACAAAAAGAAGAGAGAGAAGAAAAGCATGCAAACATTTGAAATAGGACATTATTATGGCAGCAACAGGTGTACAATACAGTGTGAAAATATGTAGCAAATAGGCCCACAATTACATACATAGAAATATAAACCAAACAGTTAAGTTCACGTTATATAAATCAGAGGTTGCATTAATTTATTACTGCTAATCATCACATTTGAATGACATATCATTTTGAGAGATAAAATGCAAACGAGAAAAACATTTTAACTATAGCGTGCCTATAGTCCTGGTTTTAAACAGGAGATTTAAATAATCAAATAATAACGCTGCTGGACTTTCTTTGTAAAGGAGCTGGTGTTGAGGTGAGGTTTACGCTAGTGAACATCATCTCTTCTCTGATCTTCTTCCGTGTTACCACAGGATGTCAATCCTGTTGCAGAAACAGAGAAACAAATAGAGAAATAATTATAGAATTAGAATTTTAATGTGCATTTGATCAGATGTAACTGAAGCACACGATTATGAGATACATTATGTGAATGCTCTAAAGAGATGTGTCTTTAGCCTAGATTTAAACAGAGAGAGTGTGTCTGAACCCTGAACATTATCAGGAAGGCTATTCCAGAGTTTGGGAGCCAAATGTGAAAAAGCTCTACCTCCTTTAGTGGACTTTGCTGTCCTAGGTACTACCAAAAGTCCAGAGTTTTGTGACCTTAGGGAGTGTGATGGATTGTAGCATGGTAGAAGACTAGTTAGGTACGCAGGAGCTAAACGCAGGGCCTTATAGGCAAGTAGTAATAATTTGTAACTAATACAGAACCTAATATGTTCATATTTTCTTGACCTGGTAAGGACTCTAGCAGCTGCATCTTGGACTAATCCCATATTTTCTAAAAATATTACCAAGGGGCAACATGTATATTGAAAATAGCAGAGGACCTAGAACAGATCCTTGTGGCACTCCATACTTTATTGGTGATAATTACGATGACTCCCCGTTTAAATAAACAAAGTAGTAGTGATCGTACAGGTAGGATCTAAACCATCTTAAAGCCTGTCCTTGAATACCTGTATAGTTTTGTAATCGATCTATGAGTATGTCATAATCTATAGTATCGAACGCAGCACTAAGATCAAATAAAACTAGCAATGAGATGCAGCTTTGTTCTGACACAAGAAGCAAGTCATTTGTAATTTTTACAAGTGCAGTTTCTGTGCTATGGTGCTGAAATTCTTTATAGAGGTCTTTTTTTTTTTTTTGCACAAATGAGCAGACACAACTTTTCTAAAAATTTTAGACATAAAATTAAGATTAAAAATGGGTCTTTAATTTGCCAGTTCACTAGGGTCTATTTGTGGTTTCTTAATAAGAGGCTTAATAACCACCAGTGTGAAAGGTTTTAGGATGTGGCCTAAAGATAACAATGAGTTAATAATATTGAGAAGCGTTTTTTCTACTACAGGTAACAACTCTTTTAATAATTTAGTGGGTACAGGATCTAATAGGCATGTTGTTGTGATAAGTTAGACGCTGTCGAATCTATATTTGTTGTTGTATTACTGATGTTATTTATTTTATCAATGAAGAAATTCATAAAGTCATTACTATTAAACTGTAATAGAATATTTAGGTTGGGTGGCATCTGGATATTTATTAATCTAGGCACTTTATTTTCTATGAGTTTGCAGATATGCTCTATACACAGAGCAGTTAAGATAAATAAGGCAGGTTATTTGTGAATCTATCTTTTGTGGCTGGAACAATAGTTCTGCCCAGACGATAACGCGGAGCTATATAGTTAATATCAGTAATATGCAGCATGGACGATACAAGAAAATGGTTACTAACATCATTGCTTTGAGGTACAATATCGATATCAGGAAGATCAATTACATGCAATATAATTAAATCTAGCGTATGATTAAAACAACAAGTGTGCCTGGGGACATTTTGTTAGCGGGAAGTGATCACTCCATGTCTTCATAAAATCTACAGCCATCTGTTTTATTTTGTTCACATTCAGAGACAGGCTGATAGTTTTGCATGTTATCCTCTCTGTTTGCATACTCATTGTTCTTAACTGAAGAGACCCACCACAGTTGTGTCACACATCAACTTCCTGGAGGTGCTGTTTCCGATCTGAGGTCTGAGGTCTCTCCTTTAAAAGTCCTGGATCCAGTTACAGAGTGAAGTGTGTTCAGGCCTAGCAGACTCAGTATTCTGACCAGTTGGTGAATGCTGAGCTGAAGTCTATGAACAGCATTTGAATGTGTGTGTCCTTATTGTCCAGATAAATGAGAGCCACAAGTGTGGAGAAAATGGCATCTTCTATGGAGCGGATAGGACGATACACAATCTCCAGCAGGTCCAATGAGTGTGGCAGCAGGCTCTTGATGTGCTGCTCAAAGCACGTCATGATGGTAAGTGTGAGTTTGACGAGATGGTAGTCATTGAGGCAGGACAAGGAAGACTTATTTGGCATGGGACAATGGTGGTGGTCTTAAAGCATGTTGCAGTCTGCCAGGAATGTTCTCTGGTCCTGTGAGTTTGCCTCACATCAGCTGCGGAAAGACACATAGGGCTAGCTTTCCTTGCTGTCACATTATTCTGTGTTTCAAACTGAGCATAAGAGTTGTTCAGCAGTCTGGAAGAGATCATGATGATGTCCTGTAGTTGGTGATTGCTTGGATGCCCTGTCACATGCACCGGGTGTTGCTGCTGTCTTTGAAGTAACTGTGGATTCTCTAGGCGTGTACGTGCTTTGCCTCTTTAATGGCTTGAGTAAGTTTGGCCCTTGCTATTTTTAGTGCTGCCTTGTCACCTGCTCTGAACGCAGAGTCTTGGAATTTCAGAAGAACACTTACCTCCGGAGTCATTCATGGTTTCTGACTGGGGTGTGAGATGGTGTTCTTGGAGTCATCAATGTACTTACTAATGTCCAAGTTGGTGTAGTCACTGACTGGGACATGTTTATGGAGGCTGCAACCTACAGTGTCCTCAAAATAGTCTTAAAGCACAGAGATGGCTCCTGCTGGCCAGGTTTTCACTTGCATCAGAACCGGTTTTGATCATCTGACAAGCAGCCTGTATTCTGGAATAAGCATAACAGATATGTGGTCTGAGTGGCTGAGGTGTGGGCGGGCATTGCCCGGTAAGGACCAGGAATGTTTGTATAAACAACATCCAGTGTGTTTTTCCCTCTCACTGGAATGTCCACATGCTGGTGGAATTCACATATAAGCCGTTTGATTATGAGTTACAGGATCTGACATGCTGCTGATATGCAAATCATGTTTATGTAAAACTGGTGTGGTTTATTTAGAAACAAGCTTAAGGTATAAAAAGGTGTGGGTCAAAGTACAAACAGCAGTTGTGGTCATAACCTGGCAGGGGATCAGGGCAGGCAGCAAATAATCATAAAATCCAGGCAAATAATAGCAGACAAGGGTAGGTGGCAAAGAGTCGAGAAGCAGTAATCCAAACAAGGTCATCACAGGCAAGACAGAAGCAGGCAGGGAACGCTCAGAACTGTAGCCAGTACAAACAAGACTTTTTTAGGAATGCAAATGCAAGGCTTAATTAGTTCCGGTATTTGGGTTTGGGTATATGGAGTTAAAAAAAGAGTGAATGAGACCTCTGGTGGCCAAATGAGGAATTTTCACCAGCATTTGTAATTGTTTATTTGGGCTTTGACCGTGAACTTTATTTTCTGGTTACATTCATGTCCTGTTTATCAAGTCAATATAAATGTAGAAAAGTAATATTTATATTTAATAAAAGTAGCAACAAAATGCCAATAAAAGCAGAAGCTTTATTAGAGGCTATTAGATAATATTTAGATCAATGTGCAATATGACCGAATCATACCATTACAGAAGAATATTCCATGCATCATTTACATTTCTGCATTTAGCATTAAAAAAAACATACACACTGGGAAAAACCTATTGCAGTCCATTATCTATAATTGTTTTTAGCATCTTTGATGGTGATCTATCACGCTCCATTGAAATGAAAGATTTGAACTGAATTAGCTCATTACCAAGAGATTTGTTCAAGCAGAAGAAAGGCTATAGAGACTGTTCATGTGTTTATAAGATCATTTATTGATGATTTATAAGGTCTGTGATCAAGGCAGTTGAGTGCTCCAGAACTGCATCGTAAATGGAGTTTCTAGTTTGTATACTTGTGTGAAACTCTGTCAAGGACGGTCCTAAGCCCGGCTGAAAACGGAGGAGGGTTGGGTGTGGGGTTAGCTCCCCCACCCTGTAAAAAAAAGGTTTGTTCCAGAAATATTGACAAAGAAACAAAAAAAAGACCTGAGAGAGGAAGGAGCCTCATCCAGAGGCACTATGATGTGCAGCAGTGAAAGCTGTAAGGAAGCTGCAGCACCGATCACCCTTTTGTCAACCAGGAAGATTTTACAGATTGGCACCCAGAATGCACAGACAATGTACCAGGCAGGGAGAGTGGCCCAGGTAGCAGTAGAAATGCGCAACTACCGTCTTGCCCTTCTTGGACTTTGTGAAACCAGGTGGACACAGTCCGGCCAGCAATGACTGACAGGTGACAGTTGCCCTCATGCTGGACAAACAAGCACAGAAAGTGCTTATTGGTTAGGAGGCACAAGGACCAAGACACATGACGGCAGCATTCACCACTAGGACTAAGAACATCAAGATGAACGTGGTACTGTGCTATGCTCCAACCAATGACAGCCGTGAAGAAGATAGAGATAGTTTCTACAGTCAGCTCAATGCTATCCTGGACAAGCTGAGCAACATGGACATCAACATCCTCATAGGCGACTTCAACGCCAAGATAGGCCATGACAAGACTGGCTACGAGGAATTAATGGGACAGTATACCTTGGGAGGGATGAACAAGAACGGAGAGCCGACACCTGTGCCATGAACAACCTGGTGATTGGTGGAGATCACCAGACCACGACCATCGACCACATCTATAATTGCAAAAGGTTCTGATGGTCACCTTGGGACGTCCGAGTGAAGAGAGGGGCAGATGTGGTGTCAGACCATCATCTTCTAACAGCAAAGATCTAGCTGAAGAATTCAATAAAGGAAGTCTTACAATAAGATCCGAGAGCGAAAAGACAAGAAAGTAGCAGTGAATAACGCATGTACTAGATCGATAAAAGCCAAGGCACAGGAAGATTACACCAAAGCCAACAGAGAAGTAAGGAAGAGTGTGAGAAGAGACAAGAGAGAGTATGTGAAGGGACTCACCAAGAAGGCAGAAGAGGCAGCAGCAAGCAGAAACATGAAGCAGCTCTATGACATTACCAAGAAGCTTGCAGGAAAGTTCCAGCTGCCAGAAAGACCAGTGAGAGACGGGAACGGTGAAGTGTTGATGGGAGCAGACAAGCAGCTCAAGATATGGGCATTTTGAATACCTGCTAAACCGGCCAGCCCCAGAGAACCCACCAGAGATTCAAGAAGCGGAGGCAGACCTCCCCATCAACGTCAGCAGACCAACAGGGACAGAACACTCAGCAGGCTCAAGAATGGGAAGTCACTAGGGCCAGATGAGATCACAGCTGAGGTACTTAAGGCGGACCCTGGCACGACAGTAGAGAAGCTCTACCACCTGTTTGGGAAGATTTGGGAAGAAGAAGAGATCCCAGCAGACTGGAAAGAAGGCCACCTGATCAAGCTGCCAAAGAAAGGAGACCTCAGGCTGTGTGTGAACTACCGAGGCATCACACTCCTGTCAGTTTTCGGCAAGGTCTTCAACAGAGACACTGTGGAAGCTACTACGACATTGCGGGGTCCCCAAGAAGATTGTTGTCTTAATTAAGAACTCCTACAAGGGAGTGTCATGCATAGTAGTACATGGCGGGAAGAGGCTGCTTCCAGGTCAGGACAGGAGAGAGGCAAGACTGTTTGCTTTCCCTGTTTCTGTTCCTCCTGGTCATCTACTGGATCATGAAGACTGCCACAAGTGACAAGAAGATCAGGATCCAGTGTACACTGTGGAATCAGCTGGACGATCTGGACTTTGCCAATGACCTGGCACTCCTGTCCCACAACCACCAGCAGATGCAGGACAAATCATCAAGCCTGCTTGACACCTCAGCCCAGGTGGGGCTCAACATCTGTCAATGCCATCCTTACAATGTAACCAGTACATCAGGTGTTTTGGGAAGAAGTGTTTAAGTGTTTAGGGTTCACCTGACCTAATTAATGCAGCCTAACAGTCCTTTGAATAGATTGAATTATAGAAATGTTATAGTGTGTTATGCGTAAGCCAGGTTAAAGAGACAGGTCTTTAATCTAGATTTAAACTGACAGAGTGTGTCTGCCTCCTGAACAATGTTAGATAGATTGTTTCAGAGTTTGGGCACTAAATAGGAAAAGGATCGGCTAGTTTTGATATTCTAGGTATTCTCAAATGATCAGAGTTTTGAGAACACAGCAGATGTGAAAGACTATAATACTTTGAGCTCGCTCAAGAATGTATGAGCCAAACCTTTCAGAGCTTTAATTAACAAGATTTTAAAATGTCTTATAAAAGACATTCACATATTTACAAGTTGACTAAAGTCAATAAATAATTTTGAATCCACTGTAAGTCCATCATAATGAAGAATGATGTTTAATTAGCTTTGTTACAATCATATGAGAAATAACAAGAGATTTAACAGAACATCTATAGGTATACATTATTAAATGATGCAGAAATCAACAGTATCTGACAGTATTTTAATGGAAATGACCATGCAAATATCTGAATCAAAAGGAGTATCAACATTAGTTTCATCCTGTGTTCGCTCTGACATGCACATGATCACACATGGATGATTATAACGCTTAGTAAATTGACCCGTAATATCAGGTCATATTGGAGATTTGAAAGCACAATTTAATCCCTTTACAATTATTACAGACAGTTACAGTAACAATCAACATATATGTGATTTATTTTGAGTTTTCACTAAAATTGAATCTTTTTAGTGTCATGCATTATTTTAACAGATCTTTCTCATTCAGTAGTAACATTTTGTTTGCGTTGTTTTTGGTGAGAATACACAGTTTCTGCTTAAACAATTACTATATGTATGTTAAGAAATCTGTCTAAGTAAGTCTGAGGCAAAGAAAGCCTTCTGTCTTAACTATGCTAGTTATTATAAATATTTTCCGCAGCATTAATGGTGGATTGAGCGATGGTTGTGGTGGAGTCGGTGCTTTCTGGATCATCAGAGAAATTACCCGCAACATCATTATGAATGTGGTAGTAATACAGGAAGAGGAAAAACCCTGGAAAAAAAAAAAATCAGACAAATTTATTTAAATAAATTTCACATATGATTAAAATAATCAGCATAAGTTTTAAACGAATCAAAAATAATCAGACTTTTGGTTAAATTAATCATTTTAGTACAGGTACTATTATAACTCCTTATACTTATATAATTATTTTAAAAAGCGAATACTAAACAACAAAATAATTATTAAACACTAAAATATAATATTAGGCATTAAAATAATAAATATATATTTTTTAAATAATTAAATCATTAATTCAGATAATTTGCTGAAATCTGTAGGAAGAATATAAGGATTCTACTAAACACAATGTACTAATGCATGTGACTGTTTCTCACCCTGAAAAGAGTTCAACACAGTGAAAATGTAATATGAGGGAATGCGCATCGGTCCGTAACTGAAGAACGCCACAGACCACGTCAGACCGAAGAGCAGGAACAAACTCAACACCATCATCAGCTGCTTTCTGGATGTCTTTCTCTTGCCGTCAGTTGCTCTTATGTTTCTGGCCTGAACAATCCTAGTGACGATCATGATGAAGATTCCTGTCGTGAAGATGAAAACTAAAGCATAGTAGCCAATGTTCACTATGTAGTGAATGTAAGAATTTGTAATCCAGCACCTGTAATTAAAAATAATTAAATATTATTTAGAAGGCAATCAGTAGACGTTCATAAATGTACACATTTTTGACATCAGAACAACTAACATCCGTGTGGTTTTTCCAGTTGTTGCATTTAGGATCACTGCTTCATATCCTCCTAGAGAAACTATAACTACGACTATCGGAGCTGGACACACTGAAAACACACAGAGACAGGAATTATTATAGTTAAAAAAAAAAAAAACATTAAAAAATAAACTAATTATAATAATAATATTTTTTGTCACTGAAAAAGACTATTTTTTCAGCTAGTTGCCAAAGTAATATTTTACATTTTTATTTAATTTCATTTCATATGCTAAAAAATTGAAATAAAATTGTATGAAAATTGAAATTGAAAACTTTTGAAGCTAAAAAATAAAGCTTACCAAAAAATTACAAACACTTAATAACAAAATAAATAAATAAACAGCATCTCGGAATTGTATTATTTATTTAATTTTGTTTTAATTATATAGATCAGTTAAGTTAAGATGCTCTTAAAGTAACAGGTCAAGAAAAGGACAAAAGCACCATAAAATTACCATGACAGCAGTTCATATAAATTGTGTGCAATATATTTTATTTTTCCATGTGAACGTACAATTGAACTAGATGGTTTCAAACCATGATGGTTTTCTTTTAATAGGTGTTTTGTTGCTGTAACTCACCCCAGCCCAACACAGTGATCTTCCTCATGTAGTTTGTGATGGTGATGTTCTGTCTGATGAGCCATAAGTACATATGAAGAGCTTGAATGAAGAACCAGGTGAATGAGGCCAGCATGGAGTAATGCAGGACCAGTGCTATGAAGACGCACGCACCGTTGTCTTGTGTGTTAGCGACGCTCTCGTTTGACAAAAACGAGGCATTCAGTAGACACAAAGCCACAAACATGTTCATCAAGATCTTGGTGGCCTGATTTGATTTGGCTTTCCTATTAAAACATACAAACAACTGTTCTTGTGACATTGGCAACTTTTTAAAGTAAACAAAATGAACTATATATGACAATACTCTACCGCAGCAGAAAATGCATGAATAAAGCAATGGACAGAAAAAACATGGAAATGCCGCAGCCGATAGAAGTGATAAGAGTCAATGATTCCAGATCCTGCTCTGTGATATATGCATCTGGCTGAGGGATCTGAGAAAACACAAAGCACCCAGATCAGCAGGAGAATTTTTTGTTGATTGTTAGCAAGAATCATATCTTGTTAGAAATGTAAGAGGTTTTTTTTTGTCATCTTCAATGCATTCACTAGCATGTAGATGTGGACTAAAAGACTCTGCTATTGATTTAATGGGCTCTTTAAATAAAAAATGAATGATGAAAGTGTAAGTTCTTCTTCTCTGAGAAGTTTCTCACCATCAGCACTGCAAAGAATGTCAGATGTGAGCAGGAGCACTTTATGGTGTTACTGTTGATTTCTGTCTCACAGCCGGATGTCGTCCATCTAAGTTCTCCTTTAAAAAAAGAGAGCAAATTCTAATTATATAAAACAAACTGGGTTTGGTAATAGGAACTGATCAGTACAGCCATAAATTAATTTACCTTTGCCATCCCAAGAAACACAGGATGCCTTACCGACCTGTAAAAACACATTTGGTTTTATTTGATATTTTTCCACATTGTCTGGTCATTATAATAAAAGTTGAACAAAACCTTCATTACCTTATCATTTTGAGTAAAGAACATTTCAATATTGTCCGTGAGGTTAGAGATATTGGCCCTCATTGTTATTCCATAAACCTCATTGTTCAAAACAGTCAGATTTTTAGTGTGATTCTAAATATGAAAACAAAAATAGAGCAATTGTTGATCAAATATAACATTACATCAATAAGGCTGATCAGGAAAAATTAACTAAAGGAGCAGTTCACCCAAAAATGCCTCATGTGCTGCTTTCTTTTTCACAAGAGAATTTTTGAAGAAAAAAAATATTTTAAAATTACATTTCATGGTCACAAAAAGAGTATGAAAACACTAATGGATATAAATAACAGATACAAGATTTAAACAGATTTATGTCATGATGGAATAAAATAATGAATAGAACTCAATATAACAGAATTGTATTTTTTGGGTGAACATTTTCTGAAACATTCCTTAAATTGCTCATACGCTTTTAATTGTGAGTACCTTGTTTCTCATATTTTTGAACCGTAGAACTGCAACAAATGCACATCCGTGGTTTTCCTGTCGTGATTTATTCACAGCTTCCTTGGGAATTTTTAAAGCCCATAGGTTTGCATTCAGGATACTTGAACAGTTGACAACCTGTAAAAAGAACATTTACATTGATTAATGAAGACTTCTAGCCCAGATGGACATGTTGTAATCTTTCTCAGGCCGCACATTTATTTTGTTCTGAGTTGACGAGTAGCATGTATCTTCGGTTTCTGTGTTCTCAGCATGTATTTGGAGAAGACCAGCAGCCTTCTCTGTGGCAATTTCTTCTATGATTGCATTGTTATTTTCCATCTCTTCCATCATAGACTCCGTGTTTTCCAAGTATTCTCTGCAAAATTGATTTAATCACTTGATATTCCGTAATACAGTTACTGAAAAGTCACTGATAACCATGAATACTTACGATGCTACTGAATATTCAACACCTTCAAAATCACTCTCATCACAGGTCACACACGTGCATTCACTGTTCTTTAAATGCACAATGAATTTGCTTGCTACTTTTCCTTCAACACACAGAAATAAATAAGGGTTGGATTAGAGCCCTGCACATGCCTATCAAAATTCTCGGCCCGAGCCCGCCTTTTTTCCCAAGTTCACACAGAACAGCTTATACTACTGTTTTGCTAATATTAAAATAGATATGTGGCTATATTTTGTTTAGTGTTTTTATTAAGTTAATTTAACGTTTGGATCATTTTTTTTGTTCATTAAATATAAGTTGTTGTTTTGTTTTTTTTGAGTAACGAACAGCGGTCAGTGGAAGACTGTTCATCGTCTGTTTAATCATTTGTCTTCTCAAATCAGAACGACTTGCCTAAAATAAAATCTATAGTTATAAAACAGTTCAAGTATAAAACAATATTAGTTTAAACATTAAACCTAGGTAAATGTGTGCTATTAGGCGCATATCTAATCTTTAATCTGCATATTTGTGATATTTGCCTTATATTGATTTCAAGGACACTTTTTTTAACTTTTATGAGGGGCAATATTTTTCGAAATACTCCTAAATGTAGGCCTACGTGTCATAATGTACGTCAAATTCTTACATTTTATCAATAATTTTAGTTCGAATAATTAGACTCTGTATGGTTGTTACCATTCAAATTAAGTCAGTATCAACAAACTCCACTGTAGAGGAAACACCGAAGCTGCATTGAAAGTGTAATTTAGATGCATTTACTGTTTAATGAAGATAAGGTTCCATAAATGCATTACAATAAAACTGCAAATGCATAAATAATGTTATAAGATTAATGTTTTACTTTTTTGACATATAAATCTGAAATGTTGGAAAATTTGGAAAATATGTTGATACTTTTGAACATGAAACCAAAACACCAGTAGGTGGCGGAATGGTTCACTAAATCACTTGACGATTCGATTAGTTCAAAAATGCTGAAGCATTCAGTAATGAAACACCGCTGTGTGTTGTTACAGGAGCATCAGAGCCCGTTCTGCTAGGCTACTCAACAGCTTTTTCCCCCAGGCTGTGAGAGCCCTCAATTCCAGCCACCTCATCCCTCCTCTTATCCAAATGTAAACTGTTGCAGTTCCACCTGTAGAAGTCCACTCTTCTCTCTACATGCACCAGACACTTTCCTATTAACATTTCATGTTACAAGGACTTAACAAATGTTTATTTGCCAATGCACTACAAATCATATTGCACTACTTGGTTCTCAACCTTAAATACCTCTCTTTTGCACAATACCATGCATAATTATTATGTAAAGTACTTATGTAGTCTGTCTTATGTTATGTGTACGTATAGTTGATTATTTATAGTATATGTATAGTTAGATTGCCACTTTCAGTAGGTTAGCTATGTTTAGGTTTAAAAGTTGTTCCTACGTCTGGTGTTGTATGTACATATTTGTTTATTTATGTAGCACTGTGGTCCTGCGAGACACGACATTTCGTTCCACTGTATGTCCACACGTAGCGGAATGACAATAAAGCTCGACTCGACTCGACTCGAGATTGGCTATTGTTCTGCTGTGGCTTTGCTTAGAACTATTTTAGTGAGCAAAAACGGTCAATGATTTCTAAAATGTAAGTCAGTAAATATTAACTACTGGTTTATTGAACTGCTGCTGTATAAATCAATGTCACATTTGCAATCATGCTGGCTTGGTCATGTGATGTTGCTTATCATATGTTAAACACAATATTTATCTTTTTTTCTACCGCAGTATGTTGGTTCATGTTTGTCTCTTTGTGTGTTGCTGTTGTGCCTATAAGTTTTCATTTCTGAAAGTAATAAAATCAGAATCATTCTCACCAAAATTTCAGTGCTGCCCTAGTTATTGATTGTTATTGATGTGTTAATCAGGTTAATTCTCTTCCACTTGCCCCTTCACAAAAAGCTCTGGTACTGTAGAACAAAACACACCTGATGAATTCAGAGCTGATGATAGACAAGTACATGCCTTTGTCAGTAACCACGGTTTTATGCCTTCAAACGTCTCTTTCATTCTGATTTCATAATTTTCCCCCTGTTTCATTATGTTGAAACTGTATGATCTGCATTGTCCTGAAACCACAGAGAACATTTATATTTGTTAAAGAAATACTTTCTAAAAGAGCTTTGAACTCAATAATCGCTTATAAAATATAAGTGGGTTTTACCGAGAGAAGACATATTTAGTTTGACCATTCCTATTGGTTCATGAGCTGCCAGACATGTCCATTTTATGTCTGAATGAAAAACAGAAAACCTAATGAGTTTGTCAACTGTCACATGTTTCAGATAATAAGTTCACAGTCATGTTAGCAGTATATTTCACATCTACCTGGATATGGTAAGCTGTTTTCATTCCGGAAACAGGGATATTTCGAATTGACTTGTTTGGTCAGTTTTTCTGAGCAGGCTGCACAAACACAACATTATTAGACTATTAAATAATGATGTATAACGTGGTATAACACTCTAAATCAGATTTTCATGCCCACATACACATTTAACACACACATTAATTAAAGTTATATTTTTTAATTAATTAATTTAATTAAGCAGTAAATTTAAAATAATTTCATAAAATCAGCAAGAATAAGTTACCAGTCAAATGAAATCAGCAACAACAATTCACCTTTGCACGCCACAGAAGAGCACAAATATTTAGATTTTTTGACAAGATTCAGAGGTGGCATTAATGCATTTCATAATAACAATGTTATGAGATTCATGTTTTAAATGTAAGGTTTTGAATACAGGAATATTAAACAATTTAAATTAATAAATTTATACTTTACAAATGAAACTGAAAATGGCCAGTAGGTGGCAGTTAGTCAAAATATTTTTGACTGAATAATTCATTAAATCGATTCATTCAAAAGCCAGTTTCATTCATAAATTAAACAGTGCTGTGCCAAACTATAGATAAGCAGCGGCTCAGCTGTGACTTTGTTTGGAATTATTTTTGTTTGACAAATATAGCACAATCAGACAACGTGTTCCTAGAATGTAAGTCACTTAATATTAACTTTTGCATAAAATCAAAATTGTATAAAACTGTCGTACAATTTCAGTTTCATTTTTGCAAACTCCCTTTATAACCATTAAAAACTGTCACTTGTTTTAGTTCATCGTGAGCTCACAAACTTGCTTTTTAATTAATGAAGCTCACTACACTGCATTCTAAATATATTATTTACATCGTCTCTACACTTAGTTTGTTAATGAATGACAAAAACTGCAGTGCTTTCATGATCTGTGCTGTGAGAAGCAGGACCATGTAGATCTATGAGCAGGAAGCGCACAGATAGAGAAGCATTTCTATTGGCTGCAGTCTGCAGGTACTATTTTATATATATACACACTACTGTTCAAAAGTTTGGGGTCAGTAAGACTTGCAATTTTTTTTTATTAAGTCAAGGCTGCATTTATTTTATCAAAAATACAGGAAATAAACTGTAATATTACAAAATGTTATTACAATAGAAAATAATGGTTTTTATTTTCATATACTTTAAAATATAATTTATTCCTGTGATGCAATGCTGATTTTTCATCAGCTGTTACTCAGTTTCCCAGGCTTAAGTGTCACATGATCTCTCAGAAATCATTCTGATATTCTCAATTATTAGTAGAATTATCAGTTTTGGAAACAGTTGTGCCGCCAATGTTTTTTTTTTTTTTTTTTTTTTTTTTTGAACCTGTATTTTTTTCTTTCAAGAACAACATTTATTCAAACTATAAATCTTTTCTAGCAATGTAAATCTATTACGTCACGTTTTATTAATGTAACAATTTATTCATTTCTTTCAAAAAAAAAAAAAAAAAGAATGAATAAACATTTACTGACCCCAAACTTTTGAACGGTAGTGTATATCAGGTATTAATATATAAAACATATTCATTAACATATATTTCTCTTTAAATTGATAAATGTATTTTTTAACAACATACCTATCTGGCATGTAGAACAACAGATGATCATCAGCCACAGCAAATTTTGCTTTTGTTGAGACATAATTCCCAGAGACAACAGTCTGATAGAGACGCAAATGTTTAAATTTTGATTCTGTCAAACAGAGCTAATTAATTTTTTAATAATTTTCTTAGTACATTCTTGAGACAAAGTCCACAGTCCAAGAGTTCAGAGAGTTTGATGCATCCACATATAAAGCCGTTTGACTATGAGTTGCAGAAAACTGACATACAGTTCTGTTGAAAACATGCAAATCATGTTTATTTGGGGTTTAACTGAGAATTTCAGTATCTGGTTACAATCAGGACTAGTTTATCAGGTCATCTTTGTTCACAAAGCACAATGTAAATATAGAAAACATTTATTTGATAATTCAAAAACAATTTGAAGATGCATGAAAAAGTAACTTTCATTAGTGGATATCTGACATGATTTAGATACAGAAAATGTCAGGTTTTTACACTTTGTTGATGTGTTTGTGTACCTTTCTGTGCAAGTGAATGACATTCACATGTTTATAAATGTGACTAAAGTGAATAAATGATTAAGGATTTAGTCCACCATAAATTAATAAAATTACATTTTATTTGTTTCATTAAAATCATATGAGAAATAAAACAGAGAAGCAATATAAAACAATGACGGATTCACTGATTCTGACTGTGTTTTTTTTTATTATTATTTGTTGTGTTTCCAGTAACCAAATATGTTTCACATTCATGTACATTTGTTTTCTAAATAAGGTTCAGTGTTGTTTGAGTCATTGTGACACGCACATGATCATACATAATTAATAAATCAAACAATAGTAATATCAGATCATATCAAAAATTTGAAAGCAAAATATAATACTTCTACATTAATAGACAGTTACAGTTATGACCAACACAGACATTTGTCATTTGTTTGGTGTTAATTTACAAAAGTTAATAATTTTATTTGCATGCATCGTTTAAACAATGACTTTACAAATCAGTCTGAGACAAAGAAAGCCTTCTGTCTTAATTATGCTAGTTATAAATATTTTCCACAGCATTAATGTTGGATTGAGTGACGCTTGTGGTGGAGTCTGTGCTTTCTGGATCATCTGAGAAATTCCCCACAACATCGTTGCGAATGTGGCAGTAATATAGGAAGAGGAAAAACCCTGAAAAATAAAAGAATCAGAAGAACTTATTTCAATTCAAATGTGTTTCACATATGATTAAAGTCATTTGCATGACTTAAACTGTGACTAAAAATAATTAGACTTTTGGTTTAATTGTATAATCATTCATATAATCATTTATATCAATAACATGAATAAAAACAAATTAAATGGCATTTTATTAAATAAAAAATAAATTATAATAATTAAAATAAAAAAAAGAAACTAGAAAAGAACTAGAACTAGACAAAAATAAAGCGTTCTACTAAACCAAATGCACCAATTGTCAGGTTTCGGGACTCTTTTGTAGTGTTTTCATGTTAGTTTAGTCCTGTGTATTTGGTTTAGTCCAGTCTGTATTTGGTTTAGTCCTGTCCTTATTTGGTCATGTTCCTGTCTCCACCCCTCATTATCTCATTATCAGTTAAGTGCCTTCACCTGTCTGCCTCATTATCCACCCTATATAAGTTTCCTGTGATCATCGTTTGATTGTCCATTCTTGTCTTTGTGTGCGTGTCTCCTTGCCTGTCACCCTGTGGATTATTACTGTGGATTTTGTTTATTAAAGACTTGTTTTGCTCCTGATCTCGACCTTGCACTCCTCGTTTGTCCTCCCTACACGACACGTGACACCAATGCATGTGATTGTTTCTCACCCTGAAATGAGTTCAACACAGTGAATATGTAATATGAGGGAACGATCATCGGTCCATAACTGAAGAACGCCACAGACCACGTCAGACCGAAGAGCAGGAACAAACCCAACACCATCATCAGCTGCTTTCTGAACGTCTTTCTTTGGCCGACAATAGCTTTTATGTTTTTGGCGTGAACAGTGTTGACGATCACAATGAGGATGAAAACCAAAGCGTAGTAGCCGATGTTCACTATGTAGTGGATGTAAGAATTTGTAATCCAGCACCTGTTGTTAATAAAGAATGAAATATAATTAAGAAGAAATTCATAATGTATGATTTTGTGAAATTAGAAAAACTTACATTTGTGTGCTTTTTCCAGACGTTGCGTTTAGGATCACTGCTTCATATCCTTCTACAGAAACAATAACTACGACTATCGGAGCTGGACACACTGAAGAAAAACAAAAAGACGAGACAAATATTATTATAGTAAAAAAAAAAAAAAAAAAAACTAAAACCAAAAAAAAGTCGCAACTCACACTGTTATCTAACATTTACTAATCAGACCTTATTCTAAAGTGTTACCTATTGTACTTTCTAATTCTTTTGTAGTTTAATCCATTTGAAACATTAGTTTACTTACAAATTTTAAATGCATTCAAGCAATACACAAAAACTTACTTTCTGAGTTCCTTTAGTCATAAGACAAACATACCTACAGTATAACACTTTTTGCAACTTATCGTAATAACTTACCTTTATCAATACCTTAATCAGAGCTTCTAGTAATAATAATAACAATAATGTATATACAAATATTAAAACTTTTAAAATTACTAAAACATATCAAAAATAAATTGATTCAAAATATGAATAAAAACTATTAGTATATAAATGATGCTAAAATGTGTGTTCAAATGCCCTAAAACCCAACTTGACAGTAGTTGAAGTTAGAGGTTATTGCATTTTATTTTCTTTAAGGTAGGAGTTCATTGCACAGTCTCAGGTATGGGGACTATGCAATTTTTTTCCCCCCAAATAGTGCATACTAGTTCATACATATTATTACCATGTGAAAGAGTAAAAGAGCACTGCCCCAGTGACAGCCTTTGTACCATTTCTTCTAAAAGAGTATAACTCACCCCAGCCCAACACAGTGATCTTCCTCATGTAGTTTGTGATGGTGATGTTCTGCCTGATGAGCCATAAGTACATATGAAGAGCTTGAATGAAGAACCAGGTGAATGAGGCCAGCATGGAGTAATGCAGGACCAGCGCTATGAAGACGCACGCACCGTTGTCTTGTGTGTTAGCGACGCTCTCGTTTGACAAAAATGAGGCATTCAGTAGACACAAAGCCACAAACATGTTCATCAAGATCTTGGTGGCCTGATTTGATTTGGCTTTCCTATTAAAACATACAAATGTTTTATAACCAGAAATTTACTACACTAGTGCTTTGATCTCATCACCTGAAGAATGTTTTACATGAAATACTATTTCAGTCTTTCTACTTTAATGTTACTTGCTGTTGCTTTGTAATTATTTGAGATATTTATTTGATATATTTATAGATATGTTTTGGTGTAGTGTGATTATTGGTTACTAAACAGCACAATCTATATAATATACTTTAGCATATTATACCGTAGCAGGAAATGCATGAATAAAGCGATGGTCAGAAAGAATATGGAGATGCCGCAGCCGATATGAGTGATAGAAGTCGGTGAATTCTGACGTGGCGATTTGATTTGTACATTTGGCAGATGCTGAAGGATCAGAGAAAACAGAATAAAACACACAGATCAGTGGAACGGTTTTTAAAAACATCAAAGTTTTAAATGCATGTATGCTTGGTTTGTCATCTTTTATGTGTTCACTAGCATGTAGGGATGGGCTGAAAGACTTTGAAAGACTTGATTTAATAGGATCTTTAAACAGAACATATATTACGAAAGCATAAGTTCTTCTCTGAGAAGTTTCTCACCATCAGCACTGAAAAGAACGTCAGATGTGAGCAGGAGCACTTTATGATGGTGTTATTGATTTTTGTCTCACAGCCGGACGCCGTCCAATTAAGTTCTCCTTCAAATAAAAGAGAATTATAATTATATTAAAATCAAATGGGTTTGTTTCTAGGAACTGAACAATACAGCCATAAAGTAGTGCTGGGCAATAAAATGATAATTATCACAATAGATTTGCATTATATTTCCATGCAAATATTATAGAAACCATATACACTGTAAAACACAAAAACAAAAAACAATTTGTTGAGTCAACTTAAAATAATTAGTTACCATGTTCCCTTAAATTTTTAAGTTCAGTCAACTTAAGTTAATTCAAACTTAACAGCTGTGTTTGTTACTCGGGTGAATCAACTCAAATATTTAAGTTGTCACCTAGTAAATCGTAACATTTCAAGTTGACTAAACTGTTTTCACATTGACTGAACTTAACATTTTAAGGCAGCCATGTAACAAATTATTTTAAGTTGACTCAACAAATTGTTTTTTACATTTTACCATTTGTGTGGTTTTACCTTTGGTTATCATGATGTAATTTTGTAATACTATAGATGTAGAAAGGTTCCTTTTAATAAAAATAGAGGCCTAGTTCAACTGTCAGAATATTTTAATTTTACCCTATATATATGAGGTTGTTTTAGGTTGTTTTGTACATGTATATATTATCAATCAAAGTCAGGTATATATTACTACAATCAAAGTCAGGAAACACAAACCTGTTTCACGATTGGAAACTATTTTTATTTTAAGATATTTTGTTTAAAAATAAATAACACTGAAAAAGAACTATTATGTAAATGTACTAATATTTTTTTTATATAGAAAAAAATATTATAAATGTTTTAAATATTTTGCCTCAGATTTGTGAAATGTTCGCCTGTTTGGTTTTAACTACCTGGTTTCTATAACTTTCAATCAGGAGAAAAAAAATCTACCTTTAAGCTTCAAAGAAATAAAAATGTAACATGTATCATGATGATCATCAGTATCGACTGATATAAGAAATTGTATCGTGATAATTTTTTGGCCCTATTGTCCAGTCCTAATTGAACGTACCTTTGCCATCCCAAGAAGCGCAGGACGCCTTACTCTCCTGAAAGAACATGTTTATTTTAATAATTTTGTTTTCACATTGTCTAGTCAGTATAACATAATACGTTCTGCAACAAAACCATAATTACCGTATCATTATTTATAAAGTACATGTCAATATTGTTAATAAGGTTGGTGATATTGGCCCTCATTGTTATTCCATAAATCTCATTGTTTAAAAGGGTCTGATCTTTCATTTTGTCCTAAATCAGAAAACAAGAGAGGAGTCATGAATCAACTGATCAAAAACATTTGTCCAAAGATAGAATCTTTTAAGAAGATTTCCATACAATGCTTAAAAGTAAATATATATATAAAATAATACATTGTTTCCTATGTTTTTGAATCGTAGAACTCCAACAAATCCACTTCCATTGTTTTCAAGGCGTGATTTATCAAAAGCCTCCTTGGAAATCTTAATAAACCAGGAACAGTTTGTATTCATGTCACTTTGACTCTCAACAACCTGTGAAAAGAAGAATTGCCATGATAACTGAAGAATCATGCCAGTTATGTCATGTTTTAATTCATCTCTGTGCTTAGGTTTACCGTAGCATAATTTGAAGAGAAGCATATGTATATGTCTTTGGTTTCTGTGTTCTTGGCTTGTGCGTAAAGAAGACCAACAGCACCCTCTGTGACAATCGCCTCATTGCTTTTATTGCTTTTTTCCAGCTCTTCCAATTTAGACCCAAGACTGTCCAGTGCTTTACTGTAAAATGGATTGAATCACATGGTATTCTGTAATGGGTTTAAGACTTGATATCCACTGGTAACTGCACACTTACGATGCCTTTGAGGGATCAGTGTATCCTTGAGTTGTCGTATGTGACGTGAAAGTGGTAGTTGGATTGTGAGTTGTCTCATATGATGTGAAACTTGGAGTTGTCTCAGGAGTTGTTATATGTAATGTGAAACTGGTAGTTGGATTATGCATTATTGTATGTGATGTGAAACTTGTAGCTAGTTCAGGAGTTGCCGTATGTGATGTGAAACTGTTAGCTGGATTATGTGTTATCGTATGTGATGTAAAATGGGTAGTTGGATTGTGAGTTGCTGTATGTGACATGAAACTAGTAGTTGGCTCGGGAGTTGTCGTATGTGATGTCAAACTTGTAGTTAGTTCTGGAGTTGTCGTATGTGATGTGAAATGAGTAGTTTGATTGTGAGTTGTCTCAAATGATGTGAAACTTGGAGTTGTTTCAGGAGTTGTCTTATATGATGTGAAATGGGTAGTTGGATTGTGAGTTGTCGTATGTGATGTCAAACTTGTAGTTTGTTCAGGAGTTGTCATATGTGGCATGAAACTTGTAGTTAGTTCGGGAGTTGTCGTATGTAATGTCAAACTTGTAGTTAGTTCGGGAGTTGTCATATGTGGCATGAAACTTGTAGTTAGTTTGGGAGTTGTCGTATGTGATGTAAAACTGTTAATTGGATTATGAGTTGCCGTATGTGATGTCAAACTTGTAGTTAGTTCAGGAGTTGTCATATGTGATGTAAAACTGTTAGTTGGATCGTGAGTTGTTGTATGTGATGTCAAACTTGTAGTTAGTTCGGGAGTTGTCATATGTGGCATGAAACTTGTGATTAGTTCAGGAGTTGTCATATGTGATGTCAAACTTGTAGTTCGTTCCAGAGTTGTCGTATGTGATGTCAAACTTGTAGTTTGTTCAGAAGTTGTCATATGTGGCATGAAACTTGTAGTTAGTTTGGGAGTTGTCGTATGTGATGTAAAACTGTTAACTGGATTGTGAGTTGCCATATGTGATGTCAAACTTGTAGTTAGTTCGGGAGTTGTCATATGTGGCATGAAACTTGTAGTTAGTTCAGGACTTGTCATATGTGATGTAAAACTTGTAGTTAGTTCAGGAGTTGTCGTATGTGATGTAAAACTGTTAATTGGATTATGAGTTGCCGTATGTGATGTCAAACTTGTAGTTAATTTGGGAGTTGTCGTATGTGGCATGACAATTGTAGTTAGTTCAGGAGTTGTCGTATGTGATGTAAAACTGTTAACTGGATCGTGAGTTGTCGTATGTGATGTCAAACTTGTAGTTAGTTCTGGAGTTGTCGTATGTGATGTCAAACTTGTAGTTAGTTCTGGAGTTGTCGTATGTGATGTGAAATTGGTAGTTGGATTGTGAGTTGTCGTATGTGATGTCAAACTTGTAGTTAGTTCTGGAGTTGTCGTATGTGATGTGAAATTGGTAGTTGGATTGTGAGTTGTCGTATGTGATGTCAAACTTGTAGTTAGTTCTGGAGTTGTCGCATGTGCTGTCAAACTTGTAGTTAGTTCTGGAGTTGTCGTATGTGATGTGAAATTGGTAGTTGGATTGTGAGTTGTCGTATGTGATGTCAAACTTGTAGTTAGTTCTGGAGTTGTCGCATGTGATGTCAAACTTGTAGTTAGTTCTGGAGTTGTCACATGTGATGTGAAATGGGTAGTTGGATTGTGAGTTGTCGTATGTGACATGAAACTAGTAGTTGGCTCGGGAGTTGTCGTATGTGATGTGAAATGAGTAGTTGGATTGTGAGTTGTCTCATATGATGTGAAACTTGGAGTTGTTTCAGGAGTTGTCTTATGTGATGTGAAACTGTTAGTTGGATTGTGAGTTGTCGTATGTGATGTCAAACTTGTAATTAGTTCAGGAGTTGACGTATGTGATGTCAAACTTCTAATTAGTTCTGGAGTTGTCGCATGTGATGTCAAACTTGTAGTTAGTTCTGGAATTGTCATATGTGATGTCGAACTTGTAGTTAGTTCTGGAATTGTCATATGTGATGTCAAACTTGTAGTTAGTTCTGGAGTTGTTGCATCTGATGTCAAACTTGTAGTTAGTTCTGGAGTTGTCGTATGTGATGTGAAATGGGTAGTTGGATTGTGAGTTGTGGTATTTGACAGTGGTGTAACGGTGGTTGATTTTCCATCAACGCAGGTCACACACATCCATTCACTGTTATTTAAACATACAATATATCTGCTTCCTTCTTTCCCTTCAAATGAGAAAGTAAATAATTAGCAAAATATATTGTAATCAATAACTGAAACATTCTTATAGATTGCTCTAATGTTTGTTGGTTATTTATATTCCAAGAAACACTGTTATTTTCAACATTATAGCATTTTTGTCAGTTCACATATTTTTTTATTGGGGTCATTTCGTGATAACTCAAACAAAGTTCCTCGGCTGAAAATTTAGATTTTTTTTGTTTGTTTTGTGGAGAGAGAAACATATATAGTGATGAAAGACAGGATATTAAATGTCTGGTATTTTTGGTAATATATTACACCGGACAGGACCGCTTAACATTCATCGAATTCAAAAATTGCTTATCATCTGATATATTTTAGTAACAACTTTACATGGCGGCTCAATCTAATGTCTCAATCTAACATAGAACAATGCATGCTTTTCAAGTGTGCCGAGAGTGAAAGCTGATTAGTGAATACTGCTGATGAAGGCGCCGGAGAGCGCCTGTGTAATACATCTATCAAATCTGTTGTGTGTACTCACAATAACAACAAAATAGGATGTGCTTTTTGCTGTTTTGGTATCGAGTGTGTCAAAAAAAAAAAAAAAAAACCTCAGTGTATACTTGCCTTACAGGCATGAAAAATATAGAGAGAGAGTGTAATGTCTACTTTTAAATAAACCAATTCAAATGGAAAACAAATTCTTAGACTGTGCAGTCCGTATAAAAGGTGTATACAGGTGAATCCACTACTGTGGAGATGACTTTATCTCTTAAGCCAAAAAAACAAAGAAAGCACTAGATTATTAATAAATAATTCAAATGTTAAAGCAGCCTTCTTACTATTTTTCCCTGACATATTCATAATCATTACTTCTGCTGGTGTGCTGTGGCAAGCTTTATGTGTGTGCTTGAGGGCTTATTAGACTAAGTAGGCAATTACAGGCTTATTAATAGTCAACCAGAAAAATCTTTAGTCAAGGACAGCCCTAGTGCAAAGTGAACCACATTTGGTTTTCAATCACTGAAAACTGGTAAAATTAAACAGTTTGCACAGGGAGTTGCTTTGAAATCCTAATATCTATGTGAATTAACTATATGGCGCCTTGAAAATTAAGATTTCAAAAAGAACGTTTATTAAGAACGAGAATCTGGAAGGATATTAAGATATCTTAAATACTTTCTGAGTTACAGGCATGACAACTTTAGAAAAAGAATATTTATGGCACTAGGACAGGTATGTTCTATGTAGTTGTGTTCAGTGTTGGGTGTAACGCGTTACTAAGTAACGTGTTACTGTAATTAAATTACTTTTCCACTGAAAAAGTAGAGTAACTGATTACTGTTCATTTTTAGGTATTTTAATTACAGTTACTTATGATGTACTTGCGTTACATTGTAAAATAATTAAACTCGTATATCATTATTTAATTTTATTAATTTATCTTCTAAAGGTAAAATAAACTCTGCAGCTTTAAAATCGTTGTAGTGCAGGTGCACCAGATTTCGCGTCAGTTTGCTGCAAGATTTCGTTTCGGTCTTTTATTAAGTTAATTTAGAAAAACGTTTGGATTTTTATTTATTTTTTTTGGTCTTTAGATGTAAGTTTTGTTTTTGTTTTTGTTTTTTTAAGTGACAACGACCTAAAGAGCATGTGACCGGCCGTCAATTTATACCACGTTTGATTTAGCCTCTTAAATCAACACTTGATTTGACTAAAATTAATAAAAATAAAACACTTCAAGGATCACAATGTTAGTTTAAACGTTTATCACCACTATCTCAGAACAAAGGCATTTTTACAAGATGAGCAGGCTGCTGCTGGCAACGGCATGGAAAAGATACAAATAGCCAAATAATAATAAAATGAAAATAAATAAATAAATAGGGTTGTGCAATTAATCGAAATAAAATTTATTTTCATTTTATTATTATTCAAACGATTCTGAAAATACAATAATCGAGATAAAACGATTAGTGCTCTCTATTCCGCCCCCTTTGGTGCGCGTTTGCTTCTCCATAAAAGCCAAATCAGTGACTTGCATAAAATGGGACTTGCTTGATTTATTAATGTTTTTTTTTTTTTTTTTTTTGTCGTGTTTTTAAAAGCACCAAAGAGAATTCGCGCTGTTCTGTGTATGCATTCAGAGACAGAAAAGAACACGGACAAGTGATCGTTTAGCTATTTTTTTCAGCTATTAAAATATTAATTAGACATATTAGATATTAGATTAGACATATATTTTGTTTCGTTTTTTTATTAAGTTAATTTAAAAAAAAAAAAAAAAAAAATTTCGTTAAATATAAGTTTTTTTTTTTTTTTTAAGTAGCAAACAGCTGCCAGTGGAAGACTGTTCATAGTCTGTTTGATCAATTTGCCTTCTCAAATCATCACGACTAAAATAATATCTATAGATAAAGAAGGGTTAAAGTATAAAACAATTGGTTTAAACGTTAAACAATGTGCGCTTCGTTTGTGCGGAAAGTGGAAGCTAAAGCCACTTCGCAGGATATGGAGGCGCCAGCGCCGTCACTTGCATTTATTTCCAGTGGAAACAATTTTAAATTATCCATCAAAACAATACATGGCTTACAGACATGATAAATAAATATATAGAAAGCTTTATTTTTTTGCTTAACGAAATAAAACAAATAAAACACAAAAACTCTTTCATTATGTAGCTAATCCGTAAAGATTCATTTCTCAAGGCCCATCAAATAGGAGATTTCGTGACGCGTGTACGTGAGTGAGTAGACTGTGTAATGGATTATGAAATATATTTGTTTAGTTTGCCGTCATCAACTTCTCTTAGTTTCTTTTAATTTATGGATGTCTAAAATATAGAAAAAGGAGAAGCCTAAAACAAGCCCGATGCCCGGCCCGTGTCTGAGCTATGACGTGAAATTTTGCCCGAAGCCCGGCCCTAACGCCGTAAATAAGTTGACACGGGCTGAAATGCCGGGCTCTACTCCTGCTAAGCAGGCAAAACTTGATTTTACTTCGTTAGCGCAGAAAGTGTCTGAAGGTGAGCTTAAAAAAATGATTGCAGGCTACATTGTGGAAGAGATGCTACCGCTGCATACTGTAGAATCTCCGTCTTTTAGGTGCATATTAAACAAAATACCTGTGTGTTGTCCGCTCAAGTATTTAGTTACGTTACTTATTGAGTAATTAAGTTACTTTTCAGACACAGTAATTAGATAAGTATTTAAAATACAACATTGATTAAGTAATTAGTAATTAGTAATTAATTACTTTTTTAAAGTAACTTACCCAACACTGGTTGTGTTGATATAAAATCAAGAGATACATTCCTAGTGTCAAAATTATTTGTTCTTCAGATATTCCTCTTTAAAAGAAAAAAGTATCAGCTGAATGTAAAATGACCCACAACAGATTTTACTAAGAGACCTACCAATCTCTGTGTAAAAATAAAAAAAAGATGTTGCCAGCTTTCAAAATTAGTTTTTTACAGCCCTGTAAATTGATTTCAAATTTCAGGTGAAAATTTTTATTTTGGCCTCCCCACTACAAAATATGTGTTTCTCAGCAAATATACATTTGTGACATTTAATAGTTTGGTTTCATCACTATTTATGTTTTAAAATAATATAATAAAATACATTTAAGCTGGGGACATTTCTGAAATTTGTTTTAGACACCAGACTAGACACAGAATGACTCATTGACAGTCATGTTGATTGTGTCATGTTTTCAATAAATCTTCATTTTAAGCACTAAACAGTGACCACTTATCATGAATGAATTGCAAGTACGTTTTATGTTAAAGACCTAACCAACTTGGTGATTACTTAGTGAAGAAAAATTATGGCAATTCACATGTTGTACTGTATTTTGTAAGGTTCTGCCTCAGATTATCTGGGTTTACCACTAGATGGTGCCATTTGAATCCCTGATCACTTCTCCTTTGTTAGAGACTTGTTGCTTAGACTTTTTTTTCTTTTTTTTTTTTTTTTTGCCCCACTTGGATCATAACAGTATTTATTTTGATTCTGAAATCAAATCTTGATAGGTGTGAAACAGGCAATTAAAACAACAACTGAAAAAGCAGTTTATAAAACTAGACTTAGTTTATAACAGACTTACCGCTGCATATATCATTGTTATATTGGGCGTTTCTACATTTCTCTCCAGGATCAACAGGATCAATGTTCTGACATCCTCCAGAGATCATGACAACACAATTCAACGTAATTATAAAACCATGCATATGACTAATAGCGAACATGCTTTTGCTTGTTTTAAGTGTAAAGCTTAAATTCTGATACAACTATGCAATATATTGTGTCAACAGCTTCTCATAAGTGCATCTTGTATTGTTATACTAGAAAACAAATAAAAATACTAAGTAACACAGGGACCCTGTCATGCAAGCATTTATGCATGTATTCTTATACAAGTTTTTTGAATGTTTAGTGAAAGCAAACTTCTTCAAAACTGCTGGTCTAGATATGAACATAACTTTTATTAAAGACTGTTGTGTTTTCAGTTTGCAGTATTTTCAGCATTTCAGTGTTCAGTATTTAAGACACAGAACAATAATGTCAATAATGCACATAAAAAAAAAAAACTGTTCTGCCATAAATTGAAGACATAGATTAAAAACAGTATAACAGTGGATAAATATCTTACCTGTCTGTGGTATTATGCTGCTCATTATGCCAACCTGTGCCTGGCAAGTCTCATATTCTGTAAATAGGAAGAGATGAAGTGATTACATTATTTACTAAATGTAACTAGGGATGCACAATATTGGATTTTTGCCGATATCCGACATGCCATTATTTTTCATCTCATTTTGGCCGATACCGATATATTCAAGGCTGTCTCACGACCAAAAAACACCACGTCTCTCTTGTGCACTACATATTTTTAACAAAAAACGTACTACTTTATCAGGCGGCTTTGCGCATACCCACTTCTAATACCCTCTTGATGCACATTGTTCAGTATTGTCCTGCATTTGCCAAAATTCTGACTGCCCGCCACATCCAGTCATATGTAAATAAATGCAAATATTCACTAAAAAAAGGCAGTGATGATGCAGTCAGGACCATGATAAGACATTTAAAAGTTCAGTTGTCGTGTTGGATGAAAAACAAAACAGACGAACGTGTGACAAAGCTGAAATGCTTTTTGTAAAGAAGAACTTGCATGCTCTTTTGAAAATCCAGAAGTAAATGTATAGGGCTATTTTATTTTTATTTTTATTTTTTTATTTTACCTTAAAATTACATTGACTTAATTTTATTTAAAATGCACCTGCTGTAGAATGTTTGTTTTACTCGTTGCACTAAACATTATTTCATTTAACATTTTAGAATTATTTATTTATATAGCCTACTTTGGTTTTATTTATTTTCACTGGTAAAGACCATTTATTTTTTGACACCAAAATTAAAAACGAAAACAAGTGCTGAATGCTGATTAAGTAACATTGTCATGAACTGTGTCATTGTGGCTCCCTCCCTTCACCATCAGAGGGAGCCTTCATTTCTCTATGGACTTTAACTCACTCCATTTTCACTACATTACCCATAATCCCCTCCTGTCACCTCTCACCCCTGTCGGCCATCTTGCTTTTCACTACATAAATAGCCCGGCCTGTTCCCTGTTCAGATTGCGAAGTTTTGCATAGTTTACTGTGTCAATTCCGAGCGTTATTTCCTGGTTGCCCTTTCGTTGCCGAGCTCCTCTGTTCCTGGTTCCCTGACTGTTCTCCGCCCGCCTATCGACCCCTCGCCTGTCCCTTGGATTATTCTGCTCGCTGCCGGCCCCAGACCTTCTCGCTCGGATACTGACGCTTCTTTGTTTTGTCCTACGTTGCCTATGTTTGTTCCTGCCTGACCCCTGCTTGTCGACCACGATTATTTCTACTAATAAAGCTTTGCATTTGGATCCATCCGTCTTCGTCATCGTTACAGAAAACTTCGCCAACCCCGGATCCAGCAGCTTTATTTCACCCACCAGCTCAACCATGGACCCCTTCGACCAACTGCTAACACTCAAACAAAATGGTATGCCCATTGAGGACTTTGTTTCACTTTTTTGCAACCAGATGTACCAACTCACATTCTATGATGAACAATATTTTATGGACATTTTCCGTTTGGCTCTTGATGAGCCTCTCAAATCGAGGCTGCGTTTTGAGTGCCCCCGCACTTGTTTCTCCGATTATGTGGACTTTGCATTGTGGTGCGGGGGTTCATCTTCTATTTCTGTGGCTGTTGAAGAGCGGAAACGCGACTACAAAGAGGAGGATTGTGATTACATCTTGCCACGCTCCTGTTTCACAGACACCTGGGATTATGCACTACAGTATGGGGACTTATTTGACACTGAGGATTTTGCGGGGGAGGACCGCGAACCCACAGTAATGGCGGCCGCGCCGTCGCGCGTTCACAAAATGGCAGCCGCGTCGTCGCGCGTTCACAAAATGGCGGCCGCGCCGGCGCGCGTTCACAAAATGGCGGCCGCGCCGGCGCGCGTTCACAAAATGGCGGCCGCGGCATGTTGCGATCACAAGATGGCGGACCTCCCAGCACACTTCCTCAACCAAACAAGCGATAATAGACTCATATCCTGTCTGGAAGATCCACCAATCCTCTCAGTCAAGTCAGTGCTCACCAAAATCCAGCCTGCTCAGTACCCCAAGTCAGTCAAGATGGCTGCCAAACCACAGCTTCCCCAAGTCAAGATGGCAGCCATTCCAGAGCCAAATCAAGAGTCAAGTCTACCCTCAACTGGCTATCCAGAGTCAAGTCCAGTACCAGCCGTTTCCCCACTGCCAAGTCAAGTCACAGTTCTCCCTCCAGAGCCAAGTAAAGTCACAGCAGTTCCCTCCAAGCCAAGTCAAGTCACCGCTGTTCTTCCAGAGTCAAGCCAAGTCGTTACAGTCGCTATTCCAGAGTCAACACCCGTCATGGCCGCCCATCTTGTATCAAGTCAAGTCACAGCCGTCCCTGAACCAAGCCATGTCACAGCGACACTCGACCAGCTGGAGGACATCCTCGCTTCACTCCGCAAGCTGCAAGCCGCAGCTGTTCCGTATCCCGTGTCAAGCATCGTCGCCGCAGCTGCTCCGCCTCCAGCGTCAAGCATCTTCGCAGCTGCTCCGCCTCCAGCGTCAAGCATCTTCGCAGCTGCTCAGCCTCCACAGTCGAGCCCTGTCTTCGCAGCTGCTCCGCCTCCACAGTCGAGCCCTGTTTTCGCAGCTGCTCCGCCTCCACAGTCGAGCACCGTCGTCGCAGCTGCTCCGCCTCCTGAGTCAAGCCCCGTCGCAGCTGCTCCGCCTCCTGAGTCAAGCCCCGTTGCAGCTGCTCCGCCTCCTGAGTCAAGCGTCTTCGCAGCTGCTCAGCCCCCGCAGTCAAGCGTCTTCGCAGCTGCTCAGCCCTCAGAGTCAAGTGTCGTCGTCGCAGCTGCTCAGCCTCCACAGCCAAGCATCTTCGCAGCTTCTCAGCCTCCACAGTCAAGCGTCGACGCAGCTGCTCCGCCTCCAGAGTCAAGCGTCTTCGATGCAGCTGCTCCTCCCTCTGAGCCAAGTCATGTCGTCGCATCTGCTCCGCCTCCAGAGTCAAGCATCTTCGACGCAGCTGCTCCGCCTTCAGCGGCAAACAACGTCGTCGCAGCTGCTCCGCCTTCAGCGTCACACGTCACCGTCGCAGCTACTCCGCCTTCAGCGTCAAGCATTGTCGTCGCAGCTCCTCCTACTCCAGAGTCAAGCCAAGTCGTCTCAGCTGTTTCCCCAGAGTTAAGTGATGTCTCAGCTACTACACCCCCTGAGTCAAGCTTCATTGTCACAGCTGCTCCTCCCACTGAATCAAGAGTCATCGTCGCTGCCACTCCTCCTGCGTCAAGCCTCGTCGCTGCTGCTTCAGAACCCTGTCTCAACACAGCTGCACACATACCAAGCCAAGCCACAGCCTCTGTTCCGGCACCCAGTCAAGTCACAGCTCTTGTTCCAGTACCAAGCCAAGTCACAGCAATTGTTCCTGAGCCCAGTCCCATCATTGGCACCACTCCTGTGCTGGCCTTCACTGAGGCCGTGCTCCTCCTGAGAACTGCTCTTTGGGTTGTCTGGGCCGCATATACCACCACTGAGTCCTCAGAGGTGGCGACTCACCCCGCAGAACCTCTGAGGGTGGCCTCCTCCGAGGAGGTGGCCGAGGCCACGGATTCTCAAGCCAAGGGGGAGGTCGCACCTGCTCCCTGCACGGTGGTAGCGCCCAGCAACCCACTCCTCTCTGAGCTCTTGCCTAGTCCCAATTCAGCCGCTGAGGCCCCCTATACGCTGGGTATCCAGCCCAACCTGGCCAGGAGCTTGGGCTCCGAGCTTTCTCTCTCTGTGTGTGTATGTACGTCTATGCTCTATGTTACAGACCTGTCTGCTCCACCCTGGGGGGCTTCTGCGCTGCCCTGGCGGGTCCCTGTCCTGTCTGCTCTGCCCTGGGGGGATTCCGCTCTGCCCTGGAGGGCTCATGTCCTGTCTGATCTGCCCTGGAGGGCGTCCGATTCGCCTGATCCGCCCTGGAGGGCGTCTGATTCTCTCTCTCTCTCTGTGTGTCTGTCCATGTTCTGTGTTACAGACCCATCTGCTCCGCCCTGGGGGGATCCCGTTCCGCCCTGGAGGGCTCCTGTCCTGTCTGTTCCGCCCTCGGGGAATCCCGTTCTGCCCTGGAGGGTTCCTGTCCTGTCTGCTCTGCCCTGGGGGGATCCCGCTCCACCCTGGAGGGTTCCTGTCCTGTCTGCTCCACCCTCGGGGAATCCCGTTCTGCCCTGGAGGGTTCCTGTCCTGTCTGCTCCACCCTGGGGGGCTTTCGTGACGCCCTGGAGGGTTCTAGTCCTGCCTGATCCACCCTGGAGGGCGTCTGTCTCGCCTGATCCGCCCTGGAGGGCGTCTGTCTCGCCTGATCCGCCCTGGTGGGCGTCTGACTCGCCTGATCCGCCCTGGAGAGTTTCTGCTCCACCGGCTCCACTAAGGAGAATGTCTGCCCCATCTTGGGGGCTCCCTGAGCATTCTTGGCAGCTCTGTTGCTCGGCGGCCATTTCGGCACTTCCTGGACTATGTGCCCCGTTGAACTCTGTCAGCCCGCATGGACCTGGTCCTCCCCTTTGCGCTCTACCCTTCCCCCCTGCCCTTTGTTGTTTTTGGACTGTTTTGAGCGTCTGGAAGCCGCTCCTAAGGGGGGGGCTCTGTCATGAACTGTGTCATTGTGGCTCCCTCCCTTCACCATCAGAGGGAGCCTTCATTTCTCTATGGACTTTAACTCACTCCATTTTCACTACATTACCCATAATCCCCTCCTGTCACCTCTCACCCCTGTCGGCCATCTTGCTTTTCACTACATAAATAGCCCGGCCTGTTCCCTGTTCAGATTGCGAAGTTTTGCATAGTTTACTGTGTCAATTCCGAGCGTTATTTCCTGGTTGCCCTTTCGTTGCCGAGCTCCTCTGTTCCTGGTTCCCTGACTGTTCTCCGCCCGCCTATCGACCCCTCGCCTGTCCCTTGGATTATTCTGCTCGCTGCCGGCCCCAGACCTTCTCGCTCGGATACTGACGCTTCTTTGTTTTGTCCTACGTTGCCTATGTTTGTTCCTGCCTGACCCCTGCTTGTCGACCACGATTATTTCTACTAATAAAGCTTTGCATTTGGATCCATCCGTCTTCGTCATCGTTACAAACATGTTTGTTTTTTTGTTGCTAGTTAAAAAAAAACATGAAAAATCATGACCATGCGTCACTAATTAATTGATCATTAATTTAAAGCAAACAATCTACTAAACCCTGAGCGCATGTGAGTAAAATATTCCTCTTATCAGCAAGACATATCAGCATAATTTTTCATATCCAATATCAGTCCAATAATATTGTGCATCCCTAAATGTAACTAATCTAAAATAGTCTGTGTTTGTACCATGATCTACTCTTTCTCAGGAACTCATTACAGACCTTACAGGACAATAAACATATAGACTGCATTTAAACAGCTTGTTTTGTAGATAACTGCAGTCTTAAGTGTTACAAACTATTTGTTTTTAAAACAAAGATCAATCATTGTGGACAGATTTGTCATGTGTGTCTGTAGGGGTTGTTGTGCACTAAAAAAAAAAAAAAAAAAATCACAATCTTCAACATTAATATTCTACTTTTGCAGAATGTCACAAACCTGATGAATTCGAAACTGACGGCAGACAAGTATCATTTGTAAATAACCATAGTTTTATGCCTTCAACCAGGTCATCCATTCTGAATTCATATTGCTCCCCCTGTTTTATTATGTTGAAACTGTATGATCTGCATTGTCCTGAAACCAAAAAATAAAACATTTCCATTTGTTGAAGAATTACTTTTTAAGAGCTTTGAACTTAACAATGGTTTATAAATAAAA
This sequence comes from Cirrhinus molitorella, assembly GCA_033026305.1. Lineage (NCBI taxonomy): Eukaryota > Metazoa > Chordata > Actinopteri > Cypriniformes > Cyprinidae > Cirrhinus > Cirrhinus molitorella. The sequence goes on from CM065135.1 coordinate 35,182,889, forward strand.
TATAAACAAGTTTTACCAAGAGAAGAGAGATTTAGTTGTACCATTCCTATTGGATCATGAGCTGTCAGACATTTCCATTTTGTATCTGAATGAAAAACAGAAATGAACTCAATGAGTTCAGATAATACATTCGCACAGTCATGTTAGCAGTATATTTCACATCTACCTGAATATGGTGAGCTACTTTCGTTCCAGAAACATTGATCTGTCGAATCGACTTGGATGATCAGTTTTTCTGAGCAGGCTGTACAAACACAACATTATTAGGTTGTCTTTGATCATTTATATCAGATGTCAAAATGTAGTTCATGTTATTTTTTGTTTATATTTTAATGTGTTTTCTAATGTTCAACAACATGCCAAAAGGTAAATAGTTGAGTCTATGAATGGATCATTATTACAGTATTATGTTTCTAGCATGTTATGTTTGGCAACAGTTCCTTTAACCCTAAAAGATGGAATGTGTGGCTTTTCATTTTTTTAAACAACCATGTCAGTAGATGTATCATGGCCATATTTCAGGATAACAATATCAAGATTCATCAGAATTAAAATTGTAAAAAAGTCACTTTCACCGATAAACTGGGCCGGTTGCATGAATGCCCTTAAGGCAGAGGTCTTCAACCCTGCTCCTGGGGACCCACTTGCCTGGAAAGTTTATTTGCAACCGGCTTCAGCACACCTGCCTGCAATTTTCAAACAGTCTGGAGGAGCTTGATTGCCCGCATCAGGTGTGTTTGATTAGGGTTGTAGCTAAACTCTTCAGGATAGTTGGTCCCCAGGAACAGGGTTGTAGTCCTCTGCCTTAAGGTAAGAAATCCCTTAGTTACAAGGTTAAAGGTACCCTTAGTGAAGCATAGGTTGCAAGAAACAATAACCTAAGGATCCATTTAAGGGAAGGCTGTCACTAAGTATTTCCCTTAATTGCTTAAGTGTTCCCTTAAGTTCTGTTATGCGTTGATACAGGAGTCCTTAGTAACCGTTTTACCTTTAAAAAATTTAGGGACCAAAACAGCTCCCTTAAATCATCTTAAACTCAGTATCTGCAGTATTTTTAAGCTCAAATGTAAATTTTTAAGCTCAACGACTTTTAAGCCCTTTTTTTAAGACCTGCAAATGAGTGCAGTAGGACAATGTCATGGTAACGTTAAACTGTAAAATGACTGTAAAAAGCATGACTTACAGGTTTTCACAAAAACAAAATATACTATATAAGAAAATGGATGAGTCATATCCGTTATTACATTAATTGAAACAATTATTATCGATCAATTATTATATACATTAAATAACAATATAAACATATTTCACTGTCTTAATTGTTTAGATTTTTATAATGCATTATTTTCTTGTTGATCCACCAGTTTACAACTCTACGTGTTTGGTGTGTCAAAACATGGTTGTTTTTTTTGTTTTTTTTTTACATTAGAAAATTTCAGTCATCAGTTAGCATTTGGAGCTTTCGTAAAGACCTTAAAATAGCTGTTTCTCCATTAATGACTGTACATAAAACAGTACAGAAATGTGCAATGATCATGTTTAATTAATAAAATGTTTCTATTAGATAAAGTTAGATTTCTATTAGATTTCGTTATGTTCTGTTTATTTTGATATGTAGTAACTAGAGCAACCGCAACGCTCATTGCCGTATGCTTTTTTTTAAATTATAACTTAAGCACTTTTATTCGACCGGGCCCTGACCTTAACCTCAGTGAAAGTCTCTGGGATATGCTGTGGGAGACTTTACAGAGTGCTCACCTCTTGCGTTGTCAATACAAGATCTTGACCAAAAATTGATTCATCTATCGATGGAAATAAATGTTGTGATGTTATCTCCATCAAGAGATTGGTTCATCAATTTTTGGTCAAGATCTTGTATTGACTTAACGGTAACCCTGAGGGGGAAAAAAATCCCTGATGCCATCTTTTAGGGTTAAAGGAACCGTTGTCAAACATATAGCATGCTAGAAACATAATAATCAATGTAATAATGATCCATTCATAGACTCTTAAGTATGTGCCGATTAAAATCCAAACACCACGTTTTTTTGGCACTGCAGAGAACACACACACACACACACACACACACACACACACACACATATTAATGTTTAAGTTGATCATTAATGTTTTCAAAGAAACATACTTATCTGGCACGTAAAACAACAGATGATCATCAGCCACAACAAATTCTGCTTTTGTCGAGACGTAATTCCCAAAGACAACGATTTGTTAGAGACACCCATTATATCTTGTTTTCCACAGGCTTTGGAAATAAATCTTTGATAATTTTCTAATATTCTTGAGCTGAAGTCCACAGTCCAAGAGTTGAGTGAGTTTGATGCATCCACATTTGAATCTGTTTTATTATGAGCCACAGCTCAGAGCCACTAGACAGTGACATGCAGTTCCTTTGAAAACATGCAAATCAGGGCTTTTTTTGAGGAAGTAAATTTAACTTCTGATTAAGGTCATCATATAAAAGTGAAAATTATTATTACTTTTTAATACAAGTAGCAACAAAAAATGCCAATGAAATGACATTCACATATTTACAAGTTAGACTAAAATGAATAAATAATTTTGGAGTCACTGATAGTCCATCATGATGAAGAATGACATTTAATTAGCTTCGTCATAGCAATAAATTACATGAAATAATGCAGAAATCACCAGCTGATTCAGACAGTTTATTTTTTTTTTATGTTGTGTTTTCATATACTAAATATGTACCATATTCATGTTTGTGGATTGTATTACCTTGCTATATCAAATGACCATGCAAATATGTGAGGTGTGTGAACATTACATTACTTTAATCCTAACGATGAAAATTTGTTTTATAAAAGACGTCCAGTGTTGTTCGAGTCGCTCTTACACGCACATGATTGCACATAGTGGACAGAATGATGATTATAACACTTAATAAATCAAACATTAGTAATATCAGGTCATGACATATTCAGTCCGTCTACAAATATAGACAGTTTCAGTACTGATTTTAATTAGTTTTGAGTTAGTTCGCTAAAATTTACCTTTTAGTGTCCAAATTTTATGTGCATGCATCATTTTAAACAGTTCTTTCTTGTTCAGTAGTGACATTTTGTCTTCGTGTTGTTTTTGAGCTTGAACAACAACTGTTAAGAAACCAGTCTAAGAAAGTCTGAGACCAAGAAAACCTTCTGTCTTAAGTATGGCTAGTTATATATATTTTCCACAGCATGAATGCTGGATTAAGCGACGCTTGAGTTGAAGTCAATGCCTTCTGGATCATCTGAGAAAATACCCGCAATGTCATCGTGAATGTGGTAGTAATACAGGAAGAGAAAAAACCCTGAAAAAAGATCAGAGAAACTTATTTCAAATAGCTTAAATAGATTTGAGGTGATTAAACTGTGAACTGTGACCAGAAATAATCAAACGGTGAAATGTTCGAAAAAAATAAATAAATAAATTCTCACCCTGAAATGAGTTCAACACAGTGAATATGTAATATGAGGGAATGAGCATTGGTCCGTAACTGAAGAACGCCACAGACCACGTCAGACCGAAGAGCAGGAACAAACCCAACACCATCATCAGCTGCTTTCTGAACGTCTTTCTTTTGCCTTCAGACGCTTTTATGTTTCTAGCTTCAACAATCCTAGTGGCGATCATGATGAAGATTCCTGTCGTGAAGATGAAAACTAAAGCGTAGTAGCCGATGTTCACTATGTAGTAAATGTAAGGATTTGTAATCCAGCACCTGTAATTAAAGAGAATGAAATAAAAAGACGGTCAGTAGACGTTCATAAATTGATGAATTTGGGATATCAGAACAACTCACATCCGTATGACTTTTCCAGACGTTGCGTTAAGGGTTACTGCTTTATATTCTTCGGCAGAAACAATAAATATGACTATCGGAGCGGGACATGCTGAAAATACAAAAAACACATTACAAATGTTTTTTTGTTTTTTGTTTTCCCACATATACATGATTTGTTTCTGAATTCCCAAAGTAAAGATATAGTGTACATTTATTAAACTTTTGTAAACACAGAAAATCTACATACTCAATTAGTGTGCTAAAAGCATTAAAGTGAACTTCATAAAAATGTTTGTCAAGACAGATTTTAAGTTGGCTTGAGAAAGCCTGACCAGAAAGTTTGAAAAAGTTTGAAAAGTTTAAAAAGTGTTGAAAAGATTTCCGTTTTAAATATTTTAAGTTTGATTTCTGAAGTTTTCAGTCTGAAATAGTTTAAAGTTTAAAGTAGTTTTAAAGCTTAAAGCACGAATGTTTTCAAGACAATACAGTCAGATAATCAGTTACAGATAGATCAATAGATAGATTAGCATGATTAGCAAGTTACTAATGTTGCTAGCATGATCAACAAGTTACTAGCATGTTGCTAACATGATTAGCATGTTAGTAGCAAAGTTGCTAGCATGTTTTTTGCATGATTAGCATGTTGCTAGCATGATTAACAAGTTGCTAGCATGTTGCTAACATGATTCTAGCATGATTAGCAAGTTACTAATATGATTTTAACAAGATTAGCATATTATTAGCACGTTGTTACCATCATTAGTAAGCTGCTAACATGTTTATTGCATAATTGACACGTTACTAGCACGTTTTTAGCATTATTAACAAGTTACTGGCATGATTAGCAAGTTAATAGCATGTTTCTAGCATGATTCGCATTACACTAGCATATTGCTTGCATGTTTTAGCATGTTTATAGTTAACACATTGCATGCTAACATTGCATGATTCTAGCATTATTAGCATGTTACTAATATGTTCCTAGCATGATTAGCAAGTTGTTAGCATGTTTCTAAGATGTTTCTAGCATGATTAGCAAGCTGCTAGCATGATTAGCATGACACTAGCATGTTGCTAGCATGATTGGCAAGTTACTAGCAAGTTTATATTATGATTAGCAAGTTAATAACATGTTTCTAGCATTATTAGCGAGTTGCTAGCATGTTTCTAAGATGTTTCTAGCATGATTAGCAAGCCGCTAGCATGATTAGCATGACACTAGCATGTTGCTAGCATGATTGGCAAGTTACTAGCAAGTTTATATTATGATTAGCAAGTTAATAACATGTTTCTAGCATTATTAGCGAGTTGCTAGCATGTTTCTAAGATGTTTCTAGCATGATTAGCAAGTCACTAGCATGATTAGCATAACACTAGCATGTTGTTAACATGTTTTTAGCATGATTAACAAGTTGCTAACACATTGCTAGCCTGATTCTAGCATTATTAGCATGTTACTAGTATATTGTTAGCATGATTAGCAAGTTAGTTTGAATGAGTTTAAATGGATTAGAAATAGTACAAAGAAGGGAAGCTTGATTGAGTCCCAATGGATTCTGGGAGTTTTGTCAGTGTGAGTTTAAATAGTCTTGGCTCATTTGAACATTCCGTCAATGTAAGTCTGTGGGATTTTTCCCAGTTTTAATCGTTATTTTTAGGAAATCAGTTAGAAAAAATACAGCAACTCGAGTCAGAACAGTCTGAAGATCTTGGCTGCATTTTAAGATTGTAGAGTTAAAGCTCTAGGAGTAGAAAAGTGAATAAAAAGTTTAAATAGCAGATCAGTAAGTTTTCTCAAGCCAACTTAATTAAAATCATGTAATGCACACCTGTACACTTGTATTTTTATTAACTATCGTTAACAGAGATTAATAAATACTTAATGCACTAACTAACCTTATTGTAAAGTTTTGACTTGCTCTGATTAAACAGTTTTATTTCAGTAAGGCAACACTAAGATTACAAAAAAGCTCAATGCAGGTGCTCAACCACAAAAAAAAAACAAAACAAAAAAAAAAAAATCTGATGAAAAGCTTTAAGGCTTGAAACGTCACCTGTGGTAAAAACAAAGGAATATTTGTCTATTTTTTGGAGCTGTCCAGTAAGGCAAAACTATAAATACTCACCCCAGCCCAACACAGTGATCTTCCTCATGTAGTTTGTGATGGTGATGTTCTGTCTGATGAGCCATAAGTACATATGAAGAGCTTGAATGAAGAACCAGGTGAATGAGGCCAGCATGGAGTAATGCAGGACCAGCGCTATAAAGACGCACGCACCGTTGTCTTGTGCATTAGCAATGCTCTCGTTTGACAAAAATGAGGCATTCAGTAGACACAAAGCCACAAACATGTTCATCAAGATCTTGGTGGCCTGATTTGATGTGGCTTTTCTGTTAAAACATACAAACAACTGTTCTTGTAACCTGAACTTTAATACTTTAGGTCTTTGATTTCAAATTTAATTTATTGCGTTACTCGGTTTTTTTTTTTTTTTTTTTTTTGCGATTAAATATGAAATTTACTAGCAAGTTAAAATTGTTGCTGTATTAATAATTTTTAATTACTAAACAGCACTAAGTACATGATAAATTTTAAGATACTGTACCGCAGCAGGAAATGCATGAATAAAGCGATGGCCATAAAAAAGGTGGAGATGCCGCAGCCGACAGAAGAAATTAAGGTCAGTGATTCCAGATGCAATGCTGTGTTTTCATTTGTTTGAGAATTAAGGGTCTGAGAAAACAGAATGGCAGATCAGCAGGAGGATTTTTAAAACCGTTTGTTTGTTAGCAAGAATAAGATCTTATCAAATTTTAAATGCTTTTTTTTTTTTTTTTTTTCCTGTTCACTTGCATGTAGACTGATTAAAAGACTGGTATTGATTTAGTGGAACCTTTAATTAAAAAATAAATTATGAAAGTGTCAGTTCCTTGAGAAGTTTCTCACCATTAGCACTGCAAAGAATGTCAGATGTGAGCAGGAGCACTTTATGCTGTTGTTGTTGATTTCTGACTTACAGCCAAAGGTTGTCCAATTCAGTCGTCCTTCCAAGAAAAGAGCAACAAATGAAATTGATTATTTGGAAAAAAAGAACAAAAAAACAAATGAACTGGTTTTGTTAATTAAAACTGCTCAGTACAGTCATAAATGAATTTACCTTTGCCATCCCAAGAAACGCAGGACAAATTTCCATCCTGAAAGAACATGTTTATTTGCATTTCGTTTTTACTTGTCTAGTGTTCATTATAACTAAAGTTCTGCAACAAAACTTTCATTACCGTATCATTATGTGAAAAGACCATGTCAATGTTCTCAGTAAGGTTGGAGATTTTGGCCCTCATCGTTATTCCATAAACTTCATTGTTCAAAACAGTATGAATATTAGTTTCATCCTGAATCAGAAACCAAAAGAGCAATCGTGAATCAAATATGAATGTGTGAATGTAACTGATCAAAAACATTTGTGCGAAAGTAGAATCTTTTCATACAAGACTTAAACATCACCAGTGTTGGGAAAAAGTTACTTTTAAAAGTAATGCATTACAATATTGTGTTACTCCCTAAAAAATGTAATAATTACGTTACTTTTATAGAAAGTAATGCGGTACATTACTTTTGCGTTACTTTTTAAATCTGGGCAGGGCTTGCTTGTTTGTTTTTAATATAAAAAGTTTATAAGTGATATAAAGTAATACAAAAAGATTTTTAGCAAATGTAAAAGCCCTTTCACACCAAAACGTGAAATAAATAAGCCTAAGGCTGACAGAAAGGTAAATTCCCGTCTGTACAGTAGAACTGTACGAAAAGTTCAACACTCTTCAGCAATGAGAAAAATGAAGCACAAATGTTAAAGTAAGTTTTGCTTATTAGTATGGTTGCATTGCATGAACAAAGAATCAATTGGATTAAATGCATAAAAGAAATGGAAGCTCTAGCGCAGGTTCTACCCGGAAGACTCAATGCCACGTCACATAGAACAATCAGATCCAGCCAATAACTATCTTTCACGTGTGTATATATAAGCTCTCTACTCATCCTTCTTTGTGTTTGCAGAAACCGATTCTGACATTCTCCTCCATCCTCCCCACCACCACCAAGTTGGCCCTGTCTATGGGTGGTAGGCTCCTCTCCTGCCTTCGTCTCGGCAGTGCTAGCCGGAATCCACTACGTCGGATTCAAGCTTCAGACGGGGCCTACGCCAAACTTTATAATTTTATATCGGCATTGTTAAATAAATTCTTTTGAGCCTTAATTTCATCTCCCGAGTCTTACTGGTAGAAACAAAAAGTAACTCAGATGTTTTTTTTTATGAAAAAGTAATGCTTTACTAGTTACTTGAAAAAAGTAATCTGATTATTTTACTTGTAATGTTTTATCCCTATAGATGACCAGTGGTTAATTTTAATAAAAGTACAGTCCTAATTCAAACAGTCAGAATATTTAAATGTTATCATTTTTAGAGATGTTTTTGTCAATGAAAATAAATTTACATGAGCATTGTGCCATTAAAGTCAAGGAAAAACAAACTTGTTTCACAGTTTGAAGCAATATCAACCATTAGAATTTATAAAACTAAGAAAGCATACAGTACCTTGTTTACTATGTTTTTGAACCGTAGAACTCCAACAAATGCACTTCCATTGTTTTCAAGGCGTGATTTATCAAAAGCCTCCTTGGAAATCTTTACAGACCAGGAACAGTTTGTATTTAGGTCAGTTTGACTCTCAACAACCTGTGAAAAGAAGAATTGATGACATGATGAACTGGTGAATCAGACCATGTTTTAATACATCTCGGTCCCTAGGCTTACCATGGCATTATTTGAAAAGTAACATATGTTTATGTCTTTGGTTTCTGTGTTCTTTGCTTGAACATGAAGAAGACCAACAGCATCCTCTGTGACAATCGCCTGATTGCTTTTATTGCTTTGTTTCATCTCTTCCATCTTAGACTCCAGACTGTCCAAGGCCACTCTGTAAAATGAATTGAATCACATGGTATTCTGTAATGGGTTTAAAACTTGATTTCTACTAGTAACTGCACACTTACGATGCCTTTGAGGGATCAGTATATCCATTAGCTGTCACATGTGATGTGAAACTGGTAGTTGGATTGTGAGTTGTTGTATGTGATGTGGAACTTGTAGTCAGTTCAGGAGTTGTCGTATGTGATGTCAAAATTGTAGTTAGTTCAGGAGTTGTCGTATGTGATGTCAAACTTGTAATTAGTTCAGGAGTTGTCGTATGGGATGTCAAAATTGTAGTTAGTTCAGGAGTTGTCGTATGTGATATCAAACTTGTAGTTAGTTCTGGAGTTGTCGTATGTGATGTCAAACTTGTAATTAGTTCAGGAGTTGTCGTATGTGATGTCAAAATTGTAGTTAGTTCAGGAGTTGTCGTATCTGATATCAAACTTGTAGTTAGTTCTGGAGTTGTCGTATGTGATGTCAAACTTGTAATTAGTTCAGGAGTTGTATGTGATGTGGAACTTGTAGTCAGTTCAGGAGTTGTCGTATGTGATCTCAAAATTGTAGTTAGTTCAGGAGTTGTCGTATGTGATATCAAACTTGTAGTTAGTTCTGGAGTTGTTGTATGTGATGTCAAACTTGTAATTAGTTCAGGAGTTGTCGTATGTGATGTCAAACTTGTAACTTGTTCAGGAGTTGTCGTATGTGATATCAAACTTGTAGTTAGTTCTGGAGTTGTCGTATGTGATGTCAAAATTGTAGTTAGTTCAGGAGTTGTCGTATGTGATATCAAACTTGTAGTTAGTTCTGGAGTTGTCGTATGTGATGTCAAACTTGTAATTAGTTCAGGAGTTGTATGTGATGTGGAACTTGTAGTCAGTTCAGGAGTTGTAGTATGTGATCTCAAAATTGTAGTTAGTTCAGGAGTTGTCGTATGTGATCTCAAACTTGTAGTTAGTTCTGGAGTTATCATATGTGATGTCAAACTTGTAATTAGTTCAGGAGTTGTCGTTTGTGATGTCAAAATTGTAGTTAGTTTAGGAGTTGTCGTATGTGATATCAAACTTGTAGGTAGTTCAGGAGTTGTCGCATGTGATGTCAAACTTGTAGTTAGTTCAGAAGTTGTATGTGATATCAAACTTGTATTCAGTTCAGGAGTTGTCGTATGTGATGTCAAACTTGTAGTTAGTTCTGGAGTTGTCGTATGTAATGTCAAACTTGTAATTAGTTCAGGAGTTGACGTATGTGAGGTCAAACTTCTAATTAGTTCTGGAGTTGTCGTATGTGATGTCAAACTTGTAATTAGTTTGGGAGTTGCTGTATGTGATATGAAACTGGTAGTTGGATTGTGACTTGTCATATGTGATGTGAAACTTGTAGTTAGTTCAGGAGTTGTCGTATGTGATGTCAAACTTGTAGTTAGTTCTGGAGTTGTCGTATGTGATGTCAAACTTGTATTTAGTTCAGGAGTTGTCGTATGTGATGTCAAAATTGTAGTTACTTTGGGAGTTGTCGCATGTGATGTCAAACTTGAAATTAGTTCAGGAGTTGTCGTATGTGATGTCAAAATTTTAGTTAGTTCAGGAGTTGTCGTATGTGATATCAAACTTGTAGTTAGTTCTGGAGTTGTCGTATGTGATGTCAAACTTGTAATTAGTTCAGGAGTTGTATGTGATGTGGAACTTGTAGTCAGTTCAGGAGTTGTCGTATGTGATCTCAAAATTGTAGTTAGTTCAGGAGTTGTCGTATGTGATATCAAACTTGTAGTTAGTTCTGGAGTTGTTGTATGTGATGTCAAACTTGTAATTAGTTCAGGAGTTGTCGTATGTGATGTCAAAATTGTAGTTAGTTCTGGAGTTGTCGTATGTGATGTCAAACTTGTAATTAGTTCAGGAGTTGTATGTGATGTGGAACTTGTAGTCAGTTCAGGAGTTGTCGTATGTGATATCAAACTTGTAGTTAGTTCTGGAGTTATCGTATGTGATGTCAAACTTGTAATTAGTTCAGGAGTTGTCATTTGTGATGTCAAAATTGTAGTTAGTTCAGGAGTTGTCGTATGTAATATCAATCTTGTAATTAGTTCTGGAGTTGTCGTATGTGATGTCAAACTTGTAATTAGTTCAGGAGTTGTATGTGATGTGGAAGTTGTAGTCAGTTCAGGAGTTGTCGTATGTGATATCAAACTTGTAGTTAGTTCTGGAGTTGTCGTATGTGATGTCAAACTTGTAATTAGTTCAGGATTTGTATGTGATGTGGAACTTGTAGTCAGTTCAGGAGTTGTAGTATGTGATCTCAAAATTGTAGTTAGTTTAGGAGTTGTCGTATGTGATATCAAACTTGTAGTTAGTTCTGGAGTTGTCGTATGTGATGTCAAACTTGTAACTAGTTCAGGAGTTGTCGTATGTGATGTCAATCTTGTAATTAGTTCAGGAGTTGTCATATGTGATGTCAAACTTGTAATTAGTTCAGGAGTTGACGTATGTGATGTCAAACTTCTAATTAGTTCTGGAGTTGTCGTATGTGATGTCAAACTTGTAATTAGTTTGGGAGTTGCTGTATGTGATATGAAACTGGTAGTTGGATTGTGACTTGTCATATGTGATGTGAAACTTGTAGTTAGTTCAGGAGTTGTCGTATGTGATGTCAAACTCTTAATTAGTTCAGGAGTTGTCATACGGGATGTCAAAATTGTAGTTAGTTCAGGAGTTGTCGTATGTGATATCAAACTTGTAGTTAGTTCTGGAGTTGTCGTATGTGATGTCAAACTTGTAATTAGTTCAGGAGTTGTCGTATGTGATATCAAACTTGTAGTTAGTTCTGGAGTTGTATGTGATGTCAAACTTGTAATTAGTTCAGGAGTTGTCGTATGTGATGTCAAATTTGTAGTTAGTTCTGGAGTTGTCGTATGTGATGTCAAACTTGTAATTAGTTTGGGAGTTGCTGTATGTGATATGAAACTGGTAGTTGGATTGTGACTTGTCATATGTGATGTGAAACTTGTAGTTAGTTCAGGAGATGTCGTATGTGATGTCAAACTTGTAGTTAGTTCAGGAGTTGTATGTGATGTGGAACTTGTAGTTAGTTCAGGAGTTGTCGTATGTGATATCAAACTTGTAGTTAGTTCTGGAGTTGTCGTATGTGATGTTAAACTTGTAATTAGTTCAGGAGTTGTCGTATGTGATGTCAAACTTGTAATTAGTTCAGGAGTTGTATGTGATGTGGAACTTGTAGTCAGTTCAGGAGTTGTCGTATGTGATCTCAAAATTGTAGTTAGTTCAGGAGTTGTCGTATGTGATATCAAACTTGTAGTTAGTTCTGGAGTTGTTGTATGTGATGTCAAACTTGTAATTAGTTCAGGAGTTGTATGTGATGTGGAAGTTGTAGTCAGTTCAGGAGTTGTCGTATGTGATATCAAACTTGTAGTTAGTTCTGGAGTTGTCGTATGTGATGTCAAACTTATAATTAGTTCAGGATTTGTATGTGATGTGGAACTTGTAGTCAGTTCAGGAGTTGTAGTATGTGATCTCAAAATTGTAGTTAGTTCAGGAGTTGTCGTATGTGATATCAAACTTGTAGTTAGTTCTGGAGTTGTCGTATGTGATGTCAAACTTGTAATTAGTTCAGGAGTTGTCGTATGTGATGTCAAACTTGTAACTAGTTCAGGAGTTGTCGTATGTGATGTCAATCTTGTAATTAGTTCAGGAGTTGTCGTATGTGATGTCAAACTTGTAATTAGTTCAGGAGTTGACGTATGTGATGTCAAACTTCTAATTAGTTCTGGAGTTCTCGTATGTGATGTCAAACTTGTAATTAGTTTGGGAGTTTCTGTATGTGATATGAAACTGGTAGTTGGATTGTGACTTGTCATATGTGATGTGAAACTTGTAGTTAGTTCAGGAGTTGTCGTATGTGATGTCAAACTTGTAATTAGTTCAGGAGTTGTCATATGGGATGTCAAAATCGTAGTTAGTGCAGGAATTGTCGTATGTGATATCAAACTTGTAGTTAGTTCTGGAGTTGTCGTATGTGATGTCAAACTTGTAACTAGTTCAGGAGTTGTCGTATGTGATGTCAATCTTGTAATTAGTTCAGGAGTTGTCATATGTGATGTCAAACTTGTAATTAGTTCAGGAGTTGACGTATGTGATGTCAAACTTCTAATTAGTTCTGGAGTTGTCGTATGTGATGTCAAACTTGTAATTAGTTCAGGAGTTGTATGTGATGTGGAACTTGTAGTCAGTTCAGGAGTTGTCGTATGTGATCTCAAAATTGTAGTTAGTTCTGGAGTTGTCGTATGTGATATCAAACTTGTAGTTAGTTCTGGAGTTGTTGTATGTGATGTCACACTTGTAATTAGTTCAGGAGTTGTCGTATGTGATGTCAAAATTGTAGTTAGTTCTGGAGTTGTCGTATGTGATGTCAAACTTGTAATTAATTCAGGAGTTGTATGTGATGTGGAAGTTGTAGTCAGTTCAGGAGTTGCCGTATGTGATATCAAACTTGTAGTTAGTTCTGGAGTTGTCGTATGTGATGTCAAACTTGTAATTAGTTCAGGAGTTGTATGTGATGTGGAACTTGTAGTCAGTTCAGGAGTTGTAGTATGTGATCTCAAAATTGTAGATAGTTCAGGAGTTGTCGTATGTGATATCAAACTTGTAGTTAGTTCTGGAGTTGTCGTATGTGATGTCAAACTTGTAATTAGTTCAGGAGTTGTCGTATGTGATGTCAAACTTGTAACTAGTTCAGGAGTTGTCGTATGTGATATCAAACTTGTAGTTAGTTCTGGAGTTGTTGTATGTGATGTCAAACTTGTAATTAGTTCAGGAGTTGTATGTGATGTGGAACTTGTAGTCAGTTCAGGAGTTGTAGTATGTGATCTCAAAATTGTAGTTAGTTCAGGAGTTGTCGTATGTGATGTCAAAATTGTAGTTAGTTCAGGAGTTGTCGTATGTGATATCAAACTTGTAGTTAGTTCTGGAGTTGTCGTATGTGATGTCAAAATTGTAGTTAGTTCAGGAGTTGTCGTATGTGATATCAAACTTGTAGTTAGTTCTGGAGTTGTCGTATGTGATGTCAAACTTGTAATTATTTCAGGAGTTGTCGTATGTGATATCAAACTTGTAGTTAGTTCTGGAGTTGTCGTATGTGATGTCAAACTTGTAATTATTTCAGGAGTTGTCGTTTGTGATGTCAAAATTGTAGTTAGTTCAGGAGTTGTCGTATGTGATATCAAACTTGTAGTTAGTTCTGGAGTTGTCGTATGTGATGTCAAACTTGTAATTAGTTCAGGAGTTGTATGTGATGTGGAACTTGTAGTCAGTTCAGGAGTTGTAGTATGTGATCTCAAAATTGTAGTTAGTTCTGGAGTTGTCGTATGTGATGTCAAACTTGTAATTAGTTCAGGAGTTGTCGTATTTGATGTCAAACTTGTAACTAGTTCAGGAGTTGTCGAATGTGATATCAAACTTGTAGTTAGTTCTGGAGTTGTCGTATGTGATGTCAAAATTGTAGTTAGTTCAGGAGTTGTCGTATGTGATATCAAACTTGTAGTTAGTTCTGGAGTTGTCGTATGTGATGTCAAACTTGTAATTAGTTCAGGAGTTGTCGTTTGTGATGTCAAACTTGTAGTTAGTTCTGGAGTTGTCGTATATGATGTCAATCTTGTAATTAGTTCAGGAGTTGTCGTATGTGATGTCAAACTTGTAATTAGTTCAGGAGTTGACGTATGTGATGTCAAACTTCTAATTAGTTCTAGAGTTGTCGTATATGATGTCAATCTTGTAATTAGTTCAGGAGTTGTCATATGTGATGTGAAACTTGTATTTAGTTCAGGAGTTGTCGTATGGGATGTCAAAATTGTAGTTAGTTCAGGAGTTGTCGCATGTGATGTCAAACTTGTAGTTAGTTCAGGAGTTGTCGTATGTGATGTCAAACTTGTAATTAGTTCAGGAGTTGTCGTATGGGATGTCAAAATTGTAGTTAGTTCAGGAGTTGTCGTATGTGATGTCAAACTTGTAGTTAGTTCTGGAGTTGTTGTATGTGATGTCAAACTTGTAATTAGTTCAGGAGTTGTATGTGATGTGGAACTTGTAGTCAGTTCAGGAGTTGTAGTATGTGATCTCAAAATTGTAGTTAGTTCAGGAGTTGTCGTATGTGATATCAAACTTGTAGTTAGTTCTGGAGTTGTCGTATGTGATGTCAAACTTGTAATTAGTTCAGGAGTTGTCGTATGTGATGTCAAACTTGTAACTAGTTCAGGAGTTGTCGTATGTGATATCAAACTTGTAGTTAGTTCTGGAGTTGTCGTATGTGATGTCAAACTTGTAATTAGTTCAGGAGTTGTCGTTTGTGATGTCAAAATTGTAGTTAGTTTAGGAGTTGTCGTATGTGATATCAAACTTGTAGTTAGTTCAGGAGTTGTCGCATGTGATGTCAAACTTGTAGTTAGTTCAGGAGTTGTATGTGATATCAAACTTGTATTCAGTTCAGGAGTTGTCGTATGTGATGTCAAACTTGTAGTTAGTTCTGGAGTTGTCGTATGTGATGTCAAACTTGTAATTAGTTCAGGAGTTGTCGTATGTGATGTCAAACTTGTAACTAGTTCAGGAGTTGTCGTATGTGATGACAAACTTGTAGTTAGTTCTGGAGTTGTCGTATGTGATGTCAAAATTGTAGTTAGTTCAGGAGTTGTCGTATGTGATATCAAACTTGTAGTTAGTTCTGGAGTTGTCGTATGTGATGTCAAACTTGTAATTAGTTCAGGAGTTGTCGTTTGTGATGTCAAAATTGTAGTTAGTTTAGGAGTTGTCGTATGTGATATCAAACTTGTAGTTAGTTCAGGAGTTGTCGCATGTGATGTCAAACTTGTAGTTAGTTCAGGAGTTGTGTGTGATATCAAACTTGTATTCAGTTCAGGAGTTGTCGTATGTGATGTCAAACTTGTAGTTAGTTCTGGAGTTGTCGTATATGATGTCAATCTTGTAATTAGTTCAGGAGTTGTCGTTTGTGATGTCAAACTTGTAGTTAGTTCTGGAGTTGTCGTATATGATGTCAATCTTGTAATTAGTTCTGGAGTTGTCGTATGTGATGTCAAACTTGTAATTAGTTCAGGAGTTGACGTATGTGATGTCAAACTTCTAATTAGTTCTGGAGTTGTCGTATGTGATGTCAAACTTGTAATTAGTTTGGGAGTTGCTGTATGTGATATGAAACTGGTAGTTGGATTGTGACTTGTCATATGTGATGTGAAACTTGTAGTTAGTTCAGGAGTTGTCATATGTGATGTCAAACTTGTAGTTGTCGTATGTGATGTGAAACTTGTATTTAGTTCAGGAGTTGTCGTATGGGATGTCAAAATTGTAGTTAGTTCAGGAGTTGTCGCATGTGATGTCAAACTTGTAGTTAGTTCAGGAGTTGTCGTATGTGATGTCAAACTTGTAATTAGTTCAGGAGTTGTCGTATGGGATGTCAAAATTGTAGTTAGTTCAGGAGTTGTCGTATGTGATGTCAAACTTGTAGTTAGTTCTGGAGTTGTTGTATGTGATGTCAAACTTGTAATTAGTTCAGGAGTTGTCGTATGTGATGTCAAACTTGTAGTTAGTTCTGGAGTTGTCGTTAGTGATGTCAAAATTGTAGTTAGTTCTGGAGTTGTCGTATGTGATGTCAAACTTGTAATTAGTTCAGGAGTTGTATGTGATGTGGAACTTGTAGTCAGTTCAGGAGTTGTAGTATGTGATCTCAAAATTGTAGTTAGTTCAGGAGTTGTCGTATGTGATATCAAACTTGTAGTTAGTTCTGGAGTTGTCGTATGTGATGTCAAACTTGTAATTAGTTCAGGAGTTGTCGTATGTGATGTCAAACTTGTAACTAGTTCAGGAGTTGTCGTATGTGATATCAAACTTGTAGTTAGCTCTGGAGTTGTCGTATGTGATGTCAAAATTGTAGTTAGTTCAGGAGTTGTCGTATGTGATATCAAACTTGTAGTTAGTTCTGGAGTTGTCGTATGTGATGTCAAACTTGTAATTAGTTCAGGAGTTGTCGTTTGTGATGTCAAAATTGTAGTTAGTTTAGGAGTTGTCGTATGTGATATCAAACTTGTAGTTAGTTCAGGAGTTGTCGCATGTGATGTCAAACTTGTAGTTAGTTCAGGAGTTGTATGTGATATCAAACTTGTATTCAGTTCAGGAGTTGTCGTATGTGATGTCAAACTTGTAGTTAGTTCTGGAGTTGTCGTATGTGATGTCAAACTTGTAATTAGTTCAGGAGTTGTCGTATGTGATGTCAAACTTGTAACTAGTTCAGGAGTTGTCGTATGTGATGTCAAACTTGTAGTTAGTTCTGGAGTTGTCGTATGTGATGTCAAAATTGTAGTTAGTTCAGGAGTTGTCGTATGTGATATCAAACTTGTAGTTAGTTCTGGAGTTGTCGTATGTGATGTCAAACTTGTAATTAGTTCAGGAGTTGTCGTTTGTGATGTCAAAATTGTAGTTAGTTTAGGAGTTGTCGTATGTGATATCAAACTTGTAGTTAGTTCAGGAGTTGTCGCATGTGATGTCAAACTTGTAGTTAGTTCAGGAGTTGTGTGTGATATCAAACTTGTATTCAGTTCAGGAGTTGTCGTATGTGATGTCAAACTTGTAGTTAGTTCTGGAGTTGTCGTATATGATGTCAATCTTGTAATTAGTTCAGGAGTTGTATGTGATGTCAAACTTGTAATTAGTTCAGGAGTTGTCGTATATGATGTCAAACTTGTAATTAGTTTGGGAGTTGCTGTATGTGATATGAAACTGGTAGTTGGATTGTGACTTGTCATATGTGATGTGAAACTTGTAGTTAGTTCAGGAGTTGTCGTATGTGATGTCAAACTTGTAGTTAGTTCTGGAGTTGTCGTATGTGATGTCAAACTTGTAGTTAGTTCAGGATCCAGATGCGATGCTGTGTTTTCCTTTGTTTGAGAATTAAGGGTCTGAGAAAACAGAATGACAGATCAGCAGGAGGATTTTTAAAACCGTTCGTTGTTTGTTAGCAAGAATAAGATCTTATCAAAAGTTTTTTTCCTGTTCACTTGCATGTAGACTGATTAAAAGACTGGTATTGATTTAGTGGAATCTTTAATTAAAAAATGAATTATGAAAGTTTCAGTTCCTTGAGAAGTTTCTCACCATCAGCACTGCAAAGAATGTCAGATGTGAGCAGGAGCACTTTATGCTGTTGTTGTTGATTTCTGACTTACAGCCAAAGGTTGTCCAATTCAGTCGTCCTTCCAAGAAAAGAGCAACAAATGAAATTGATTATTTGGAAAAAGAACAAACAAACAAATGAACTGGTTTTGTTCATTAAAACTGCTCAGTACAGTCATAAATGAATTTACCTTTGCCATCCCAAGAAACGCAGGACAAATTTCCATCCTGAAAGAACATGTTTATTTGCATTTCGTTTTTACTTGTCTAGTGTTCATTATAACTAAAGTTCTGCAACAAAACTTTCATTACCGTATCATTATGTGAAAAGACCATGTCAATGTTCTCAGTAAGGTTGGAGATTTTGGCCCTCATCGTTATTCCATAAACTTCATTGTTCAAAACAGTATGAATATTAGTTTCATCCTGAATCAGAAACCAAAAGAGCAATCGTGAATCAAATATGAATGTGTGAATGTAACTGATCAAAAACATTTGTGCGAAAGTAGAATCTTTTCATACAAGACTTAAACATCACCAGTGTTGGGAAAAAGTTACTTTTAAAAGTAATGCATTACAATATTGTGTTACTCCCTAAAAAATGTAATAATTACGTTACTTTTATAGAAAGTAATGCGGTACATTACTTTTGCGTTACTTTTTAAATCTGGGCAGGGCTTGCTTGTTTGTTTTTAATATAAAAAGTTTATAAGTGATATAAAGTAATACAAAAAGATTTTTAGCAAATGTAAAAGCCCTTTCACACCAAAACGTGAAATGAATAAGCCTAAGGCTGACAGAAAGGTAAATTCCCGTCTGTACAGTAGAACTGTACGAAAAGTTCAACACTCTTCAGCAATGAGAAAAATGAAGCACAAATGTTAAAGTAAGTTTTGCTTATTAGTATGGTTGCATTGCATGAACAAAGAATCAATGGGATTAAATGCATAAAAGAAACAAAAAGTAACTCAGATGTTTTTTTTGTTTTGTTTTTTTATGAAAAAGTAATGCTTTACTAGTTACTTGAAAAAAGTAATCTGATTATTTTACTTGTAATGTTTTATCCCTATAGATGATCAGTGGTTAATTTTAATAAAAGTACAGTCCTAATTCAAACAGTCAGAATATTTAAATGTTATCATTTTTAGAGATGTTTTTGTCAATGAAAATAAATTTACATGAGCATTGTGCCATTAAAGTCAAGGAAAAAACAAACTTGTTTCACAGTTTGAAGCAATATCAACCATTAGAATTTATAAAACTAAGAAAGCATACAGTACCTTGTTTACTATGTTTTTGAACCGTAGAACTCCAACAAATGCACTTCCATTGTTTTCAAGGCGTGATTTATCAAAAGCCTCCTTGGAAATCTTTACAGACCAGGAACAGTTTGTATTTAGGTCAGTTTGACTCTCAACAACCTGTGAAAAGAAGAATTGATGACATGATGAACTGGTGAATCAGACCATGTTTTAATACATCTCGGTCCCTAGGCTTACCATGGCATTATTTGAAAAGTAACATATGTTTATGTCTTTGGTTTCTGTGTTCTTTGCTTGAACATGAAGAAGACCAACAGCATCCTCTGTGACAATCGCCTGATTGCTTTTATTGCTTTGTTTCATCTCTTCCATCTTAGACTCCAGACTGTCCAAGGCCACTCTGTAAAATGAATTGAATCACATGGTATTCTGTAATGGGTTTAAAACTTGATTTCTACTAGTAACTGCACACTTACGATGCCTTTGAGGGATCAGTATATCCATTAGTTGTCACATGTGATGTGAAACTGGTAGTTGGATTGTGACTTGTCATATGTGATGTGAAACTTGTAGTTAGTTCAGGAGTTGTCGTATGTGATGTGAAACTTGTAGTTAGTTCTGGAGTTGTCGTATGTGATGTCAAAATTGTAGTTAGTTCAGGAGTTGTCGTATGTGATGTCAAACTTGTAATTAGTTCAGGAGTTGACGTATGTGATGTCAAACTTATAATTAGTTCAGGAGTTGTCGTATGTGATGTCAAACTTGTAATTAGTTCAGGAGTTGACGTATGTGATGTCAAACTTGTAATTAATTCTGGAGTTGCTGTATGTGATGTGAAACTGGTAGTTCGATTGTGAGTTGTCGTATGTGATGTCAAACTTGTAGTTAGTTCTGGAGTTGTCGTATGTGATGTCAAACTTGTATTCAGTTCAGGAGTTGTCGTATGTGATGTCAAACTTGTAGTTACTTCTGGAGTTGTCATATGTGATGTCAAACTTGTAATTAGTTCGGAATTTGCTGTATGTGATGTGAAACTGTTAGTTGGATTCTGAGTTGTCGTATGTGATGTCAAACTTGTAGTTAGTTCTGGAGTTTTCGCATGTGATGTCAAACTTGCATTCAGTTCAGGAGTTGTCGTATGTGATGTCAAACTTGTAGTTAGTTCTGGAGTTGTCATATGTGATGTCAAACTTGTAATTAGTTCAGAATTTGCTGTATGTGATGTGAAACTGTTAGTTGGATTCTGAGTTGTCGTATGTGATGTCAAACTTGTAGTTAGTTCTGGAGTTTTCGCATGTGATATCAAACTTGTAGTTAGTTCTGGAGTTGTCGTATGTGATGTCAAACTTGTAATTAGTTCAGGAGTTGTCGTATGTGATGTCAAACTTGTAATTAGTTCAGGAGTTGACATATGTGATGTCAAACTTCTAATTAGTTCTGGAGTTGCTGTATGTGATGTGAAACTGGTAGTTGGATTGTGACTTGTCATATGTGATGTGAAACTTGTAGTTAGTTCAGGAGTTGTCGTATGTGATGTGAAACTTGTAGTTAGTTCTGGAGTTGTCGTATGTGATGTCAAAATTGTAGTTAGTTCTGGAGTTGTCGTATGTGATGTCAAACTTGTAATTAGTTCAGGAGTTGTCGTATGTGATGTCAAACTTGTAATTAGTTCAGGAGTTGACGTATGTGATGTCAAACTTATAATTAGTTCAGGAGTTGTCGTATGTGATGTCAAACTTGTAATTAGTTCAGGAGTTGACGTATGTGATGTCAAACTTGTAATTAATTCTGGAGTTGCTGTATGTGATGTGAAACTGGTAGTTCGATTGTGAGTTGTCGTATGTGATGTCAAACTTGTATTCAGTTCAGGAGTTGTCGTATGTGATGTCAAACTTGTAGTTACTTCTGGAGTTGTCATATGTGATGTCAAACTTGTAATTAGTTCGGAATTTGCTGTATGTGATGTGAAACTGTTAGTTGGATTCTGAGTTGTCGTATGTGATGTCAAACTTGTAGTTAGTTCTGGAGTTTTCGCATGTGATGTCAAACTTGCATTCAGTTCAGGAGTTGTCGTATGTGATGTCAAACTTGTAGTTAGTTCTGGAGTTGTCATATGTGATGTCAAACTTGTAATTAGTTCAGAATTTGCTGTATGTGATGTGAAACTGTTAGTTGGATTCTGAGTTGTCGTATGTGATGTCAAACTTGTAGTTAGTTCTGGAGTTTTCGCATGTGATATCAAACTTGTAGTTAGTTCTGGAGTTGTCGTATGTGATGTCAAACTTGTAATTAGTTCAGGAGTTGTCGTATGTGATGTCAAACTTGTAATTAGTTCAGGAGTTGACATATGTGATGTCAAACTTCTAATTAGTTCTGGAGTTGCTGTATGTGATGTGAAACTGGTAGTTGTATTGTGACTTGTCATATGTGATGTGAAACTTGTAGTTAGTTCAGGAGTTGTCGTATGTGATGTGAAACTTGTAGTTAGTTTAGGAGTTGTCGTATGTGATATCAAACTTGTAGTTAGTTCAGGAGTTGTCGCATGTAATGTCAAACTTGTAGTTAGTTCAGGAGTTGTCGTATTTGATGTCAAACTTGTAATTAGTTCTGGAGTTGTCGTATGTGATGTCAAACTTGTATTCAGTTCAGGAGTTGTCGTATGTGATGTCAAACTTGTAGTTAGTTCTGGGGTTGTCAAATATGATGTCAATCTTGTGATTAGTTCAGGAGTTGTCGTATGTGATGTCAAACTTGTAGTTAGTTCTGGAGTTGTCATATGTGATGTCAAACTTGTAATTAGTTCAGTTGTCATTGTATGTGATCTCAAACTTGTAGTTAGTTCTGGATTTGACGTATGTGATGTCAAATTTGTAGTTAGTTCTGGAGTTGTCGTATATGATGTCAATCTTGTGATTAGTTCAGGAGTTGTCGTATGTGATGTCAAATTTGTAATTAGTTCAGGAGTTGCTGTGTGTGATGTGAAACTGGTAGTTGGATTGTGAGTTGTCGTATGTGTTGTCAAACTTGTATTCAGTTCAGGAGTTGTCGTATGTGATGTCAAACTTGTAGTTAGTTCTGGAGTTGTCGTATGTGATGTCAAACTTGTATTCAGTTCAGGAGTTGTCGTATGTGATGTCAAACTTGTAGTTAGTTCTGGAGTTGTCATATGTGATGTCAAACTTGTAATTAGTTCGGAATTTGCTGTATGTGATGTGAAACTGTTAGTTGGATTCTGAGTTGTCGTATGTGATGTCAAACTTATAGTTAGTTCTGGAGTTTTCGCATGTGATATCAAAATTGTAGTTAGTTCTGGAGTTGTCATATGTGATGTCAAACTTGTAATTAGTTCAGGAGTTGTCGTATGTGATGTCAAACTTGTAATTAGTTCAGGAGTTGTCGTATGTGATGTCAAACTTGTAATTAGTTCAGGAGTTGACATATGTGATGTCAAACTTGTAATTAGTTCTGGAGTTGCTGTATGTGATGTGAAACTGGTAGTTCGATTGTGAGTTGTCGTATGTGATGTCAAACTTGTAGTTAGTTCTGGAGTTGTCATATGTGATGTCAAACTTGTATTCAGTTCAGGAGTTGTCGTATGTGATGTCAAACTTGTAGTTAGTTCTGGAGTTGTCGTATGTGATGTCAAACTTGTAATTAGTTCAGGAGTTGACGTATGTGATGTCAAACTTGTAATTAGTTCAGGAGTTGTTGTTTGTGATGTCAAAATTGTAGTTAGTTCAGGAGTTGACGTATGTGATGTCAAACTTGTAATTAGTTCTGGAGTTGCTGTATGTGATGTGAATCTGGTAGTTGGATTGTGACTTGTCATATGTGATGTGAAACTTGTAGTTAGTTCAGTTGTCATCGTATGTGATGTCAAACTTGTAGTTATTTCTGGAGTTGTCGTATGTGATATCAAACTTGTATTCAGTTCAGGAGTTGTCGTATGTGATGTCAAACTTGTAGTTAGTTCTGGAGTTGTCATATGTGATGTCAAACTTGTAATTAGTTCGGAATTTGCTGTATGTGATGTGAAACTGTTAGTTGGATTCTGAGTTGTCGTATGTGATGTCAAACTTGTAATTAGTTCTGGAGTTGCTGTATGTGATGTGAAATTGTTAGATGGATTTTGAGTTGTCGTATGTGATGTCAAACTTGTAGTTAGTTCTGGAGTTGTATGTGATGTCAAACTTGTAATTAGTTCAGGAGTTGTCGTATGTGATGTCAAACTTGTAGTTAGTTCGGGAGTTGTCGTATGTGATGTGAAACTTGTAGTTGGTTCAGGAGTTGTCGTATGTGATGTGAAACTTGTAGACAGTTCAGGAGTTGTAGTAGATGGTTTGAGAGTTGTGGTGTGTGATGTGAAAGTTGCGCTTGGTTTAGGAGTTGTAGTAGATGGTTTGAGAGTTGTAGTATGTAATGTGAAACTTGCGCTTGGTTTAGGAGATGTAGTAGATGGTTTGAGAGTTGTGGTATGTGATGTGAAAGTTGCGATTGGTTTAGGAGTTGTAGTAGACAGTTTGAGAATTGTGGTAAGTGATGTGAAACTTGCACTTGGTTTAGGAGTTGTAGTAGATGCTTCGAGACTTGTATGTGATGTAAAACTGTTAATTGGCTTAGTAGTTGTTGTATGTGATATGAAACCTGCACTTGGTTTAGTTCTAGTAGACAGTTTGAGAATTGTGGTAAGTGATGTGAAACTTGCACTTGGTTTAGGAGTTGTAGGAGACGGTTTGAGAATTGTGGTAAGTGATGTGAAACTTGCACTTGGTTTAGGAGTTGTAGTAGACGGTTTGAGAATTGTGGTAAGTGATGTGAAACTTGCACTTGGTTTAGGAGTTGTAGTAGACGGTTTGAGAATTGTGGTAAGTGATGTGAAACTTGCACTTGGCTTAGGAGTTGTAGTAGACGGTTTGAGAATTGTGGTAAGTGATGTGAAAGTTGTACTTGGTTTAGGAGTTGTAGTAGACGGTTTGAGAATTGTGGTAAGTGATGTGAAACTTGCACTTGGTTTAGGAGTTGTAGTAGACGGTTTGAGAATTGTGGTAAGTGATGTGAAAGTTGCACTTGGTTTAGGAGTTGTAGTAGACGGTTTGAGAATTGTGGTAAGTGATGTGAAAGTTGCACTTGGTTTAGGAGTTGTAGTAGACAGTTTGAGAGTTGCGGTATGTGATGTGAAACTTGCACTTAGTTTAGGAGTTGTAGTAGACGGTTTGAGAATTGCGGTATGTGATGTGAAACTTACACTTGGTTTAGGAGTTGTAGTGGAAGTTGCTCTTGGTTTAGGAGTTGTAGTAGATGGTTTGAGACTTGTATGTGACGTGAAACTGTTAATTGGCTTCGTAGTTGTTGTATGTGATATGAAACCTGCACTTGGTTTAGTTGTAGTAGACGGTTTGAGAATTGTGGTAAGTGATGTGAAAGTTGCACTTGGTTTAGAAGTTGTAGTAGACGGTTTGAGAATTGTGGTAAGTGATGTGAAACTTGCACTTGGTTTAGGAGTTGTAGTAGACGGTTTGAGAATTGTGGTAAGTGATGTGAAAGTTGCACTTGGTTTAGGAGTTGTAGTAGACGGTTTGAGAATTGTGGTAAGTGATGTGAAAGTTGCACTTGGTTTAGGAGTTGTAGTAGACGGTTTGAGAATTGTGGTAAGTGATGTGAAAGTTGCACTTGGTTTAGGAGTTGTAGTAGACGGTTTGAGAATTGTGATAAGTGATGTGAAAGTTGCTCTTGGTTTAGGAGTTGTAGTAGACGGTTTGAGAATTGTGGTAAGTGATGTGAAACTTGCACTTGGTTTAGGAGTTGTAGTAGACGGTTTGAGAATTGTGGTAAGTGATGTGAAAGTTGCACTTGGTTTAGGAGTTGTAGTAGACGGTTTGAGAATTGTGGTAAGTGATGTGAAAGTTGCACTTGGTTTAGGAGTTGTAGTAGACGGTTTGAGAATTGTGGTAAGTGATGTGAAACTTGCACTTGGTTGAGGAGTTGTAGTAGACAGTTTGAGAGTTGCGGTATGTGATGTGAAACTTGCACTTGGTTTAGGAGTTGTAGTAGATGGTTTGAGAGCTGTATGTGATGTAAAACTGTTAATTGGCTTAGTAGTTGTTGTATGTGGTGTAAAAGTTGTGCTTGGTTTAGGAGTTGTAGGAGACGGTTTGCGAATTGTGGTAAGTGATGTGAAAGTTGCACTTGGTTTAGGAGTTGTAGTAGACGGTTTGAGAGTTGCGGTATGTGATATGAAACTTACACTTGGTTTAGGAGTTGTAGTAGACAGTTTGAGAATTGTATGTGATGTAAAACTGTTAATTTGCTTAGTAGTTGTTGTATTTGTTGTGAAACCTGCACTTGGTTTAGGAGTTGTAGTAGACAGTTTGAGAATTGTGGTAAGTGATGTGAAATTTGCACTTGGTTTAGGAGTTGTAGTAGATGGTTTGAGAGCTGTATGTGATGTAAAACTGTTAATTGGCTTAGTAGTTGTTGTATGTGGTGTAAAAGTTGCGCTTGGTTTAGGAGTTTTAGTAGATGGTTTCAGAATTGTGGTATATGATGTGAAAGTTGTGCTTGGTTTAGGAGTTGTAGTAGATGGTTTGAGAGTTGTGTGATGTGATGTGAAAGTTGCTCTTGGTTTAGGAGTTGTAGTAGACAGTTTGAGAATTGTGGTAAGTGATGTGAAACTTGCACTTGGTTTAGGAGTTGTAGTAGATGGTTTGAGAGTTCTAGTATGTGATGTAAAACCTGCACTTGGTTTAGGAGTTGTAGTAGACAGTTTCAGAATTGTGGTAAGTGATGTGAAAGTTGCACTTGGTTTAGGAGTTGTAGTAGACGGTTTGAGAATTGTGGTAAGTGATGTGAAGGTTACACTTGGTTTAGGAGTTGTAGTAGATGGTTCAAGACTTGTATGTGATGTAAAACTGTTAATTGGCTTAGTAGTTGTTGTATGTGATGTGAAACTTGCACTTAGTTTAGGAGTTAAAGTAGACGGTTTGAGAATTGTGGTATGTGATGTGAAACTGTTAGTTGGATTGTGAGTTGTTGTATGTGATGTCAAACTTGTAGTTAGTTCTGGAGTTGTCGCATGTGATGTCAAACTTGTAGTTAGTTCGGAATTTACTGTATGTGATTTAAAACTGTTAGATGGATTTTGAGGTGTAGTGTGTGATGTCAAACTTGTAGTTAGTTCTGGAGTTGTCACATGAGATGTCAAACTTGTAGATTGTTCGGGAGTTGTCGCATGTGATGTCAAACTTGTAGTTAGTTCGGAATTTACTGTATGTGATTTAAAACTGTTAGATGGATTTTGAGGTGTAGTGTGTGATGCAAAACTTGTAGTTAGTTCAGAATTTGCTGTATGTGATGTGAAACTTTTAGTTAGATTGTAAGTTGTTGTATGTGATGTGAATCTGTGGTTAAAGGGATTTTGAGGTGTCGTATGTGATGTCAAACTTGTAGTTACTTTGGGAGTTGTCGTATGTGATGTGAAACTGTTAGTTGGATTGTGAGTTGTACGTGATGTCCAACTTGTAGTTAGTTCTGGAGTTGTCGTATGTGATGTCAAACTTGCAGTTAGTTCGGGAGTTTTCGTATGTGATGTGAAACTGTTAGCTGTATTGTGAGTTGCTGTATGTGATGTCAAACTTGTAGTTAGTTCTGGAGTTAACGCATGTGATGTCAAACTTGTAGTTAGTTCTGGAGTTGTCGCATGTGATGTCAAACTTGTAGTTAGTTCTGGAGTTGCTGTATGTGATGTGAAACTGTTAGATGGATTTTGAGTTGTCGTATGTGATGTCAAACTGTTAGTTGGGTTGTGAGTTGTCGTATGTGATGTCAAACTTGTAGTTAGTTCTGGAGTTGTATGTGATGTCAAACTTGTAGTTAGTTCTGGAGTTGTCGCATGTGATGTCAAACTTGTAGTTGGTTCTGGAGTTGTCGCATGTGATGTCAAACTTGTAGTTAGTTCTGGAGTTGTCACATCTGATGTCAAACTTGTAGTTAGTTCTGGAGTTGTTGTATGTGACGTAAAACTTGTAGTTAGTTCAGAATTTGATGTGAATCTGTTAGTTGGGTTGTGATTTGGCGTATGTGATGTCAAACTTGTAGTTTGTTCTGGAGTTGTCGCATGTGATGTCAAATTTGTCATTAGTTCTGGAGTCGTCGCATGTGATGTCAAACTTGTAGTTAGTTCTGGAGTTGTTGCATGTGGTTTCAAACTTGTAGTTAGTTCTGGAGTTGTCGTATGTGATGTCAAACGTGTAGTTAGTTCTGGATTTGTCGCATGTGATGTCACATTTGTAGTTAGTTCTTGGGTTGTCGTATGTGATGTCAAACTTGTAGTTAGTTCGGAATTTGCTGTATGTAATGTAAAACCGTTAGATGGATTTTGAGTTGTCGTGTGTGATGTCAAACTTGTAGTTAGTTCTGGAGTTGTCGCATGTGATGTCAAACTTGTAGTTAGTTCTGGAGTCATCGTATGTGATGTCAAACTTTTAGTTAGTTCGGTAGTTGTCATATGTGATGTGAAACTTTTAGTTAGATTGTGTGACAGTGTTGTAACAGTGTTTGATCTTTCATCAGTGCAGGTCACACACATCCATTCACTCCCATTTAAATGCAGAATGTATCTGCTTCCTTTTATCCCTTCAACACAGAAAGTAAACAATGAATGAGTTTCACCAAAAATTATGCAAAAACTAAAAAAGTTTGTGAAGATTAATGTAGCCTAATATGTGTTAGTTATTCATAAACCAGGAAACATTGTAACAACCCAATTATGGATACATGTTCATCAGTTCACATTTATTATTGACCGTCCATTCATGCTGATTATGTCATGCTTTCAATAACTGTTAATTTAAAGCGCTAAATAATGTCAACTTATCATGAAGGAATTACACAGAATTGAACCAACCAATAAAATGAGGTTAATAAATGTAGATTTAGTCAATTTATGACAGTCTTACCGCATATATTATTGTCAGGTTGGGCATTTCTACATTTCTCTCCAGGATCTACAGGATTCATGTTCTGACATCCTCAAGAGATCATGACAACACATAATTCAACATAATTACAAAATGAATATGAAAAAAAAAAATGCTAATTATGGTAAATAAAACTTCTACACTTAATAGTGATAAAAGAACAATAGGGAAAAAACACAAAAGATAGTTGACTGTATGATAAAAGTGTAACCTAAGGAACAACCTGACAACAGACAGTGGCCAACAATGTCACCTTGTTATTGGTTTTGTTGCTCAGTTTTTAGACCTTTTAGAAGATTCATATCAATTGCTTCAGACAAATGAATTTAAATTTAGTGTTGCTTTTTCTCAAAACACTTGTCAATGGCTTATGAGGACAAACTTTAAAGCAACACTACTATTAAAACAACATCACTTGTCTTAACTCTGTTGCTTGTTTAACTGAAGTGAATCACAAAAATATGTTAAAAAATACTGGAACTTTCAAATTTAAGTTTATATTTCTTACCCTGTTGGGGTATGTTTAAAACACAAAGCTTAAATTCAGATACCTTTCTGTGATAAAATATTTTGTGTCAATTGGCACAGCATTGAGACAGCGCTCATAAAGATAATAAATGATATTCATTTAAATACTGATTCTGGCAAAATATCAGTGCTCTGTCTCAGAGCTTTGTTTAACACTGTCAATCACAACAAGCTTCTAGAGAGACTGGAAAACTCGGTCAAGCTCACGAAAAACATGGTTCAGAATGGCATTCTTAGAAGGGAGAGATTATTATGTGAGTATAGGAGACCATAAGTCTAAGTGGACATCCATGGCATGCAGAGACCTTCAAGGTTCAATTCTTGCAGTGCTTTTGTTCAACCTGTATATGAAGAGTTCAGATGCAAAACCAGCTAAAGTCAAAAATAATAATAATGATAATGATACTGAGTGAATGCTCTGGACACATTATACGTCCATCAAATACCTTTGCTTCAGACTAGCTAAAATCCCACCCTCAGCCCAGTCAGAAGTACCAGTACTTACATAGAAACCTATACATCGGAGCCTGATAAAAATGCATTTTTTAAAGAAAGATGTCAGATGGATTTGATACGAATCATATGAACTCTTCATATGATCCCACTGAGTCAAATAATGGGAGACCCAAATTGCTAATCAGCTTTATCCCAGGTTTATCTAGCCTTAGTTATTACCAAATGACTACAACCCCATTGACTCCCTGTAACAATGCAACTAGTCAAACACAGTTGTCTGAACAAAGAAATTTGCATTAATGAAATGTTAAGCCTTTGTGAGTTCCCAGCATGCATGGTAGCATGAATAAATCAGGCGGTTACAGTTCTAGATTATTATTATTTTCTGTTTGCTGACTTCACTAAAACGTTTTTGTTGTTGCTTTTTCATTGTTAGTTATTTATTGTACTGTGATACCATAGAGCTCTTTTTAATATATGAAGAGTTCAGGTGCAAAAGCCTCTTTCTTTAAAAAAATGCATTTTTATCAGGCTCCGATGTATAGGTTTCTATGTCAATACTAGTACTTCTGATTGGGCTGAGGGTGTTTTTTAGCGAGTTTGAAGTAAATGTATTTGACGGACGTATAATATGTGTTAAAAGCATTCATTCAGTATCATTATCTCATTTTTGACCGAGATGGATTTTAGCTGGTTTTGCATCTGAACTCTTCATATGTTGATTGCCACTGTTTTTGAGGTTTTTGAGGTGTCTAGTTTTGAGGCCTAGAGTATGTTCCAATAATAATATGTTTTCTGGATATCTTAAGCCCTATTAGCATGGGATTAGTATTACCTGGTGACCTCTAGTCATTTGTAATAATTGCAGAGATTGTCTGTGATCTTAATCCCGTGCGAATCGTCCATGTCTGTAATTTGTAAAGTAAAAATTCCCGCACAAATGACCTACCATATTTCGCTGAACACAGAGGTCCTGAAATAATATTATCTCTGTGATTTGGCCAGCATTTGGCAGGGTCGTATATAATGTCTTCAAGGCTTTTGTTTCCTGTGCGCCTTTTTATCTATCTTTCGTAAAGAATGGAGGCTGCGAAGTGTTGGGTCATAACACTATACACCATATATAGAGTTTCTACTTTTGAAGAAAAAGCTGAAAACCATCAGAAGAGCGGAAACAAATTATTAGCTGGAGATACAGAGATGGTATAGCAGCATGCAATCTTCTGTTTATGATATATAATGTTACTTAAACCCTTGACATCAAATCCAGGAGATAGTTCTATTAATTCGAGTAAAATCATAGATGCGAATGCATCACATGAAATTCAGATGTTGGAGGGTAACTTCTAAATCACACAGATAATACTAATCCTGTGCGAATAGGGCTTTAGTCTTGTAAAATGTCTTACAAACAAAGGCAGTGTCTACATATTACACTAGAATATCCATTAAGATTTCTATAACAATTCACTGATTGTCATTCGAAAATAAACATAAAATTGATAATGTGGCGACTTTTTACACATTTTTTAAATCCAGGAATTACCTCAACGACACTAATTGTTATTATCATTTCAGAAACACTGCAAGAATTAGATGTTTTGTTTCCATTTAAGACTTTATCACCGGCAGGGAGGATTATTGTAATGGACTCATGACCAGCCTCTCTAAAAAGACCATTAGATGGATGCAGCTCACCCAGAACACTGCTGACTAAAACCAGGAAATCTGAGCATATCACACCAGGTCCTTAAACTGGCTTCCAGTTAAATTTAGGATTCATTTTAAAGTATTATTACTCATTTATTAATCACTGTATGGCCTAGGACCTCAAAATCATGGCATGGCCTAGGACCTCAATACACTGCAGATGTGCTCACTCAGTATAGTACTCAGATCATCAGGATCAATTCAGTTAGACATACGAAGGATTCACTTAATACAAGGGGAATCTGCTTTTAGCTATTATGCCACCCGCAGCTTCCAGAAAAGATCAGATGTGCCATATCTGTGCATCAAATCATTTAACATTTCTAATTCTTTACTTTTATTGCTGTTTGCTTTCTTTATATATATCTTCCTTTTATGTAAAACACTTTGAATGAATTATGACTGTGTATGAAGTGTGCTATATAAATAGACATGCTTTGTCCTCCCTTGCAGAATTATGCAAATTTAAGACAAAATAATGATGCATATTGTTCCATAGTGTCCTGTTACACCTTTCTCTTAAGTTGAAGACATATACTGAAAAAAAAAAAAAATATATATATATATATATATATATATAATATAAAACTTATCTTACCAGGCAGTTGAA
The DNA here is from genome assembly GCA_033026305.1 of Cirrhinus molitorella. NCBI lineage: Eukaryota > Metazoa > Chordata > Actinopteri > Cypriniformes > Cyprinidae > Cirrhinus > Cirrhinus molitorella. Next base: position 35,214,385 of record CM065135.1, read on the forward strand.
TTACGGTGCTGTTGCTCATTATGCCGACCTGTGCCTGGCAAGTCAAATTTTCTGTAAAAAGGGAAAAGAGTTTTTGAGATCTCTTTACAGAGCTTACAATTTATATTCAAACTCTATTTAAACAGTTGTGGTGTGTCTATAGAGGTTGTTGTGCACTAAAAATAACAAAAAAAAAGCCACACCTGTTGAATTCAGAACTGATGGCAGACAGTTAGATCCATTTGTCAATAACCACAGTTTTATGCCTTCAACCATCTCATTCATTCTGATTTCATAATTCTCCCCCCATTTTGTTATGTTGAAACTGTATGACCTATATTGTCCTGAAACCACAGAGAACATTTTTCATTTGTTGAAGAAACATTTTTTTAAGAGCTTAGAACTCAAGAATGGTTTAGAAATAAAATATAAAACCAGGTTTTACCAAGAGAAGATATATTTATTTTGACCATTCCTATTGAGTCATGAGCTGTCAGACATGTCCATTTTATATCTGAATGAAAATCAAGAAATGGAGAACTGAGTTTATTAGTCGTCACAAGTGCTTTCAGATAATAAATATGCAGTAATACACGTTATGTCATGTTAGGAGCATATTTCACCTACCTGAATTTGAGATACTTATGAATTGAGCTACCGTTGGATTGGTTTGTGTTATGAGACTTTCTAAACAAGCTGCACAAACACAACATTATCAGACTATTATATAATGATGCATGACAGTCTGTATTGCATGTCAAAATTCACATGCACCTTTATATATATGTGTGTGTGTGTGTGTGTGTGTGTGTGTGTGTGTGTGTGTGTGTGTGTGTGTGTACTTTTAATTTTAAAGCAACATACTTATCTGGCATTGAGCACAACAGATGATCATCAGCCACAGCAAATTCAGCTTTTGTTGAGACATAATTCCTAGAGATAGAGAGTTCGATCCATCCATATATGAAGCCTTTTGACTATGAGCCACAGTTTAGAGCCAAAAGACACTGACACATAGTTAATTTGCAAATGCAAATCGTGTTTTTTCTTTTTTTAAACTGGGAATTTGGTCAGATCCGGTTTATCACATCGGTTTTTGCTCACATGGAACAATGTAAAGCATAGGCAGGGAAAGCATAATCTTTATTAGAGGCTATATTTAGCAGTATTTACAAACAGATTCCTATACAGAAAATACCAAAGTTTTTTCCAACATTTTTCATGGAAACAATGGCACACAAATAAATGTCACATCCTTTGATATTTTGTCATTTAATGAATTACATTCACACATTTACAAGTTTGACTAAAGTGAATTATTGTTTTTCTGACTAAGATACTTTATTGTAATTATAGCAATTATATCAGATCATATCAGAGATTTGAAAGCACAATTGAATTTCCTTCCACAATAATAGTTACAGTAATGATCAACACAGATATTTTCATTTGTTTTGAGTGATTTCAGTAAAAAAAAAGAGTTTAATGTGCATGCATTTTAAACAGTTGTTTTTGAGCTTGATTTCGTTGAGAATACACAGTTCTTAAGCAATGACTGTACAAATCAAGACAAAGAAAGCCTTCATTCCTAATTATGCTAGTTATAAATATTTTCCACAGCATGAATACTGGATTAAACAATGCTTGAGTTGGAGTTGGTGCTTTCTGGATCATCAGAGAAATTACCCGCAGCATCATTGTGAATGTGGTAGTAGTACAGGAAGAGGAAGAACCCTAAAAAAAAGAACAGAGAATCATTCAAAAAATTGCATTCTTCTGTATGACTTTCCAACTCCAAAATAATCAATAATAAACTTTTAGTCAAATGAATCATATAACTCTCATCAAGACCCCTTATAAACAAAATAATTTAATTAAAAAATAATAATTATTAGATTAGATTAAAACTGTAGCAAAAATAGAAACATTCTACTACAACATGCAAACTAATGCATGTGATTGTTTCTCACCCTGAAATGAGTTCAACACAGTGAATATGTAATATGAGGGAATGAGCATCGGTCCATAACTGAAGAACGCCACAGACCACGTCAGACCGAAGAGCAGGAACAAACTCAACACCATCATCAACTGCTTTCTGAACGTCTTTCTCTTGTCGTCAGTCGCTTTTATGTTTCTAGCCTGAACAACCCTAGTGGCGATCATGATGAAGATTCCGGTCGTGAAGATGAAAACTAAAGCGTAGTAGCCGACGTTCACTATGTAGTGAATGTATAGATTTGTAATCCAGCACCTGTAATTAAAGAAAATGAAATATAATTAAGAAGATGTGCATACATTTATGAATTTGTGACATCAGAATAACTTACATTTGAGTGATTTTTCCAGACGTTGTGTTTAGATTCACTAATTTATATCCTCCTACAGAAACTATAATTATGACTATCGGAGTCGGACACGCTGAAAAACACAATAGTGTTAGGGAAACGGTAGGAAAACACAATAGTTGTATTTTGTATGTAATCATGTCATGCACACCTGTACTTAATAGACCTGAGCTACCATGAACTAACAACGAACAGTTGCATTATTTATTAATTATCATTAACAGAGATTAATAAGTACTGTAACAAATAGTTAGTTAATGCATTAACTAATGGGAAGTTATTGTAAAGTTTTGACTAGCTGTTGGTAAATAGTTTTAGGTGTTTTGTTGATAGAACTCACCCCAGCCCAACACAGTGATCTTCCTCATGTAGTTTGTGATGGTGATGTTCTGTCTGATGAGCCATAAGTACATATGAAGAGCTTGAATGAAGAACCAGGTGAATGAGGCCAGCATGGAGTAATGCAGGACCAGTGCTATGAAGACGCACGCACCGTTGTCTTGTGTGTTAGCGACGCTCTCGTTTGACAAAAACGAGGCATTCAGTAGACACAAAGCCACAAACATGTTCATCAAGATCTTGGTGGCCTGATTTGATGTGGCTTTTCTGTTAAAACATACAAACAACTGTTCTTGTAACCTGAACTTTAATACTTTAGGTCTTTGATTTCAAATTTAATTTAATGCGTTACTCGCTTTTTTTTTTTTTTTTTTTTTTTGCGATTAAATATGAAATTTACTAGCAAGTTAAAATTGTTGCTGTATTAATAATTTTTAATTACTAAACAGCACTAAGTACATGATAAATTTTAAGATACTGTACCGCAGCAGGAAATGCATGAATAAAGCGATGGCCATAAAAAAGGTGGAGATGCCGCAGCCGACAGAAGAAATTAAGGTCAGTGATTCCAGATGCAATGCTGTGTTTTCCTTTGTTTGAGAATTAAGGGTCTGAGAAAACAGAATGACAGATCAGCAGGAGGATTTTTAAAACCGTTCGCTGTTTGTTAGCAAGAATAAGATCTTATCAAATTTTAAATGCTTTTTTTTTTTTCCTGTTCACTTGCATGTAGACTGATTAAAAGACTGGTATTGATTTAGTGGAATCTTTAATTAAAAAATGAATTATGAAAGTGTCAGTTCCTTGAGAAGTTTCTCACCATCAGCACTGCAAAGAATGTCAGATGTGAGCAGGAGCACTTTATGCTGTTGTTGTTGATTTCTGACTTACAGCCAAAGGTTGTCCAATTCAGTCGTCCTTCCAAGAAAAGAGCAACAAATGAAATTGATTATTTGGAAAAAAAGAACAAAAAAACAAATGAACTGGTTTTGTTGATTAAAACTGCTCAGTACAGTCATAAATGAATTTACCTTTGCCATCCCAAGAAACGCAGGACAAATTTCCATCCTGAAAGAACATGTTTATTTGCATTTCGTTTTTACTTGTCTAGTGTTCATTATAACTAAAGTTCTGCAACAAAACTTTCATTACCGTATCATTATGTGAAAAGACCATGTCAATGTTCTCAGTAAGGTTGGAGATTTTGGCCCTCATCGTTATTCCATAAACTTCATTGTTCAAAACAGTATGAATATTAGTTTCATCCTGAATCAGAAACCAAAAGAGCAATCGTGAATCAAATATGAATGTGTGAATGTAACTGATCAAAAACATTTGTGCGAAAGTAGAATCTTTTCATACAAGACTTAAACATCACCAGTGTTGGGAAAAAGTTACTTTTAAAAGTAATGCATTACAATATTGTGTTACTCCCTAAAAAATGTAATAATTACGTTACTTTTATAGAAAGTAATGCGGTACATTACTTTTGCGTTACTTTTTAAATCTGGGCAGGGCTTGCTTGTTTGTTTTTAATATAAAAAGTTTATAAGTGATATAAAGTAATACAAAAAGATTTTTAGCAAATGTAAAAGCCCTTTCACACCAAAACGTGAAATAAATAAGCCTAAGGCTGACAGAAAGGTAAATTCCCGTCTGTACAGTAGAACTGTACGAAAAGTTCAACACTCTTCAGCAATGAGAAAAATGAAGCACAAATGTTAAAGTAAGTTTTGCTTATTAGTATGGTTGCATTGCATGAACAAAGAATCAATTGGATTAAATGCATAAAAGAAATGGAAGCTCTAGCGCAGGTTCTACCCGGAAGACTCAATGCCACGTCACATAGAACAATCAGATCCAGCCAATAACTATCTTTCACGTGTGTATATATAAGCTCTCTACTCATCCTTCTTTGTGTTTGCAGAAACCGATTCTGACATTCTCCTCCATCCTCCCCACCACCACCAGGTTGGCCCTGTCTATGGGGAGTGGGCTCCTCTCCTGCCTTCGTCTCGGCAGTGCTAGCCGGAATCCACTACGTCGGATTCAAGCTTCAGACGGGGCCTACGCCAAACTTTATAATTTTATATCGGCATTGTTAAATAAATTCTTTTGAGCCTTAATTTCATCTCCCGAGTCTTACTGGTAGAAACAAAAAGTAACTCAGATGTTTTTTTTTATGAAAAAGTAATGCTTTACTAGTTACTTGAAAAAAGTAATCTGATTATTTTACTTGTAATGTTTTATCCCTATAGATGACCAGTGGTTAATTTTAATAAAAGTACAGTCCTAATTCAAACAGTCAGAATATTTAAATGTTATCATTTTTAGAGATGTTTTTGTCAATGAAAATAAATTTACATGAGCATTGTGCCATTAAAGTCAAGGAAAAACAAACTTGTTTCACAGTTTGAAGCAATATCAACCATTAGAATTTATAAAACTAAGAAAGCATACAGTACCTTGTTTACTATGTTTTTGAACCGTAGAACTCCAACAAATGCACTTCCATTGTTTTCAAGGCGTGATTTATCAAAAGCCTCCTTGGAAATCTTTACAGACCAGGAACAGTTTGTATTTAGGTCAGTTTGACTCTCAACAACCTGTGAAAAGAAGAATTGATGACATGATGAACTGGTGAATCAGACCATGTTTTAATACATCTCGGTCCCTAGGCTTACCATGGCATTATTTGAAAAGTAACATATGTTTATGTCTTTGGTTTCTGTGTTCTTTGCTTGAACATGAAGAAGACCAACAGCATCCTCTGTGACAATCGCCTGATTGCTTTTATTGCTTTGTTTCATCTCTTCCATCTTAGACTCCAGACTGTCCAAGGCCACTCTGTAAAATGAATTGAATCACATGGTATTCTGTAATGGGTTTAAAACTTGATTTCTACTAGTAACTGCACACTTACGATGCCTTTGAGGGATCAGTATATCCATTAGCTGTCACATGTGATGTGAAACTGGTAGTTGGATTGTGAGTTGTTGTATGTGATGTGGAACTTGTAGTCAGTTCAGGAGTTGTCGTATGTGATGTCAAAATTGTAGTTAGTTCAGGAGTTGTCGTATGGGATGTCAAAATTGTAGTTAGTTCAGGAGTTGTCGTATGTGATATCAAACTTGTAGTTAGTTCTGGAGTTGTCGTATGTGATGTCAAACTTGTAATTAGTTCAGGAGTTGTCGTATGTGATGTCAAAATTGTAGTTAGTTCAGGAGTTGTCGTATGTGATATCAAACTTGTAGTTAGTTCAGGAGTTGTCGTATGTGATCTCAAACTTGTAGTTAGTTCAGGAGTTGTCGTATGTGATATCAAACTTGTAGTCAGTTCAGGAGTTGTCGTATGTGATCTCAAAATTGTAGTTAGTTCAGGAGTTGTCGTATGTGATATCAAACTTGTAGTTAGTTCTGGAGTTGTTGTATGTGATGTCAAACTTGTAATTAGTTCAGGAGTTGTCGTATGTGATGTCAAACTTGTAACTAGTTCAGGAGTTGTCGTATGTGATATCAAACTTGTAGTTAGTTCTGGAGTTGTCGTATGTGATGTCAAAATTGTAGTTAGTTCAGGAGTTGTCGTATGTGATATCAAACTTGTAGTTAGTTCTGGAGTTGTCGTATGTGATGTCAAACTTGTAATTAGTTCAGGAGTTGTATGTGATGTGGAACTTGTAGTCAGTTCAGGAGTTGTAGTATGTGATCTCAAAATTGTAGTTAGTTCAGGAGTTGTCGTATGTGATCTCAAACTTGTAGTTAGTTCTGGAGTTATCGTATGTGATGTCAAACTTGTAATTAGTTCAGGAGTTGTCGTTTGTGATGTCAAAATTGTAGTTAGTTTAGGAGTTGTCGTATGTGATATCAAACTTGTAGGTAGTTCAGGAGTTGTCGCATGTGATGTCAAACTTGTAGTTAGTTCAGGAGTTGTATGTGATATCAAACTTGTATTCAGTTCAGGAGTTGTCGTATGTGATGTCAAACTTGTAGTTAGTTCTGGAGTTGTCGTATATGATGTCAATCTTGTAATTAGTTCAGGAGTTGTCGTATGTAATGTCAAACTTGTAATTAGTTCAGGAGTTGACGTATGTGAGGTCAAACTTCTAATTAGTTCTGGAGTTGTCGTATGTGATGTCAAACTTGTAATTAGTTTGGGAGTTGCTGTATGTGATATGAAACTGGTAGTTGGATTGTGACTTGTCATATGTGATGTGAAACTTGTAGTTAGTTCAGGAGTTGTCGTATGTGATGTCAAACTTGTAGTTAGTTCTGGAGTTGTCGTATGTGATGTCAAACTTGTATTTAGTTCAGGAGTTGTCGTATGTGATGTCAAAATTGTAGTTACTTTGGGAGTTGTCGCATGTGATGTCAAACTTGTAATTAGTTCAGGAGTTGTCGTATGTGATGTCAAAATTTTAGTTAGTTCAGGAGTTGTCGTATGTGATATCAAACTTGTAGTTAGTTCTGGAGTTGTCGTATGTGATGTCAAACTTGTAATTAGTTCAGGAGTTGTATGTGATGTGGAACTTGTAGTCAGTTCAGGAGTTGTCGTATGTGATCTCAAAATTGTAGTTAGTTCAGGAGTTGTCGTATGTGATATCAAACTTGTAGTTAGTTCTGGAGTTGTTGTATGTGATGTCAAACTTGTAATTAGTTCAGGAGTTGTCGTATGTGATGTCAAAATTGTAGTTAGTTCTGGAGTTGTCGTATGTGATGTCAAACTTGTAATTAGTTCAGGAGTTGTATGTGATGTGGAACTTGTAGTCAGTTCAGGAGTTGTCGTATGTGATATCAAACTTGTAGTTAGTTCTGGAGTTGTCGTATGTGATGTCAAACTTGTAATTAGTTCAGGAGTTGTCGTTTGTGATGTCAAAATTGTAGTTAGTTCAGGAGTTGTCGTATGTGATATCAATCTTGTAATTAGTTCTGGAGTTGTCGTATGTGATGTCAAACTTCTAATTAGTTCAGGATTTGTATGTGATGTGGAACTTGTAGTCAGTTCAGGAGTTGTAGTATGTGATCTCAAAATTGTAGTTAGTTCAGGAGTTGTCGTATGTGATATCAAACTTGTAGTTAGTTCTGGAGTTGTCGTATGTGATGTCAAACTTGTAACTAGTTCAGGAGTTGTCGTATGTGATATCAAACTTGTAGTTAGTTCTGGAGTTGTCGTATGTGATGTCAAACTTGTAGTTAGTTCTGGAGTTGTTGTATGTGATGTCAAACTTGTAGTTAGTTCTGGAGTTGTCGTATGTGATGTCAAACTTGTAATTAGTTTGGGAGTTGCTGTATGTGATATGAAACTGGTAGTTGGATTGTGACTTGTCATATGTGATGTGAAACTTGTAGTTAGTTCAGGAGTTGTCGTATGTGATGTCAAACTTGTAACTAGTTCAGGAGTTGTCGTATGTGATGTCAATCTTGTAATTAGTTCAGGAGTTGTCGTATGTGATGTCAAACTTGTAATTAGTTCAGGAGTTGACGTATGTGATGTCAAACTTCTAATTAGTTCTGGAGTTCTCGTATGTGATGTCAAACTTGTAATTAGTTTGGGAGTTGCTGTATGTGATATGAAACTGGTAGTTGGATTGTGACTTGTCATATGTGATGTGAAACTTGTAGTTAGTTCAGGAGTTGTCGTATGTGATGTCAAACTTGTAATTAGTTCAGGAGTTGTCATATGGGATGTCAAAATTGTAGTTAGTGCAGGAATTGTCGTATGTGATATCAAACTTGTAGTTAGTTCTGGAGTTGTCGTATGTGATGTCAAACTTGTAATTAGTTCAGGAGTTGTATGTGATGTGGAACTTGTAGTCAGTTCAGGAGTTGTCGTATGTGATCTCAAAATTGTAGTTAGTTCTGGAGTTGTCGTATGTGATATCAAACTTGTAGTTAGTTCTGGAGTTGTTGTATGTGATGTCACACTTGTAATTAGTTCAGGAGTTGTCGTATGTGATCTCAAAATTGTAGTTAGTTCTGGAGTTGTCGTATGTGATGTCAAACTTGTAATTAGTTCAGGAGTTGTATGTGATGTGGAACTTGTAGTCAGTTCAGGAGTTGTCGTATGTGATCTCAAAATTGTAGTTAGTTCAGGAGTTGTCGTATGTGATATCAAACTTGTAGTTAGTTCTGGAGTTGTTGTATGTGATGTCAAACTTGTAATTAGTTCAGGAGTTGTATGTGATGTGGAACTTGTAGTCAGTTCAGGAGTTGTAGTATGTGATCTCAAAATTGTAGTTAGTTCAGGAGTTGTCGTATGTGATGTCAAAATTGTAGTTAGTTCAGGAGTTGTCGTATGTGATATCAAACTTGTAGTTAGTTCTGGAGTTGTCGTATGTGATGTCAAAATTGTAGTTAGTTCAGGAGTTGTCGTATGTGATATCAAACTTGTAGTTAGTTCTGGAGTTGTCGTATGTGATGTCAAACTTGTAATTATTTCAGGAGTTGTCGTATGAGATATCAAACTTGTAGTTAGTTCTGGAGTTGTCGTATGTGATGTCAAACTTGTAATTATTTCAGGAGTTGTCGTTTGTGATGTCAAAATTGTAGTTAGTTCAGGAGTTGTCGTATGTGATATCAATCTTGTAATTAGTTCTGGAGTTGTCGTATGTGATGTCAAACTTGTAATTAGTTCAGGAGTTGTATGTGATGTGGAAGTTGTAGTCAGTTCAGGAGTTGTCGTATGTGATATCAAACTTGTAGTTAGTTCTGGAGTTGTCGTATGTGATGTCAAACTTGTAATTAGTTCAGGATTTGTATGTGATGTGGAACTTGTAGTCAGTTCAGGAGTTGTAGTATGTGATCTCAAAATTGTAGTTAGTTCAGGAGTTGTCGTATGTGATATCAAACTTGTAGTTAGTTCTGGAGTTGTCGTATGTGATGTCAAACTTGTAACTAGTTCAGGAGTTGTCGTATGTAATGTCAATCTTGTAATTAGTTCAGGAGTTGTCGTATGTGATGTCAAACTTGTAATTAGTTCTGGAGTTGTCGTATGTGATGTCAAACTTGTAATTACTTTGGGAGTTGCTGTATGTGATATGAAACTGGTAGTTGGATTGTGACTTGTCATATGTGATGTGAAACTTGTAGTTAGTTCAGGAGTTGTCGTATGTGATGTCAAACTCTTAATTAGTTCAGGAGTTGTCATATGGGATGTCAAAATTGTAGTTAGTTCAGGAGTTGTCGTATGTGATATCAAACTTGTAGTTAGTTCTGGAGTTGTCGTATGTGATGTCAAACTTGTAATTAGTTCAGGAGTTGTCGTATGTGATATCAAACTTGTAGTTAGTTCTGGAGTTGTTGTATGTGATGTCAAACTTGTAATTAGTTCAGGAGTTGTCGTATGTGATGTCAAAATTGTAGTTAGTTCTGGAGTTGTCGTATGTGATGTCAAACTTGTAATTAGTTTGGGAGTTGCTGTATGTGATATGAAACTGGTAGTTGGATTGTGACTTGTCATATGTGATGTGAAACTTGTAGTTAGTTCAGGAGATGTCGTATGTGATGTCAAACTTGTAGTTAGTTCAGGAGTTGTATGTGATGTGGAACTTGTAGTTAGTTCAGGAGTTGTCGTATGTGATATCAAACTTGTAGTTAGTTCTGGAGTTGTCGTATGTGATGTTAAACTTGTAATTAGTTCAGGAGTTGTCGTATGTGATGTCAAACTTGTAATTAGTTCAGGAGTTGTATGTGATGTGGAACTTGTAGTCAGTTCAGGAGTTGTCGTATGTGATCCCAAAATTGTAGTTAGTTCAGGAGTTGTCGTATGTGATATCAAACTTGTAGTTAGTTCTGGAGTTGTTGTATGTGATGTCAAACTTGTAATTAGTTCAGGAGTTGTATGTGATGTGGAAGTTGTAGTCAGTTCAGGAGTTGTCGTATGTGATATCAAACTTGTAGTTAGTTCTGGAGTTGTCGTATGTGATGTCAAACTTGTAATTAGTTCAGGATTTGTATGTGATGTGGAACTTGTAGTCAGTTCAGGAGTTGTAGTATGTGATCTCAAAATTGTAGTTAGTTCAGGAGTTGTCGTATGTGATATCAAACTTGTAGTTAGTTCTGGAGTTGTCGTATGTGATGTCAAACTTGTAATTAGTTCAGGAGTTGTCGTATGTGATGTCAAACTTGTAACTAGTTCAGGAGTTGTCGTATGTGATGTCAATCTTGTAATTAGTTCAGGAGTTGTCGTATGTGATGTCAAACTTGTAATTAGTTCAGGAGTTGACGTATGTGATGTCAAACTTCTAATTAGTTCTGGAGTTCTCGTATGTGATGTCAAACTTGTAATTAGTTTGGGAGTTGCTGTATGTGATATGAAACTGGTAGTTGGATTGTGACTTGTCATATGTGATGTGAAACTTGTAGTTAGTTCAGGAGTTGTCGTATGTGATGTCAAACTTGTAATTAGTTCAGGAGTTGTCATATGGGATGTCAAAATTGTAGTTAGTGCAGGAATTGTCGTATGTGATATCAAACTTGTAGTTAGTTCTGGAGTTGTCGTATGTGATATCAAACTTGTAGTTAGTTCTGGAGTTGTTGTATGTGATGTCACACTTGTAATTAGTTCAGGAGTTGTCGTATGTGATCTCAAAATTGTAGTTAGTTCTGGAGTTGTCGTATGTGATGTCAAACTTGTAATTAGTTCAGGAGTTGTATGTGATGTGGAACTTGTAGTCAGTTCAGGAGTTGTCGTATGTGATCTCAAAATTGTAGTTAGTTCAGGAGTTGTCGTATGTGATATCAAACTTGTAGTTAGTTCTGGAGTTGTTGTATGTGATGTCAAACTTGTAATTAGTTCAGGAGTTGTATGTGATGTGGAACTTGTAGTCAGTTCAGGAGTTGTAGTATGTGATCTCAAAATTGTAGTTAGTTCAGGAGTTGTCGTATGTGATGTCAAAATTGTAGTTAGTTCAGGAGTTGTCGTATGTGATATCAAACTTGTAGTTAGTTCTGGAGTTGTCGTATGTGATGTCAAAATTGTAGTTAGTTCAGGAGTTGTCGTATGTGATATCAAACTTGTAGTTAGTTCTGGAGTTGTCGTATGTGATGTCAAACTTGTAATTATTTCAGGAGTTGTATGTGATGTGGAAGTTGTAGTCAGTTCAGGAGTTGTCGTATGTGATATCAAACTTGTAGTTAGTTCTGGAGTTGTCGTATGTGATGTCAAACTTGTAATTAGTTCAGGATTTGTATGTGATGTGGAACTTGTAGTCAGTTCAGGAGTTGTAGTATGTGATCTCAAAATTGTAGTTAGTTCAGGAGTTGTCGTATGTGATATCAAACTTGTAGTTAGTTCTGGAGTTGTCGTATGTGATGTCAAACTTGTAACTAGTTCAGGAGTTGTCGTATGTGATGTCAATCTTGTAATTAGTTCAGGAGTTGTCGTATGTGATGTCAAACTTGTAATTAGTTCAGGAGTTGACGTATGTGATGTCAAACTTCTAATTAGTTCTGGAGTTGTCGTATGTGATGTCAAACTTGTAATTACTTTGGGAGTTGCTGTATGTGATATGAAACTGGTAGTTGGATTGTGACTTGTCATATGTGATGTGAAACTTGTAGTTAGTTCAGGAGTTGTCGTATGTGATGTCAAACTCTTAATTAGTTCAGGAGTTGTCATATGGGATGTCAAAATTGTAGTTAGTTCTGGAGTTGTCGTATGTGATGTCAAACTTGTAATTAGTTCAGGAGTTGTATGTGATGTGGAACTTGTAGTCAGTTCAGGAGTTGTCGTATGTGATATCAAACTTGTAGTTAGTTCTGGAGTTGTTGTATGTGATGTCACACTTGTAATTAGTTCAGGAGTTGTCGTATTTGATCTCAAAATTGTAGTTAGTTCTGGAGTTGTCGTATGTGATGTCAAACTTGTAATTAGTTCAGGAGTTGTATGTGATGTGGAACTTGTAGTCAGTTCAGGAGTTGTCGTATGTGATCTCAAAATTGTAGTTAGTTCAGGAGTTGTCGTATGTGATATCAAACTTGTAGTTAGTTCTGGAGTTGTTGTATGTGATGTCAAACTTGTAATTAGTTCAGGAGTTGTATGTGATGTGGAACTTGTAGTCAGTTCAGGAGTTGTAGTATGTGATCTCAAAATTGTAGTTAGTTCAGGAGTTGTCGTATGTGATGTCAAAATTGTAGTTAGTTCAGGAGTTGTCGTATGTGATATCAAACTTGTAGTTAGTTCTGGAGTTGTCGTATGTGATGTCAAAATTGTAGTTAGTTCAGGAGTTGTCGTATGTGATATCAAACTTGTAGTTAGTTCTGGAGTTGTCGTATGTGATGTCAAACTTGTAATTATTTCAGGAGTTGTCGTATGAGATATCAAACTTGTAGTTAGTTCTGGAGTTGTCGTATGTGATGTCAAACTTGTAATTATTTCAGGAGTTGTCGTTTGTGATGTCAAAATTGTAGTTAGTTCAGGAGTTGTCGTATGTGATATCAATCTTGTAATTAGTTCTGGAGTTGTCGTATGTGATGTCAAACTTGTAATTAGCTCAGGAGTTGTATGTGATGTGGAAGTTGTAGTCAGTTCAGGAGTTGTCGTATGTGATATCAAACTTGTAGTTAGTTCTGGAGTTGTCGTATGTGATGTCAAACTTGTAATTAGTTCAGGATTTGTATGTGATGTGGAACTTGTAGTCAGTTCAGGAGTTGTAGTATGTGATCTCAAAATTGTAGTTAGTTCAGGAGTTGTCGTATGTGATATCAAACTTGTAGTTAGTTCTGGAGTTGTCGTATGTGATGTCAAACTTGTAACTAGTTCAGGAGTTGTCGTATGTAATGTCAATCTTGTAATTAGTTCAGGAGTTGTCGTATGTGATGTCAAACTTGTAATTAGTTCAGGAGTTGACGTATGTGATGTCAAACTTCTAATTAGTTCTGGAGTTGTCGTATGTGATGTCAAACTTGTAATTACTTTGGGAGTTGCTGTATGTGATATGAAACTGGTAGTTGGATTGTGACTTGTCATATGTGATGTGAAACTTGTAGTTAGTTCAGGAGTTGTCGTATGTGATGTCAAACTCTTAATTAGTTCAGGAGTTGTCATATGGGATGTCAAAATTGTAGTTAGTTCAGGAGTTGTCGTATGTGATATCAAACTTGTAGTTAGTTCTGGAGTTGTCGTATGTGATGTCAAACTTGTAATTAGTTCAGGAGTTGTCGTATGTGATATCAAACTTGTAGTTAGTTCTGGAGTTGTTGTATGTGATGTCAAACTTGTAATTAGTTCAGGAGTTGTCGTATGTGATGTCAAAATTGTAGTTAGTTCTGGAGTTGTCGTATGTGATGTCAAACTTGTAATTAGTTTGGGAGTTGCTGTATGTGATATGAAACTGGTAGTTGGATTGTGACTTGTCATATGTGATGTGAAACTTGTAGTTAGTTCAGGAGATGTCGTATGTGATGTCAAACTTGTAGTTAGTTCAGGAGTTGTATGTGATGTGGAACTTGTAGTTAGTTCAGGAGTTGTCGTATGTGATATCAAACTTGTAGTTAGTTCTGGAGTTGTCGTATGTGATGTTAAACTTGTAATTAGTTCAGGAGTTGTCGTATGTGATGTCAAACTTGTAATTAGTTCAGGAGTTGTATGTGATGTGGAACTTGTAGTCAGTTCAGGAGTTGTCGTATGTGATCCCAAAATTGTAGTTAGTTCAGGAGTTGTCGTATGTGATATCAAACTTGTAGTTAGTTCTGGAGTTGTTGTATGTGATGTCAAACTTGTAATTAGTTCAGGAGTTGTATGTGATGTGGAAGTTGTAGTCAGTTCAGGAGTTGTCGTATGTGATATCAAACTTGTAGTTAGTTCTGGAGTTGTCGTATGTGATGTCAAACTTGTAATTAGTTCAGGATTTGTATGTGATGTGGAACTTGTAGTCAGTTCAGGAGTTGTAGTATGTGATCTCAAAATTGTAGTTAGTTCAGGAGTTGTCGTATGTGATATCAAACTTGTAGTTAGTTCTGGAGTTGTCGTATGTGATGTCAAACTTGTAATTAGTTCAGGAGTTGTCGTATGTGATGTCAAACTTGTAACTAGTTCAGGAGTTGTCGTATGTGATGTCAATCTTGTAATTAGTTCAGGAGTTGTCGTATGTGATGTCAAACTTGTAATTAGTTCAGGAGTTGACGTATGTGATGTCAAACTTCTAATTAGTTCTGGAGTTCTCGTATGTGATGTCAAACTTGTAATTAGTTTGGGAGTTGCTGTATGTGATATGAAACTGGTAGTTGGATTGTGACTTGTCATATGTGATGTGAAACTTGTAGTTAGTTCAGGAGTTGTCGTATGTGATGTCAAACTTGTAATTAGTTCAGGAGTTGTCATATGGGATGTCAAAATTGTAGTTAGTGCAGGAATTGTCGTATGTGATATCAAACTTGTAGTTAGTTCTGGAGTTGTCATATGTGATATCAAACTTGTAGTTAGTTCTGGAGTTGTTGTATGTGATGTCACACTTGTAATTAGTTCAGGAGTTGTCGTATGTGATCTCAAAATTGTAGTTAGTTCTGGAGTTGTCGTATGTGATGTCAAACTTGTAATTAGTTCAGGAGTTGTATGTGATGTGGAACTTGTAGTCAGTTCAGGAGTTGTCGTATGTGATCTCAAAATTGTAGTTAGTTCAGGAGTTGTCGTATGTGATATCAAACTTGTAGTTAGTTCTGGAGTTGTTGTATGTGATGTCAAACTTGTAATTAGTTCAGGAGTTGTATGTGATGTGGAACTTGTAGTCAGTTCAGGAGTTGTAGTATGTGATCTCAAAATTGTAGTTAGTTCAGGAGTTGTCGTATGTGATGTCAAAATTGTAGTTAGTTCAGGAGTTGTCGTATGTGATATCAAACTTGTAGTTAGTTCTGGAGTTGTCGTATGTGATGTCAAAATTGTAGTTAGTTCAGGAGTTGTCGTATGTGATATCAAACTTGTAGTTAGTTCTGGAGTTGTCGTATGTGATGTCAAACTTGTAATTATTTCAGGAGTTGTATGTGATGTGGAAGTTGTAGTCAGTTCAGGAGTTGTCGTATGTGATATCAAACTTGTAGTTAGTTCTGGAGTTGTCGTATGTGATGTCAAACTTGTAATTAGTTCAGGATTTGTATGTGATGTGGAACTTGTAGTCAGTTCAGGAGTTGTAGTATGTGATCTCAAAATTGTAGTTAGTTCAGGAGTTGTCGTATGTGATATCAAACTTGTAGTTAGTTCTGGAGTTGTCGTATGTGATGTCAAACTTGTAACTAGTTCAGGAGTTGTCGTATGTGATGTCAATCTTGTAATTAGTTCAGGAGTTGTCGTATGTGATGTCAAACTTGTAATTAGTTCAGGAGTTGTCGTATGTGATGTCAAACTTCTAATTAGTTCTGGAGTTGTCGTATGTGATGTCAAACTTGTAATTACTTTGGGAGTTGCTGTATGTGATATGAAACTGGTAGTTGGATTGTGACTTGTCATATGTGATGTCAAACTTGTAGTTAGTTCAGGATTTGTATGTGATGTGGAACTTGTAGTCAGTTCAGGAGTTGTAGTATGTGATCTCAAAATTGTAGTTAGTTCAGGAGTTGTCGTATGTGATATCAAACTTGTAGTTAGTTCTGGAGTTGTCGTATGTGATGTCAAACTTGTAGTTAGTTCAGGAGTTGTATGTGATGTCAAACTTGTATTCAGTTCAGGAGTTGTCGTATGTGATGTCAAACTTGTAGTTAGTTCTGGAGTTGTCGTATGTGATGTCAAACTTGTAATTAGTTCAGGAGTTGACGTATGTGATGTCAAACTTGTAATTAGTTCAGGAGTTGTCGTTTGTGATGTCAAAATTGTAGTTAGTTCAGGAGTTGACGTATGTGATGTCAAACTTGTAATTAGTTCTGGAGTTGCTGTATGTGATGTGAATCTGGTAGTTGGATTGTGACTTGTCATATGTGATGTGAAACTTGTAGTTAGTTCAGTTGTCATCGTATGTGATGTCAAACTTGCAGTTATTTCTGGAGTTGTCGTATGTGATATCAAACTTGTATTCAGTTCAGGAGTTGTCGTATGTGATGTCAAACTTGTAGTTAGTTCTGGAGTTGTCATATGTGATGTCAAACTTGTAATTAGTTCGGAATTTGCTGTATGTGATGTGAAACTGTTAGTTGGATTCTGAGTTGTCGTATGTGATGTCAAACTTGTAATTAGTTCGGAATTTGCTGTATGTGATGTGAAACTGTTAGTTGGATTCTGAGTTGTCATATGTGATGTGAAACTTGTAGTTAGTTCAGTTGTCATCGTATGTGATGTCAAACTTGTAGTTATTTCTGGAGTTGTCGTATGTGATATCAAACTTGTATTCAGTTCAGGAGTTGTCGTATGTGATGTCAAACTTGTAGTTAGTTCTGGAGTTGTCATATGTGATGTCAAACTTGTAATTAGTTCGGAATTTGCTGTATGTGATGTGAAACTGTTAGTTGGATTCTGAGTTGTCGTATGTGATGTCAAACTTGTAATTAGTTCTGGAGTTGCTGTATGTGATGTCAAACTCTTAATTAGTTCAGGAGTTGTCATATGGGATGTCAAAATTGTAGTTAGTTCAGGAGTTGTCGTATGTGATATCAAACTTGTAGTTAGTTCTGGAGTTGTCGTATGTGATGTCAAACTTGTAATTAGTTCAGGAGTTGTCGTATGTGATATCAAACTTGTAATTAGTTTGGGAGTTGCTGTATGTGATATGAAACTGGTAGTTGGATTGTGACTTGTCATATGTGATGTGAAACTTGTAGTTAGTTCAGGAGATGTCGTATGTGATGTCAAACTTGTAGTTAGTTCAGGAGTTGTATGTGATGTGGAACTTGTAGTTAGTTCAGGAGTTGTCGTATGTGATATCAAACTTGTAGTTAGTTCTGGAGTTGTCGTATGTGATGTTAAACTTGTAATTAGTTCAGGAGTTGTCGTATGTGATGTCAAACTTGTAATTAGTTCAGGAGTTGTATGTGATGTGGAACTTGTAGTCAGTTCAGGAGTTGTCGTATGTGATATCAAACTTGTAGTTAGTTCTGGAGTTGTTGTATGTGATGTCAAACTTGTAGTTAATTTAGGAGTTGTCGTATGTGATATCAAACTTGTAGTTAGTTCTGGAGTTGTTGTATGTGATGTCAAACTTGTAATTAGTTCAGGAGTTGTATGTGATGTGGAAGTTGTAGTCAGTTCAGGAGTTGTCGTATGTGATATCAAACTTGTAGTTAGTTCTGGAGTTGTCGTATGTGATGTCAAACTTGTAATTAGTTCAGGATTTGTATGTGATGTGGAACTTGTAGTCAGTTCAGGAGTTGTAGTATGTGATCTCAAAATTGTAGTTAGTTCAGGAGTTGTCGTATGTGATATCAAACTTGTAGTTAGTTCTGGAGTTGTCGTATGTGATGTCAAACTTGTAACTAGTTCAGGAGTTGTCGTATGTGATGTCAAACTTGTAACTAGTTCAGGAGTTGTCGTATGTGATGTCAATCTTGTAATTAGTTCAGGAGTTGTCGTATGTGATGTCAAACTTGTAATTAGTTCAGGAGTTGACGTATGTGATGTCAAACTTCTAATTAGTTCTGGAGTTCTCGTATGTGATGTCAAACTTGTAATTAGTTTGGGAGTTGCTGTATGTGATATGAAACTGGTAGTTGGATTGTGACTTGTCATATGTGATGTGAAACTTGTAGTTAGTTCAGGAGTTGTCGTATGTGATGTCAAACTTGTAATTAGTTCAGGAGTTGTCATATGGGATGTCAAAATTGTAGTTAGTGCAGGAATTGTCGTATGTGATATCAAACTTGTAGTTAGTTCTGGAGTTGTCGTATGTGATGTCAAACTTGTAGTTGTCGTATGTGATGTGAAACTTGTATTTAGTTCAGGAGTTGTCGTATGGGATGTCAAAATTGTAGTTAGTTCAGGAGTTGTCGTATGTGATGTCAAACTTGTAGTTAGTTCAGGAGTTGTCGTATGTGATGTCAAACTTGTAGTTAGTTCTGGAGTTGTCGTATGTGATGTCAAACTTGTAGTTAGTTCAGGATCCAGATGCGATGCTGTGTTTTCCTTTGTTTGAGAATTAAGGGTCTGAGAAAACAGAATGACAGATCAGCAGGAGGATTTTTAAAACCGTTCGTTGTTTGTTAGCAAGAATAAGATCTTATCAAAAGTTTTTTTCCTGTTCACTTGCATGTAGACTGATTAAAAGACTGGTATTGATTTAGTGGAATCTTTAATTAAAAAATGAATTATGAAAGTTTCAGTTCCTTGAGAAGTTTCTCACCATCAGCACTGCAAAGAATGTCAGATGTGAGCAGGAGCACTTTATGCTGTTGTTGTTGATTTCTGACTTACAGCCAAAGGTTGTCCAATTCAGTCGTCCTTCCAAGAAAAGAGCAACAAATGAAATTGATTATTTGGAAAAAAAGAACAAAAAAACAAATGAACTGGTTTTGTTAATTAAAACTGCTCAGTACAGTCATAAATGAATTTACCTTTGCCATCCCAAGAAACGCAGGACAAATTTCCATCCTGAAAGAACATGTTTATTTGCATTTCGTTTTTACTTGTCTAGTGTTCATTATAACTAAAGTTCTGCAACAAAACTTTCATTACCGTATCATTATGTGAAAAGACCATGTCAATGTTCTCAGTAAGGTTGGAGATTTTGGCCCTCATCGTTATTCCATAAACTTCATTGTTCAAAACAGTATGAATATTAGTTTCATCCTGAATCAGAAACCAAAAGAGCAATCGTGAATCAAATATGAATGTGTGAATGTAACTGATCAAAAACATTTGTGCGAAAGTAGAATCTTTTCATACAAGACTTAAACATCACCAGTGTTGGGAAAAAGTTACTTTTAAAAGTAATGCATTACAATATTGTGTTACTCCCTAAAAAATGTAATAATTACGTTACTTTTATAGAAAGTAATGCGGTACATTACTTTTGCGTTACTTTTTAAATCTGGGCAGGGCTTGCTTGTTTGTTTTTAATATAAAAAGTTTATAAGTGATATAAAGTAATACAAAAAGATTTTTAGCAAATGTAAAAGCCCTTTCACACCAAAACGTGAAATGAATAAGCCTAAGGCTGACAGAAAGGTAAATTCCCGTCTGTACAGTAGAACTGTACGAAAAGTTCAACACTCTTCAGCAATGAGAAAAATGAAGCACAAATGTTAAAGTAAGTTTTGCTTATTAGTATGGTTGCATTGCATGAACAAAGAATCAATGGGATTAAATGCATAAAAGAAACAAAAAGTAACTCAGATGTTTTTTTTGTTTTGTTTTTTTATGAAAAAGTAATGCTTTACTAGTTACTTGAAAAAAGTAATCTGATTATTTTACTTGTAATGTTTTATCCCTATAGATGATCAGTGGTTAATTTTAATAAAAGTACAGTCCTAATTCAAACAGTCAGAATATTTAAATGTTATCATTTTTAGAGATGTTTTTGTCAATGAAAATAAATTTACATGAGCATTGTGCCATTAAAGTCAAGGAAAAAACAAACTTGTTTCACAGTTTGAAGCAATATCAACCATTAGAATTTATAAAACTAAGAAAGCATACAGTACCTTGTTTACTATGTTTTTGAACCGTAGAACTCCAACAAATGCACTTCCATTGTTTTCAAGGCGTGATTTATCAAAAGCCTCCTTGGAAATCTTTACAGACCAGGAACAGTTTGTATTTAGGTCAGTTTGACTCTCAACAACCTGTGAAAAGAAGAATTGATGACATGATGAACTGGTGAATCAGACCATGTTTTAATACATCTCGGTCCCTAGGCTTACCATGGCATTATTTGAAAAGTAACATATGTTTATGTCTTTGGTTTCTGTGTTCTTTGCTTGAACATGAAGAAGACCAACAGCATCCTCTGTGACAATCGCCTGATTGCTTTTATTGCTTTGTTTCATCTCTTCCATCTTAGACTCCAGACTGTCCAAGGCCACTCTGTAAAATGAATTGAATCACATGGTATTCTGTAATGGGTTTAAAACTTGATTTCTACTAGTAACTGCACACTTACGATGCCTTTGAGGGATCAGTATATCCATTAGTTGTCACATGTGATGTGAAACTGGTAGTTGGATTGTGACTTGTCATATGTGATGTGAAACTTGTAGTTAGTTCAGGAGTTGTCGTATGTGATGTGAAACTTGTAGTTAGTTCTGGAGTTGTCGTATGTGATGTCAAAATTGTAGTTAGTTCTGGAGTTGTCGTATGTGATGTCAAACTTGTAATTAGTTCAGGAGTTGTCGTATGTGATGTCAAACTTGTAATTAGTTCAGGAGTTGACGTATGTGATGTCAAACTTGTAATTAGTTCAGGAGTTGTCGTATGTGATGTCAAACTTGTAATTAGTTCAGGAGTTGACGTATGTGATGTCAAACTTGTAATTAATTCTGGAGTTGCTGTATGTGATGTGAAACTGGTAGTTCGATTGTGAGTTGTCGTATGTGATGTCAAACTTGTAGTTAGTTCTGGAGTTTTCG
Organism: Cirrhinus molitorella; assembly: GCA_033026305.1. Taxonomy (NCBI): domain Eukaryota; kingdom Metazoa; phylum Chordata; class Actinopteri; order Cypriniformes; family Cyprinidae; genus Cirrhinus; species Cirrhinus molitorella. The sequence continues at coordinate 35,235,527 of CM065135.1, forward strand.
CATGTGATGTCAAACTTGCATTCAGTTCAGGAGTTGTCGTATGTGATGTCAAACTTGTAGTTAGTTCTGGAGTTGTCATATGTGATGTCAAACTTGTAATTAGTTCAGAATTTGCTGTATGTGATGTGAAACTGTTAGTTGGATTCTGAGTTGTCGTATGTGATGTCAAACTTGTAGTTAGTTCTGGAGTTTTCGCATGTGATATCAAACTTGTAGTTAGTTCTGGAGTTGTCGTATGTGATGTCAAACTTGTAATTAGTTCAGGAGTTGTCGTATGTGATGTCAAACTTGTAATTAGTTCAGGAGTTGACATATGTGATGTCAAACTTGTAATTAGTTCTGGAGTTGCTGTATGTGATGTGAAACTGGTAGTTCGATTGTGAGTTGTCGTATGTGATGTCAAACTTGTAGTTAGTTCTGGAGTTGTCATATGTGATGTCAAACTTGTATTCAGTTCAGGAGTTGTCGTATGTGATGTCAAACTTGTAGTTAGTTCTGGAGTTGTCGTATGTGATGTCAAACTTGTAATTAGTTCAGGAGTTGACGTATGTGATGTCAAACTTGTAATTAGTTCAGGAGTTGTCGTTTGTGATGTCAAAATTGTAGTTAGTTCAGGAGTTGACGTATGTGATGTCAAACTTGTAATTAGTTCTGGAGTTGCTGTATGTGATGTGAATCTGGTAGTTGGATTGTGACTTGTCATATGTGATGTGAAACTTGTAGTTAGTTCAGTTGTCATCGTATGTGATGTCAAACTTGTAGTTATTTCTGGAGTTGTCGTATGTGATATCAAACTTGTATTCAGTTCAGGAGTTGTCGTATGTGATGTCAAACTTGTAGTTAGTTCTGGAGTTGTCATATGTGATGTCAAACTTGTAATTAGTTCGGAATTTGCTGTATGTGATGTGAAACTGTTAGTTGGATTCTGAGTTGTCGTATGTGATGTCAAACTTGTAATTAGTTCGGAATTTGCTGTATGTGATGTGAAACTGTTAGTTGGATTCTGAGTTGTCATATGTGATGTGAAACTTGTAGTTAGTTCAGTTGTCATCGTATGTGATGTCAAACTTGTAGTTATTTCTGGAGTTGTCGTATGTGATATCAAACTTGTATTCAGTTCAGGAGTTGTCGTATGTGATGTCAAACTTGTAGTTAGTTCTGGAGTTGTCATATGTGATGTCAAACTTGTAATTAGTTCGGAATTTGCTGTATGTGATGTGAAACTGTTAGTTGGATTCTGAGTTGTCGTATGTGATGTCAAACTTGTAATTAGTTCTGGAGTTGCTGTATGTGATGTGAAATTGTTAGATGGATTTTGAGTTGTCGTATGTGATGTCAAACTTGTAGTTAGTTCTGTAGTTGTATGTGATGTCAAACTTGTAATTAGTTCAGGAGTTGTCGTATGTGATGTCAAACTTGTAGTTAGTTCGGGAGTTGTCGTATGTGATGTGAAACTTGTAGTTGGTTCAGGAGTTGTCGTATGTGATGTGAAACTTGTAGACAGTTCAGGAGTTGTAGTAGATGGTTTGAGAGTTGTGGTGTGTGATGTGAAAGTTGCGCTTGGTTTAGGAGTTGTAGTAGATGGTTTGAGAGTTGTAGTATGTAATGTGAAACTTGCGCTTGGTTTAGGAGATGTAGTAGATGGTTTGAGAGTTGTGGTATGTGATGTGAAAGTTGCGATTGGTTTAGGAGTTGTAGTAGACAGTTTGAGAATTGTGGTAAGTGATGTGAAACTTGCACTTGGTTTAGGAGTTGTAGTAGATGCTTCGAGACTTGTATGTGATGTAAAACTGTTAATTGGCTTAGTAGTTGTTGTATGTGATATGAAACCTGCACTTGGTTTAGTTGTAGTAGACAGTTTGAGAATTGTGGTAAGTGATGTGAAACTTGCACTTGGTTTAGGAGTTGTAGGAGACGGTTTGAGAATTGTGGTAAGTGATGTGAAACTTGCACTTGGTTTAGGAGTTGTAGTAGACGGTTTGAGAATTGTGGTAAGTGATGTGAAACTTGCACTTGGCTTAGGAGTTGTAGTAGACGGTTTGAGAATTGTGGTAAGTGATGTGAAAGTTGTACTTGGTTTAGGAGTTGTAGTAGACGGTTTGAGAATTGTGGTAAGTGATGTGAAACTTGTACTTGGTTTAGGAGTTGTAGTAGACGGTTTGAGAATTGTGGTAAGTGATGTGAAAGTTGCACTTGGTTTAGGAGTTGTAGTAGACGGTTTGAGAATTGTGGTAAGTGATGTGAAAGTTGCACTTGGTTTAGGAGTTGTAGTAGACAGTTTGAGAGTTGCGGTATGTGATGTGAAACTTGCACTTAGTTTAGGAGTTGTAGTAGACGGTTTGAGAATTGCGGTATGTGATGTGAAACTTACACTTGGTTTAGGAGTTGTAGTGGAAGTTGCTCTTGGTTTAGGAGTTGTAGTAGATGGTTTGAGACTTGTTTGTGACGTGAAACTGTTAATTGGCTTCGTAGTTGTTGTATGTGATATGAAACCTGCACTTGGTTTAGTTGTAGTAGACGGTTTGAGAATTGTGGTAAGTGATGTGAAAGTTGCACTTGGTTTAGAAGTTGTAGTAGACGGTTTGAGAATTGTGGTAAGTGATGTGAAAGTTGCACTTGGTTTAGGAGTTGTAGTAGACGGTTTGAGAATTGTGGTAAGTGATGTGAAAGTTGCACTTGGTTTAGGAGTTGTAGTAGACAGTTTGAGAATTGTGGTAAGTGATGTGAAAGTTGCACTTGGTTTAGGAGTTGTAGTAGACGGTTTGAGAATTGTGGTAAGTGATGTGAAAGTTGCACTTGGTTTAGGAGTTGTAGTAGACGGTTTGAGAATTGTGATAAGTGATGTGAAAGTTGCTCTTGGTTTAGGAGTTGTAGTAGACGGTTTGAGAATTGTGGTAAGTGATGTGAAACTTGCACTTGGTTTAGGAGTTGTAGTAGACGGTTTGAGAATTGTGGTAAGTGATGTGAAAGTTGCACTTGGTTTAGGAGTTGTAGTAGACGGTTTGAGAATTGTGGTAAGTGATGTGAAAGTTGCACTTGGTTTAGGAGTTGTAGTAGACGGTTTGAGAGTTGCGGTATGTGATATGAAACTTACACTTGGTTTAGGAGTTGTAGTAGACAGTTTGAGAATTGTATGTGATGTAAAACTGTTAATTTGCTTAGTAGTTGTTGTATTTGATGTGAAACCTGCACTTGGTTTAGGAGTTTTAGTAGATGGTTTCAGAATTGTGGTATATGATGTGAAAGTTGTGCTTGGTTTAGGAGTTGTAGTAGATGGTTTGAGAGTTGTGTGATGTGATGTGAAAGTTGCACTTGGTTTAGGAGTTGTAGTAGACGGTTTGAGAATTGTGGTAAGTGATGTGAAAGTTGCACTTGGTTTAGGAGTTGTAGTAGACAGTTTGAGAATTGTGGTAAGTGATGTGAAATTTGCACTTGGTTTAGGAGTTGTAGTAGATGGTTTGAGAGCTGTATGTGATGTAAAACTGTTAATTGGCTTAGTAGTTGTTGTATGTGGTGTAAAAGTTGCGCTTGGTTTAGGAGTTTTAGTAGATGGTTTCAGAATTGTGGTATATGATGTGAAAGTTGTGCTTGGTTTAGGAGTTGTAGTAGATGGTTTGAGAGTTGTGTGATGTGATGTGAAAGTTGCACTTGGTTTAGGAGTTGTAGTAGATGGTTCAAGACTTGTATGTGATGTAAAACTGTTAATTGGCTTAGTAGTTGTTGTATGTGATGTGAAACTTGCACTTAGTTTAGGAGTTAAAGTAGACGGTTTGAGAATTGTGGTATGTGATGTGAAACTGTTAGTTGGATTGTGAGTTGTTGTATGTGATGTCAAACTTGTAGTTAGTTCTGGAGTTGTCGCATGTGATGTCAAACTTGTAGTTAGTTCGGAATTTACTGTATGTGATTTAAAACTGTTAGATGGATTTTGAGGTGTAGTGTGTGATGTCAAACTTGTAGTTAGTTCTGGAGTTGTCACATGAGATGTCAAACTTGTAGATTGTTCGGGAGTTGTCGCATGTGATGTCAAACTTGTAGTTAGTTCGGAATTTACTGTATGTGATTTAAAACTGTTAGATGGATTTTGAGGTGTAGTGTGTGATGCAAAACTTGTAGTTAGTTCAGAATTTGCTGTATGTGATGTGAAACTTTTAGTTAGATTGTAAGTTGTTGTATGTGATGTGAATCTGTGGTTAAAGGGATTTTGAGGTGTCGTATGTGATGTCAAACTTGTAGTTACTTTGGGAGTTGTCGTATGTGATGTGAAACTGTTAGTTGGATTGTGAGTTGTACGTGATGTCCAACTTGTAGTTAGTTCTGGAGTTGTCGCATGTGATGTCAAAATTGTAGTTACTTTGGGAGTTGTCGTATGTGATGTCAAACTTGCAGTTAGTTCGGGAGTTTTCGTATGTGATGTGAAACTGTTAGCTGTATTGTGAGTTGCTGTATGTGATGTCAAACTTGTAGTTAGTTCTGGAGTTAACGCATGTGATGTCAAACTTGTAGTTAGTTCTGGAGTTGTCGCATGTGATGTCAAACTTGTAGTTAGTTCTGGAGTTGCTGTATGTGATGTGAAACTGTTAGATGGATTTTGAGTTGTCGTATGTGATGTCAAACTGTTAGTTGGGTTGTGAGTTGTCGTATGTGATGTCAAACTTGTAGTTAGTTCTGGAGTTGTATGTGATGTCAAACTTGTAGTTAGTTCTGGAGTTGTCGCATGTGATGTCAAACTTGTAGTTAGTTCTGGAGTTGTCGCATGTGATGTCAAACTTGTAGTTAGTTCTGGAGTTGTCACATCTGATGTCAAACTTGTAGTTAGTTCTGGAGTTGTTGTATGTGACGTAAAACTTGTAGTTAGTTCAGAATTTGATGTGAATCTGTTAGTTGGGTTGTGATTTGGCGTATGTGATGTCAAACTTGTAGTTTGTTCTGGAGTTGTCGCATGTGATGTCAAATTTGTCATTAGTTCTGGAGTCGTCGCATGTGATGTCAAACTTGTAGTTAGTTCTGGAGTTGTCGCATGTGATGTCAAACTTGTAGTTAGTTCTGGAGTTGTTGCATGTGGTTTCAAACTTGTAGTTAGTTCTGGAGTTGTCGTATGTGATGTCAAACGTGTAGTTAGTTCTGGATTTGTCGCATGTGATGTCACATTTGTAGTTAGTTCTTGGGTTGTCGTATGTGATGTCAAACTTGTAGTTAGTTCGGAATTTGCTGTATGTAATGTAAAACCGTTAGATGGATTTTGAGTTGTCGTGTGTGATGTCAAACTTGTAGTTAGTTCTGGAGTTGTCGCATGTGATGTCAAACTTGTAGTTAGTTCTGGAGTCATCGTATGTGATGTCAAACTTTTAGTTAGTTCGGTAGTTGTCATATGTGATGTGAAACTTTTAGTTAGATTGTGTGACAGTGTTGTAACAGTGTTTGATCTTTCATCAGTGCAGGTCACACACATCCATTCACTCCCATTTAAATGCAGAATGTATCTGCTTCCTTTTATCCCTTCAACACAGAAAGTAAACAATGAATGAGTTTCACCAAAAATTATGCAAAAACTAAAAAAGTTTGTGAAGATTAATGTAGCCTAATATGTGTTAGTTATTCATAAACCAGGAAACATTGTAACAACCCAATTATGGATACATGTTCATCAGTTCACATTTATTATTGACCGTCCATTCATGCTGATTATGTCATGCTTTCAATAACTGTTAATTTAAAGCGCTAAATAATGTCAACTTATCATGAAGGAATTACACAGAATTGAACCAACCAATAAAATGAGGTTAATAAATGTAGATTTAGTCAATTTATGACAGTCTTACCGCATATATCATTGTCAGGTTGGGCATTTCTACATTTCTCTCCAGGATCTACAGGATTCATGTTCTGACATCCTCAAGAGATCATGACAACACATAATTCAACATAATTACAAAATGAATATGAAAAAAAAAAAATGCTAATTATGGTAAATAAAACTTCTACACTTAATAGTGATAAAAGAACAATAGGGAAAAAACACAAAAGATAGTTGACTGTATGATAAAAGTGTAACCTAAGGAACAACCTGACAACAGACAGTGGCCAACAATGTCACCTTGTTATTGGTTTTGTTGCTCAGTTTTTAGACCTTTTAGAAGATTCATATCAATTGCTTCAGACAAATGAATTTAAATTTAGTGTTGCTTTTTCTCAAAACACTTGTCAATGGCTTATGAGGACAAACTTTAAAGCAACACTACTATTAAAACAACAACACTTGTCTTAACTCTGTTGCTTGTTTAACTGAAGTGAATCACAAAAATATGTTAAAAAATACTGGAACTTTCAAATTTAAGTTTATATTTCTTACCCTGTTGGGGTATGTTTAAAACACAAAGCTTAAATTCAGATACCTTTCTGTGATAAAATATTTTGTGTCAATTGGCACAGCATTGAGACAGCGCTGATAAAGATAATAAATGATATTCATTTAAATACTGATTCTGGCAAAATATCAGTGCTCTGTCTCAGAGCTTTGTTTAACACTGTCAATCACAACAAGCTTCTAGAGAGACTGGAAAACTGGGTCAAGCTTACGAAAAACATGGTTCATGCCATTCTTAGAAGGGAGAGATTATTATGTGAGTATAGGAGACCATAAGTCTAAGTGGACATCCATGGCATGCAGAGACCTTCAAGGTTCAATTCTTGCAGTGCTTTTGTTCAACCTGTATATGAAGAGTTCAGATGCAAAACCAGCTAAAGTCAAAAATAATAATAATGATAATGATACTGAGTGAATGCTCTGGACACATTATACGTCCATCAAATACCTTTGCTTCAGACTAGCTAAAATCCCACCCTCAGCCCAGTCAGAAGTACCAGTACTTACATAGAAACCTATACATCGGAGCCTGATAAAAATGCATTTTTTAAAGAAAGATGTCAGATGGATTTGATACGAATCATATGAACTCTTCATATGATCCCACTGAGTCAAATAATGGGAGACCCAAATTGCTAATCAGCTTTATCCCAGGTTTATCTAGCCTTAGTTATTACCAAATGACTACAACCCCATTGACTCCCTGTAACAATGCAACTAGTCAAACACAGTTGTCTGAACAAAGAAATTTGCATTAATGAAATGTTAAGCCTTTGTGAGTTCCCAGCATGCATGGTAGCATGAATAAATCAGGCGGTTACAGTTCTAGATTATTATTATTTTCTGTTTGCTGACTTCACTAAAACGTTTTTGTTGTTGCTTTTTCATTGTTAGTTATTTATTGTACTGTGATACCATAGAGCTCTTTTTAATATATGAAGAGTTCAGGTGCAAAAGCCTCTTTCTTTAAAAAAATGCATTTTTATCAGGCTCCGATGTATAGGTTTCTATGTAAATACTAGTACTTCTGATTGGGCTGAGGGTGTTTTTTAGCGAGTTTGAAGTAAATGTATTTGACGGATGTATAATATGTGTTAAAAGCATTCATTCAGTATCATTATCTCATTTTTGACCGAGATGGATTTTAGCTGGTTTTGCATCTGAACTCTTCATATGTTGATTGCCACTGTTTTTGAGGTTTTTAAGGTGTCTAGTTTTGAGGCCTAGAGTATGTTCCAATAATAATATGTTTTCTGGATATCTTAAGCCCTATTAGCATGGGATTAGTATTACCTGGTGACCTCTAGTCATTTGTAATAATTGCAGAGATTGTCTGTGATCTTAATCCCGTGCGAATCGTCCATGTCTGTAATTTGTAAAGTAAAAATTCCCGCACAAATGACCTACCATATTTCGCTGAACACAGAGGTCCTGAAATAATATTATCTCTGTGATTTGGCCAGCATTTGGCAGGGTCGTATATAATGTCTTCAAGGCTTTTGTTTCCTGTGCGCCTTTTTATCTATCTTTCGTAAAGAATGGAGGCTGCGAAGTGTTGGGTCATAACACTATACACCATATATAGAGTTTCTACTTTTGAAGAAAAAGCTGAAAACCATCAGAAGAGCGGAAACAAATTATTAGCTGGAGATACAGAAAGGGTATAGCAGCATGCAATCTTCTGTTTATGATATATAATGTTACTTAAACCCTTGACATCAAATCCAGGAGATAGTTCTATTAATTCGAGTAAAATCATAGACTTTGTTTATCCCATGCGAATGCATCACATGATATTCAGATGTTGGAGGGTAACTTCTAAATCACACAGATAATACTAATCCTGTGCAAATAGGGCTTTAGTCTTGTAAAATGTCTTACAAACAAAGGCAGTGTCTACATATTACACTAGAATATCCATTAAGATTTCTATAACAATTCACTGATTGTCATTCGAAAATAAACATAAAATTGATAATGTGGCGACTTTTTACACATTTTTTAAATCCAGGAATTACCTCAACGACACTAATTGTTATTATCATTTCAGAAACACTGCAAGAATTAGATGTTTTGTTTCCATTTAAGACTTTATCACCGGCAGGGAGGATTATTGTAATGGACTCATGACCAGCCTCTCTAAAAAGACCATTAGATGGATGCAGCTCACCCAGAACACTGCTGACTAAAACCAGGAAATCTGAGCATATCACACCAGGTCCTTAAACTGGCTTCCAGTTAAATTTAGGATTCATTTTAAAGTATTATTACTCATTTATTAATCACTGTATGGCCTAGGACCTCAAAATCATGGCATGGCCTAGGACCTCAATACACTGCAGATGTGCTCACTCAGTATAGTACTCAGATCATCAGGATCAATTCAGTTAGACATACGAAGGATTCACTTAATACAAGGGGAATCTGCTTTTAGCTATTATGCCACCCGCAGCTTCCAGAAAAGATCAGATGTGCCATATTTGTGCATCAAATCATTTAACATTTCTAATTCTTTACTTTTATTGCTGTTTGCTTTCTTTATATATATCTTCCTTTTATGTAAAACACTTTGAATGAATTATGACTGTGTATGAAGTGTGCTATATAAATAGACATGCTTTGTCCTCCCTTGCAGAATTATGCAAATTTAAGACAAAATAATGATGCATATTGTTCCATAGTGTCCTGTTACACCTTTATCTTAAGTTGAAGACATATACTGAAAAAAAAAAAAAAAAAAATATATATATATATATATATATATATATATAATATAAAACTTATCTTACCAGGCAGTTGAATTACGGTGCTGTTGCTCATTATGCCGACCTGTGCCTGGCAAGTCAAATTTTCTGTAAAAAGGGAAAAGAGTTTTTGAGATCTCTTTACAGAGCTTACAATTTATATTCAAACTCTATTTAAACAGTTGTGGTGTGTCTATAGAGGTTGTTGTGCACTAAAAATAACAAAAAAAGCCACACCTGTTGAATTCAGAACTGATGGCAGACAGTTAGATCCATTTGTCAATAACCACAGTTTTATGCCTTCAACCATCTCATTCATTCTGATTTCATAATTCTCCCCCCATTTTGTTATGTTGAAACTGTATGATCTATATTGTCCTGAAACCACAGAGAACATTTTTCATTTGTTGAAGAAACATTTTTTTAAGAGCTTAGAACTCAAGAATGGTTTAGAAATAAAATATAAAACCAGGTTTTACCAAGAGAAGATATATTTATTTTGACCATTCCTATTGAGTCATGAGCTGTCAGACATGTCCATTTTATATCTGAATGAAAATCAAGAAATGGAGAACTGAGTTTATTAGTCGTCACAAGTGCTTTCAGATAATAAATATGCAGTAATACACGTTATGTCATGTTAGGAGCATATTTCACCTACCTGAATTTGAGATACTTATGAATTGAGCTACTGTTGGATTGGTTTGTGTTATGAGACTTTCTAAACAAGCTGCACAAACACAACATTATCAGACTATTATATAATGATGCATGACAGTCTGTATTGCATGTCAAAATTCACATGCACCTTTATATATATGTGTGTGTGTGTGTGTGTGTGTGTGTGTGTGTGTACTTTTAATTTTAAAGCAACATACTTATCTGGCATTGAGCACAACAGATGATCATCAGCCACAGCAAATTCAGCTTTTGTTGAGACATACTTCCTAGAGATAGAGAGTTCGATCCATCCATTTATGAAGCCTTTTGACTATGAGCCACAGTTTGTAGCCAAAAGACACTGACACATAGTTAATTTGCAAATGCAAATCGTGTTTTTTCTTTTTTTAAACTGGGAATTTGGTCCGATCCGGTTTATCACATCGGTTTTTGCTCACATGGAACAATGTAAAGCATAGGCAGGGAAAGCATAATCTTTATTAGAGGCTATATTTAGCAGTATTTACAAACAGATTCCTATACAGAAAATACCAAAGTTTTTTCCAACATTTTTCATGGAAACAATGGCACACAAATAAATGTCACATCCTTTGATATTTTGTCATTTAATGAATTACATTCACACATTTACAAGTTTGACTAAAGTGAATTATTGTTTTTCTGACTAAGATACTTTATTGTAATTATAGCAATTATATCAGATCATATCAGAGATTTGAAAGCACAATTGAATTTCCTTCCACAATAATAGTTACAGTAATGATCAACACAGATATTTTCATTTGTTTTGAGTGATTTCAGTAAAAAAAAAGAGTTTAATGTGCATGCATTTTAAACAGTTGTTTTTGAGCTTGATTTCGTTGAGAATACACAGTTCTTAAGCAATGACTGTACAAATCAAGACAAAGAAAGCCTTCATTCCTAATTATGCTAGTTATAAATATTTTCCACAGCATGAATACTGGATTAAACAATGCTTGAGTTGGAGTTGGTGCTTTCTGGATCATCAGAGAAATTACCCGCAGCATCATTGTGAATGTGGTAGTAGTACAGGAAGAGGAAGAACCCTAAAAAAAAGAACAGAGAATCATTCAAAAAATTGCATTCTTCTGTATGACTTTCCAACTCCAAAATAATCAATAATAAACTTTTAGTCAAATGAATCATATAACTCTCATCAAGACCCCTTATAAACAAAATAATTTAATTAAAAAATAATAATTATTAGATTAGATTAAAACTGTAGCAAAAATAGAAACATTCTACTACAACATGCAAACTAATGCATGTGATTGTTTCTCACCCTGAAATGAGTTCAACACAGTGAATATGTAATATGAGGGAATGAGCATCGGTCCATAACTGAAGAACGCCACAGACCACGTCAGACCGAAGAGCAGGAACAAACTCAACACCATCATCAACTGCTTTCTGAACGTCTTTCTCTTGTCGTCAGTCGCTTTTATGTTTCTAGCCTGAACAACCCTAGTGGCGATCATGATGAAGATTCCGGTCGTGAAGATGAAAACTAAAGCGTAGTAGCCGACGTTCACTATGTAGTGAATGTATAGATTTGTAATCCAGCACCTGTAATTAAAGAAAATGAAATATAATTAAGAAGATGTGCATACATTTATGAATTTGTGACATCAGAATAACTTACATTTGAGTGATTTTTCCAGACGTTGTGTTTAGATTCACTAATTTATATCCTCCTACAGAAACTATAATTATGACTATCGGAGTCGGACACGCTGAAAAACACAATAGTGTTAGGGAAACGGTAGGAAAACACAATAGTTGTATTTTGTATGTAATCATGTCATGCACACCTGTACTTAATAGACCTGAGCTACCATGAACTAACAACGAACAGTTGCATTATTTATTAATTATCATTAACAGAGATTAATAAGTACTGTAACAAATAGTTAGTTAATGCATTAACTAATGGGAAGTTATTGTAAAGTTTTGACTAGCTGTTGGTAAATAGTTTTAGGTGTTTTGTTGATAGAACTCACCCCAGCCCAACACAGTGATCTTCCTCATGTAGTTTGTGATGGTGATGTTCTGTCTGATGAGCCATAAGTACATATGAAGAGCTTGAATGAAGAACCAGGTGAATGAGGCCAGCATGGAGTAATGCAGGACCAGTGCTATGAAGACGCACGCACCGTTGTCTTGTGTGTTAGCGACGCTCTCGTTTGACAAAAACGAGGCATTCAGTAGACACAAAGCCACAAACATGTTCATCAAGATCTTGGTGGCCTGATTTGATTTGGCTTTCCTATTAAAACATACAAACAACTGTTTTCTTTGCAATTATTTGTGAAATTTACTAGCAATTTCAGAGTTAAAACTGTTTCTTAGTGTAGTGATTATTAATTATTTAACAGCAACAACTATATGATAAACTTTAAGATACTCTACCGTAGCAGGAAATGCATGAATAAAGCGACGGCCATAAAAAACATGGAGATGCCGCAGCCGACAGAAGAAATTACGGTCAGTGATTCCAGATGCGATGCTGTGATGTTAGCTCCCGGCGGAGACTGAAGGATCAGAGAAATGAGGATGAAACAGATCAGCAAGAGGATTTCAAACTTTTTAAATCAGATCTTTAAATGAATCTCAAATGATGAAAACATAAGTCCTTTTTCTCTGAGAAGTTTCTCACCATGAGCACTGCAAAGAACGTCAGATGTGAGCAGGAGCACGTAATGGTTTTATCGTTGATTTCTGTCTCACAGCCAGATGTAGTCCATTTAAGTTCTCCTTCAAAGAAAGAGAGCAATGAATAACATTGATTATAAAACAAGCGGAATAAACTGGCCTTGTTAATTAAAACTGATCAGTACAGCCATAAATAAATTTACCTATGCCATCCCAAGAAACGCAGGACGCATTTCCATCCTGAAAGAACACATTTATTTTTCATTTTGCTTTCACATTGTCTGGTCATTATAACAAAATAAGTTCTCCAACAAAAGCTTCATTACCAGATCATTGTGTGTAAAGAACATGTCAATATTGTCGGTAAGGTTGGAGATTTTGGCCCTCATTGTTATTCCATAAACCTCATTGTTCAAAACAGTGTAATTTTCAGTTTCATTCTAAAACAGAAATGAAGAGAGCAATCAGATGGAAATGTGTGTGGATATAATTGATCAAGAAACATTTGTCCAAAAGTAGATTTTTGAATTTCTGAAGAATCTTTAAAAAAAAAAAAAAAAAAAAAAAAACATAGAACCAGTACCTTATTTCTGAAGTTTTTGAATTGCAGAATTCCAACAAATGCACTTCCATTGTTTTCAAGACGTGATTTGTTAAGAGCCTCTTTGGAAATCTTTGTAAGCCAGGAACAGTTAGTACTCACATCACTTTGACTCTCAACAACCTGTGAAAAGATGAAATGCCATAATAACTGATGAATCATACAATGTTTTAATGCATCTTAGCTTTTAGGTTTACCATTGCATGATTTGAAGAATAGCATATGATGATGTCTTTGGTTTCTGTGTTTTTGGCTTGAAAATGAAGAAGACCAATAATATCCCCCATGGCAAGTGCTTCATTGCTTTTATTGTTTTTTTCCATGTCATTCAGCAATGACTCCAGGCTGGACAAGGTGGATCTGCAATAATAATTGAATCGCTTGGTATTTTGTTACTGAGTATTAGACATGATATATCCATTGGTAACTGCACACTTACGATGCCTCTAAGGGGTTAATATATCCATCCTTCACTGTAGTTGTATTGTAAATTGCTTCAGGTGGTTTGACAGTAGAAGTTGAAATGTGAGCTGATGAATTCATAAAACTGGGAGTTGTATGTGGTTCAAAACTAATAGTTGGGTCAAGTGTTGTTGTATTTGGTGTGACACTGGTAGTTGGGTTGTGAGTTGTCATAACTGGTGCAAATCTAGTAGTTGGGTTGGGAATTGTTGTATACGACTCAAACTTGGTAGTTGGGTTGGGAGTTGTATGTGGCGCAAAACTTGTAGTTGGAACAAGTGTTGTCTTATCTGTGGTGACACTGGAAGTTGGGTTGGGAGTTGTTCTATTTGGTGCAAAACTAGTAGTTGTATCAGGGCTTGTTGTATCTAGTGCGACAATGGTAGTTGAGTTTTGAGTTGTCATATCTGGTGCGAATCTGGTAGTTGGGATGGGAGTTGTATGTGGCGCAAAACTTGTAGTTGGAGCAAGTGTTGTCTTATCTGTGGTGACACTGGAAGTTGGGTTGGGAGTTGTTCTATTTGGTGCAAAACTAGTAGTTGTATCAGGGCTTGTTGTATCTAGTGCGACAATGGTAGTTGAGTTTTGAGTTGTCATATCTGGTGCGAATCTGGTAGTTGGGATGGGAGTTGTGTGTGGCGCAAAACTTGTAGTTGGAGCAAGTGTTGTCTTATCTGTGGTGACACTGGAAGTTGGGTTGGGAGTTGTTCTATTTGGTGCAAAACTAGTAGTTGTATCAGGGCTTGTTGTATCTAGTGCGACAATGGTAGTTGAGTTGTGAGTTGTCATATCTGGCGCAAAGCTGGTAGTTGAGTTGGGAATTGTTGTGTACGACTCAAAACTGGTAGTTGGGTTGGGAGTTGTATGTGGCACAAAACTAGTAGTTGGAGCAAGTGTTGTCTTATCTGTGGTGACACTGGAAGTTGGGTTGGGAGTTGTTGTATGTGGCGCAAAACTAGTAGTTGGAACAAGTGTTGTCTTATCTGTGGTGACGCTGGAAGTTGAGTTGGTAGTTGTTGTATGTGGCGCAAAACTAGTAGTTGGAACAAGTGTTGTCTTATCTGTGGTGACACTGGAAGTTGGGTTGGGAGTTGTTGTATGTGGCGCAAAACTAGTAGTTGGAACAAGTGTTGTCTTATCTGTGGTGACGCTGGAAGTTGAGTTGGGAGTTGTTGTATGTGGCGCAAAACTAGTAGCTGGAACAAGTGTTGTCTTATCTGTGGTGACGCTGGAAGTTGAGTTGGGAGTTGTTCTATTTGGTGCAAAACTAGTAGTTGTATCAGGGCTTGTTGTATCTAGTGCGACAATGGTAGTTGAGTTGTGAGTTGTCATATCTGGCGCAAAGCTGGTAGTTGAGTTGGGAATTGTTGTGTACGACTCAATACTGGTAGTTGGGTTGGGAGTTGTATGTGGCACAAAACTAGTAGTTGGAACAAGTGTTGTCTTATCTGTGGTGACACTGGAAGTTGAGTTGCGAGTTGTTGTATGTGGCGCAAAACTAGTAGTTGGAACAAGTGTTGTCTTATCTGTGGTGACGCTGGAAGTTGAGTTGGGAGTTGTTGTATGTGGCGCAAAACTAGTAGTTGGAACAAGTGTTGTCTTATCTGTGGTGACGCTGGGAGTTGAGTTGGGAGTATGAAGAGTTGTCATATCTGGCGCGAAGCTGGTAATTGAGTTGGGAATTGTATACGACTCAAAACTGGCAGTTGGGTTGGGAGTTGTATGTGGTAAAAAAATAGTAGTTGGATCAGGTGTTGTTGTATCTGGTGCGACACTGGTAGTTGGGTTGGGAGTTTTTATTTCTGGCACAAAACTGGTAGTTGGATTGAGTGTTGTTATATATGACTCTAAACTGTTAGTTGGGTCATGAGTTGTCGTATTCAATGAAAAACTTGTAGCTCTGTCGGGAGTTGTATATGATGAGAAAATGGTAGTTGGCTCAAGAGTTATCATATCTGGCGCAAAAGTGGCAGTTGGTTTAAGAGTGGTCGTATATGATGCAAAACTTGTAATTGGGTCGGGAGTTCTCGTATATGATGCGAAATTTGTAGTTGAGTTAGGAGTTGTCATGTATGACTCAAAACTGGTTGTTGGGTCAAGAGTTGTCATATTTGACGCAAAACTTGTAGCTGTGTTGGGAGTTGTATATGATGAGAAACTGGTAGTTGGCTCAAGAGTTGTCATATCTGGTGCAAAAGTGGTAGTTGCATTGAGAGTTGTCGTATACGATGCAAAACTGGTAGTTGGATTGAGAGTTGTTACATACGACTCAAAACTGGTAGTTGGGTTGGGAGTTGTCGTAAATGACGCAAAACTTGTAGTTGGGTCGGGAGTTGTCATATATGACGTGAAATTTGTGGTTGAGTTGGGAGTTGTCATATACGACTCAAAACTTGTAGTTGGGTCGGGAGTTGTCATATATGACGTGAAATTTGTAGTTGAGTTGGGAGTTGCCATATACGACTCAAAACTTGTAGTTGGGTCGGGAGTTGTCATATTTGACATGAAATTTGTAGTTGAGTTGGGAGTTGTCATATACGACTCAAAACTTGTAGTTGGGTCAGGAGTTGTCATATTCGATGCAAAACTTGTAGCTGTGTCGGGAGCTGTCCTATATGATGTGAAATTTGTAATTGAGTTAGGAGTTGTCATATATGAATCTAAACTGTTAGTTGGGTCAGGAGTTGTCGTATATGATGTGAAATTTGTAGTTGAGTTGGGAGTTTTCATATATGACGTGAAATTTGTAGTTGAGTTGGGAGTTGTCATATACGACTCAAAACTGGTAGTTGGGTTGGGAGTTGTCGTAAATGACGCAAAACTTGTAGTTGGGTCGGGAGTTGTCATATATGACGTGAAATTTGTGGTTGAGTTGGGAGTTGTCATATACGACTCAAAACTTGTAGCTGGGTCGGGAGTTGTCATATATGACGTGAAATTTGTAGTTGAGTTGGGAGTTGTCATATACGACTCAAAACTTGTAGTTGGGTCGGGAGTTGTCATATTTGACATGAAATTTGTAGTTGAGTTGGGTGTTGTCATATACGACTCAAAACTGGTAGTTGGGTTGGGAGTTGTCGTAAATGACGCAAAACTTGTAGTTGGGTCGGGAGTTGTCATATATGACGTGAAATTTGTAGTTGAGTTGGGAGTTGTCATATACGACTCAAAACTTTTAGTTGGGTCGGGAGTTGTCATATTTGTTGTGAAATTTGTAGTTGGGTTGGGAGTTGTCATATACGACTCAAAACTGATAGCTGGGTCGGCAGTTGTCATATATGACGGGAATCTTGTAGTTGAGTTGGGAGTTGGAATATACAATGCAAAACTTGTTGGGTCAGGAGATGTTGTATGTGATACAAAACTGGTAGTTGGCTCAGGAGTTGTCATATTTGGCTCAAAACTTGTAGCTGGGTCAGGAGTTGTTGCATTTGGTGCCAAAAATGATGTTAGATTGTGAGTTGCGGTGTGTGACAGTGGTGTAACGGCGGTTGATCTTCCATCAATACAGGTCACACACATCCATTTACCCTCTTTAAAATGCAGAATGTATCTGCTTCCTTTTTTCCCTTCAAAATAAATAAGTAATATGATATATATGATGTGATTGTTATTTATAAACCAAGAAACACTTTATTTTCAAAATCATAGATGCATGTTAATCAGTTCACACATTTATTATTGACATAGTCCAGTCATGTTATTGCCAAGTACATTCTCTGTATTATTAACCCAGGTGTACATTGTACTATTTTTTTATTTTGATTCTGAAATTTAAAATTGTGTGTGTGTGAAATAGACAACAAAAACGGCTGAAAAAAAATATGTTAAATCTTAAAACAGACTTACCTTTGCATATGTCATTGTCATATACTGCGTTACTACATTTCTCTCCAGGATCAACAAGCTTGATGTTTAGTTCAACATTCATGTTAAAATTATATATGTTATTATCTGATTGACATGAAATGAACTCAGTGAGTTTTGTCAGTCATCACTATGCTTTCAGATCATAAATATGCAGTATTCACAAAGTCATGTTAGCAGTATATTTCACATTTACCTGTTGAGCTATTTCTGTTAAAGAAATATTCATCTGTCAGACTGAGTTGGATGTTGATTTGGATCAGATTTTCTGAGCTGGCTGCACAAACAGCATTTAAAAAAAGACAACATGTAAGGTTATCATGTAACAATGTATGACATAACATAAAACTTTATATTAGAGGTCACAATTAAGATGTCCAAAGCCACAATCTTTTTTGTTTGTTTGCTTTTTTTGTTTGTTTGTTTTTGTTTTGTAATGTTCACCAAACAACACATTCATTGGCATATATTTGCTGATGAATCCATTTTTTAAAGAAACATACTTATCTGGCACGTAGAACAACAGATGATCATCAGCCACAGCAAGTTCTTCTTTTGTTCAGACATAATTCCTAAGGATAGCGACACACTTTTGCGGTGTTTTCTACAGGAAATAAATGTTTAATAAATTCCTTGTAACATTCTTGACATGAAAAGTCCACAGTCTGTTTGATGCATCCACAGATGAAGCTGTTAGATTATAAGCCACAGCTCAGAGCCGCTAGACAATGATATACAGTTCCTTTGAAAACATGCAAATGATATTTATTTGAGCTTTCACTGAGAATTTCATTATCTGGTTACATTCAGGTCCAGTTTATCAAGTCATTTTTGCCCACAGATACCAATATAAATGTAGAAACGTAATATTTATATTTAATAAAAGCAGCAACAAGGTGACGATGAAAGCATAACCTTTATTAGAGGCTACATTTAGATTAAATAGCAATATTTACAATCAGATTCCCATACAGAAAAGTTTTAATATTTTTCATAGAAACAATGAATTATGATCTTCCTTTACAGTAAATGGCACATGCTTTGTTAATTTGTCATCTAATGAATGACATTCACACATTTAAATGTTTGACTAAAATAAATGATTGTTTCTGGAGCCACTGAAAGTGCATCATGATAAAGAAACATGTTTAATTAGCTTTATCATAGGAATAAACCTCATTAAATAATGCAGAAATCATCAGCTGATTCTGACAGTGTTTTTGTTTGTTGTTTTTTTTTCAAATGACCATGCAAATATCTGTGGCGTGTGAACATTACTTTCATCCTGAAGACGTGAGTTTAAAGCATTGTTTAAGTCTCTCTGACGTGTACATAATCACACACAGTGTACAGAATGATGATTTTAACACTCAATAAATCAAACATCAGTAATATTAGGTCATAACATATTATTCTGCAATTATAGACAGTTTCAGTAATGAGTTATTTCAGTAAAGTTTGCACGTTTTGTGTCATAATTGTATGTGCATGCATCATTTTGAACCGTTCTTTCTTGTTCAGTAGTAACATTTGTCTTTGTGTTGTTTTTGAGCTTGAGTTAGGTGAGAATACAGTTTCCCCTTAAACAACGACTGTACAAATCCATTTAAGAAACCAGTCTGAGAAAAAGAAAGCCTTCAGTCTTAATTATGTTAGTTATAAATATTTTCCACAGTATTAATGCTGGATTGAGCAAGGGTTATGGTGGAGTCTGTGCTATCTGGATCATCTGAGAAATTTCCTTCGACGTCATTGTGAATGTGGTAGTAATACAGGAAGAGGAAAAACCCTGAAAAAAAGAACTCATTTTTAACTAATTCTGCCCTTTTAAATACATTTCAGAAATGATTAAAGTCATTTGCATAATAATAAATATAATAAATAATTAAAAAAAAATAATTTACTGAAAACTGTAGAAAAAAATTATATTCTACTAAACCAAATGTACTAATGCATGTGATTGTTTCTCACCCTGTAACGAGTTCAGCACACTGAATATGTAATATGAGGGAATGATCATCGGTCCATAACTGAAGAACGCCACAGACCACGTCAGACCGAAGAGCAGGAACAAACTCAACACCATCATCAGCTGCTTTCTGAATGTCTTTCTCTTGCCGTCGACCGCTTTTATCTTTCTAGCTTCAAAGACCTTAGTGACAATCATGATGAAGATTCCTGTTGTGAAGACAAAAACTAAAGCATAGTAGCCGATGTTCACTATGTAGTAAATATAAGGATTTGTAATCCAGCACCTGTAATTAGAAAAGAATGGAATTAAGAAGGCAATGAGTTAACATCAATACATGCACAAACTGATGACATCAAAGCAACTTACATTCGTGTGATTTTTCCAGATGTTGCATTTAGGGTCACTAGTTCATATCCACCGATAGAAACAATAGCTACAACTATCGGAATGGCACACGCTGAAATCACAGAGATAAACTGATTTAGTAGAAAAAAGTGCAAAAACACTACTACAACTGTTTTTTTTTGTTTTGTTTTTTTTTTTTTCAGATACATTCATGCAAGTTCTGTTTCCGAATGGCCAAAATAAAGATGTGAATTGTCCATTTAATAAACTTTTGAAAACACAGTCGGTCTATTCCAACACGTTCTCACTCCCAAGTCATCACATAGTCATGCTGACGCTTGGTCATGTCTGCTTTGGCGTTGCATTTTGTGACGCACAGGGTCCTCCATTGTTTTCAGTTGCTTGTCTTAATTTAATGGCTGGCATGCATTTGTAAAAATGCATTTGTATAAGTAATTTTATATAAATTTATACTTTAATTGGAGCACCTAAACCTACCCACTTCTGAACAATAGAAAACACAGGCAAATATTAGTACAGGCACAGGAATTTATTGCAAAAACTGACCATAAACAAGCAGTTTAAAAGCATTACAAACAAGTCGTGTTGCATTCCAAGTCTTCTTGAGCCATATGATATCTTTATGCAAAGAAGAGAGTAAAACGAGTAAAACAAGGTTTATTAATGGAACGTTGTGAGATCGAAAGTGAAAGTGAGTGACAGCTTTTTTTTCCAGCACTGACGCTGTATATTACTGTCTCGGAACAGAGATATTCACCCCAGCAAAGAAAGTATTGTGTTTCAAGTCACAATTTTATATGTTTTAATGTTTCAAAATGACTCTCTTGTGTGCTTTTCCTAGGTGCGCATGTATAAATGCACTCCAGTAGAGATTTTCACTTAATAATGATTACATTTTCGGTTTGTTTTTAGGCAAACCCTACTGTATGCCTTCAGAACACTTGGAATATGGAATGAGTTGGATTGGATAATTTTATGTTTGTGAAAACTTTGAACATTTTTACAATTTATTAAATGGAAAGTGTTTTTTTTTTTTTTTACTACTTTTGTGATCTGAAAAAAAAAAGCTTAATATGGCATCAGGTTGACCAATTACTGGTCGTGAAGGAATAAATAAACTATGAGAGTGAGTGAGCAAAATAAGGAGTATGCGTAAAAGAGCACATACACTCTTAAAAGTAAAGGTTCTTCATTGGCATCAATGGTTCTATGAAGAACCTTGAACATCCATGGAACCTTTCAAATGCAGAAAAGTTTCTTTTAGTTTTTTTTAAATGTTCTTCAAAATGTTTTTTTAGGAACTGGTTACTAAAAGGTATTTTGGGGAACCAACAATGGTTCTTTAATGGCATCACTGCAAAAACACCCCTCTGGAACCTTTATTTTTAAGAGTGTAGTTATTGTGTTGGGGCCCCATACCTGGAATTTGCTTAGGGCCCCCAAATCACTAAGTCCGCCCCTGACTGTAGTTGTATCTGCCTGTTATATCTGTGTTTTATTGACAAATGTGACCCTGGACCACAAAACCAGTCATAGAGGTCAATTTGTCGATAATGAGATTTATACATTATCTGAAAGCTGAATAAATACGCTTTCCGTTCACGTATGGTTTGTTAGGATAGGACAATATTTGGCTGAGATACAACTATTTGAAAATCTGCAATCTGAGGGAGCCAAAAAATCTAAATATTGAGATAATCGCCTTTAAAGTTGTCCAAATGAAGTTCTTGGCAATGTATATTATGTATATACATATATTATGTATATAATGTATACTAATCAAAAATTAAGTTTTGATACGGTAGGAAATTTACTAAATATCTTCATGGTACATGATCTTTACTTAATATCCTAATGATTTTTGGCATAATATATCCACAATGAAATTGTCCAGATTACAGTATTTAACATATATAACATCAGAAACAATACAGTTTGTGTACTAAATCCTATTTTTAAATGCTCAAGACAGACATCATTACCTTCCATTTTATATTCTTAGGTGTTTTTTGTTGCTGTAACTCACCCCAGCCCAACACGGTTATCTTCCTCATGTAGTTTGTGATGGTGATGTTCTGCCTGATGAGCCATAAGTACATATGAAGAGCTTGAATGAAGAACCAGGTGAATGAGGCCAGCATGGAGTAATGCTGGACCAGCGCTATGAAGACGCACGCAGTGTTGTCTTCTGTGTTAGCGACGCTCTCGTTTGACAAAAACGAAGCATTCAGTAGACACAAAGCCACAAACATGTTCATCAAGATCTTGGTGGCCTGATTTGATTTCGCTTTCCTGTTGAAACATACAAACATCTGTTCTTGTAACCTGAACTTTAATAATTTAACATTTGATCTCATCACTTGCTTTACAAAGAAATACTATTTCAGTCTTTTATGTGTCAAAATGTCAAGTTTTAGAGTGAAAATTGTTTGTTCGTGTAGTAATAGTAAAAATGATTATTGATTACTAAACAGCACTAACTGTATGATAAAAAATTTAAGATACTCTACCTTAGCAGAAAATGCATAAATAAAGCGATGGCCATAAAAAACATGGAGATGCCGCAGCCAATGGAAGAAATTAAGGTCAGTGATTCCAGATGCGGTGCTGTGGTGTTTACATTCGGCAGAGACTGAATTGTTGGAGAAAAGATACAAAAATGCAGAGATTAGCTGGGTGATTTCACAATGTCATCATGTTATCCTTCAAAAGGAATGACAGAATGTCCAAAAGACAAAAAAAGCACATGAGATTGACTATCTCAGCTGTTTCCCCTAGATAGCAATGAGGTTAAATGCAGAGCAGACTCCGCATTCATTTTGTGGCTCTAACTGAGAGTTGGTAGATGGTCACTATCACACTTTTTGGATGTACTGGATGACTTATTCAAGTGTGTGTTTGTTATACATGCAGTCATTTTCATTAATCCAATCGAATCTGATCTGATTTTGCATTTGGAAAGTTCTGTTTATATGAATCCTTAACTTTGGACCACAAAACCAGTGATTAGTCGCTGGGGTATATTTGTAGCAATAGCCAAAAATACATTGTATGGGTCAAAAATATAGATTTTTCTTTTATGCCAAAAATCATGAGGATATTAAGTAAAGATTATGCTCCATGAAGATATTTAGTAAATTTCCTCCTGTAAACATATCAAAACTTAATTTTTGATAAGTAATATGAATTGCTAAGAACTTAATTCAGACAATTTTAAAGACGATTTTCTCATTATTTGTATGTATATCTTTTATGACTTTTGTGGTCCAGGGTCACATTTATGTTTGAATGTGCATTATATATATTTCAACCAAAACTTCAAAAAAGTGCATCAGCCCACACATTCAGAATGGAATACATAAAAAGACTAGAAATTGCCTAGATGGCAGGCTGTCTTAAAAAAAGTGGACACATATGTCAGAAGAGCTTTTTTTTTTTTAGCAAATATCTCATCCCCTGACCAGTTCGTAAGATATAAAATGTTAATTGCACAATGCATTTTGGTGCCGCACATTTGCACAAGGTGACTTTAAATCCGATTGAGAAGAAATCACAAGGGTAGTTTTTTCCAATTGATAGTTTTCAGCCACGTGTCAAAGCTTTGTTTTGCCATCCAGGTGGCGTTCCTATAATCTTGTGACGTCTTGTGAAAACTATCAATTGATTGGACTATTTCAGGTCTACACCACTTTTAATCCGTAGTTTAATTTGGATCGAGTTCAGTCTAATCGGTTGTTGTGTTTAAGGAATTTTCAATACTAATTTAATCATCAACCTGGTTACTAATGGATTTTTTTGGTGCATGTAAATCATTTAAACTGTACTTAAATAATTGTATTCATTTATTAAATGCTTGATTATTTTTAGAAGTGCAGAACACACTTATTGACATCATTGCTTTGCTATTAGTCAGAGGAATGTTCTCATTCTAGAGACATTTTTGAACTAAACTTTTTGTTTTACCACCGTTTTAGCTCACTAGCATGTAGATGTGGACTGAAAGACTCTGATATTGATATGTTATGATGAAAGCTTTTTCTTTGAGAAGTTTCTCACCATCAGCACTGCAAAGAACGTCAGATGTGAGCAGGAGCACTTTATGCTGTTGCTGTTGATTTCTGTCTCACAGCCGAACGTCGTCCATTTAAGTTTTCCTTCAAAGAAAAGAGCAACAAATGAAATTAATGATACAAATTAGTTATAGAAAATAAGCTAGGTTTGTTGACAGGAACATAACGAATGTACCTTTGCCATCCCATGAAACGCAGGACCCCTTTTCAACCTGTAAGAACATGTTTATTTTCATTTTGATTTCACAGTGTAATATAATATAAGTTTTCCAACAAAACCTTCATTACCTTATCATTATGTCTAAAGAACATGTCAACATTGTCAGTAAGGTTAGAGATATTGGCTCCCATCGTTATTCCATAAGACTCATTGTTCAAAACAGTGTAATTCTGAGGTTCATCCTAAATCAGAAACCATACAAGAATATAGCATTCAAGTAGAAATTTTTGTGAATACAACAGATAAAGAAACATTTGTCGAAGTATAATTTTTGTAGAAAAACAAATCATAGGAGCAAACCGTATTTCCCATGTTTATGAATCGTAAAACTCCAACAAATGCACTTCCATTGTTTTCCAGTCGTGCTTTATCAAAGGCCTCACTGGGAATCTTTACAGACCAGGGATAACCTGTATTCTCTTTGCTCTCGACAACCTGCGAAAAGAAGAAATGGCATTGATATTTGTCATTTCTACCCCAGAGGGATGTGATTTAATGCTTCTTAGGTCTTACGTTTATCATATGCTGGCTTGAAGAGTAGCATATGCTGATGTTTTTGGTTGGCTTGTCCTTGGGTTGCCTTTGGAGAACACCAATAACATCCCCCATGACAATCGCAGCATTGGTTTTATTGGCTTTTTCCATCGTCTCCACCAGGGACTCTACTTTGTTTAAGTTTTCTCTGTAAAATGCATTAAATCACTTGGTATTCTGTAACTATTTTTTAGATTTTAGATCTACTGTTAACCACAAACTTACGATGCCTTTTGAGGCTCAACTTTATCTGTGTTTGTCTGTGGTCCATTTGTGGTGTTCTGCTCAGATGAAATATTAAAAGTTATCTCAGGTGGTGGGACAGTTGGTGAGGAAGTTGTCCTATCTGCCATGAAACTGGTAGCTTGATAGGGAGTTGTCATATGTGATGTTGAACTGGTAGTTGGATTGCGAGTTGTCATATGTGATGTTGAACTGGTAGTTGGATTGCGAGTTGTCATATGTGATGTTAAACTGGTAGTTGGATTGCGAGTTGAGGTGTGTGTGGTTGGTGTAGTGGTGGTTGATCTTCTATCATTACAGGTCACACATATCCATTCACTCCCATTTAAATACAGAACATATGTGCTTTCTTCTTTCCCTTCAACACAAGCAAACAATGGATGCATTTTATTTTTTTTGAACAATCTCATCAATTTAAATGCTCTAATATATGGTTAATATATGTTGGTTATTTATAAACCAAGAAACACTAATGCTTGTTCATCAGTTCACATATTTATTATTAACAGAGTCCAGGCACATTACTGCCATGATTTTGTCATGTTACTTACTCCAAGCACTAAACAAATGAATTAATTTCTCAAGCAAGTGCATTCTGTTTAAAAGCCTCAAGAAACAAACAGTGTTGGGGGTAACGCATTACCATTATTAGTAATGCGATTTACGTAATCAGATTACTTGTAAAGTAACACATTACTTTTTAATTTACAAGAAGATATCTGAGTTACTTTTCCAAATACTTTTTAGCCCGGTTATTGATTGAAAGCTCTCCTGTCCCCATGTTGAGAAAAATCAGGAGTAAGATGTTACTTGATGCATTAATTCATCTCACTCACACAAAAAACAGATTCAGTATTGCTCAAAATGAAAAAAACTGTGAAATGCAACTCAGGATATTATGCAAATCTGCAATAGTGAACTATTCACAAGTAATACAAATATATTTTACGTATTTAATCCCATTTTATTAATCAGTATCTTCGCTTCTGACCTTTAATGATCTAATGCAACCATACTAATAAGCAAAAATTATTCAAAATAAAACTAATATTTGTTTTTTGTTTTTATTGCTGAAGAGTGTTGAACTTTCTTATTCTGCTGTTTATTTTACAGACAGTGAATTTGTTTTTCCTTCACCAGGCTTTTGGTGTGAAAGGGCTTTTACATTTGCTAAAAAATAGAACTTTTAATATTAAAAACAAACAAGCAAACACTGCCCAGATTGAAAAAGTAACACAAAAGTAACGTAACACATTACTTTCCATAACTAATTACATTACTTAGTTGTTTTTTTTAGGGAATAACTCAATATTGTAATGCATTACTTTTAAAAGTAACTTTCCCCAACACTGGAAACAATAACATTAGACCTAGAACTATGCTGGAAATAAATATGCTGTCTCTTCACAATGTACTATATTTATTTTGACTGTAAAATCAAAGTTTGATGGGTGTGAAATGGGCAGCTAAAAATAAAGTAAATGTGAAGACTTACCTCCGCATGCATTTTCATCATATTTAGTGTTTCTGCATTTCTCTTCAGGAACAACAGGTGTGAGGGGTTTCAAACAACCTATAACAACACATAATTGTGTCATACAGACTTGAAATAAAGAAATAAAAACTTCTGAAGCTCTGCATACTTAGAACAGCATGGAAGGTAATATGTCCCTATTTAGCTAAACATATGTTAGTTTCACTTGTATTATTTGCAATCAACTTGGCAAAAAATGCTTTTGTCAGACTTCATCCTGCATAATCAGTTTTCTTATAATCCTAATTTTGATATTTTTGATATTTATTGTAATATAGTCTAACATACTGTCACAAACTGTACCACTGTTTCAAATGGACTTATGGACCTTTTTCCACTACATTACCCATAACCCCCTTCTGTCACCTCTCACCCCTGTCGGCCATCTTGCTTTCTCCCGCACACACCTGGTAGCCATTACACCTCATTACTCACACACTACAAAAGCCCCGCTCTGACTCAGTCACCTTGCGAAGTCTTGATTAGTTTAGCACTGTCATTTCCAAGCTTTATTCCCGTGTTTGATTTTCCCATTGCCGATCTCCTTAGTTCCTGGTTCCCGTGATTGTTCTCTGCCCGCCTATCGGCCCCTTGCCTGCCCTAGGATTATTCTGTTTGCTCGCTGCCAGCCCCGACCCCTAACGCTCGGTTTGACGCTTCTCTGTTTGTTCTACGTTGTCCATGTTTGTTCCTGTCTGACCCTGCTTGTATCACTACGATTTCTGCTAATAAATTAAGCTTGCACATGGATCCACCTGTCTACGTTCCATTCATCACACATACCCTAGCACACTTACATCATGTATGAGATAATGGAGAAAACCACTTTCGTTAATATTCTGCCTAATAATTATTCATAATTAATTAATAATTAATGTTGTGCATTGATTTTCATTTGTATGTATCAGAGAATTATTACTGAGGCAGCTGACGTTAATGAAAGAGTTTGCAGCTTTACTCACAAACTACAATTCCTTTTTTTCATCAACAAGAGAACCAGACCCATTATAAACCTAAATACTTGATTGAATCAAAGTAATTGAGAAGTGTATTGTAGTAGTAATAATAGAATATGTGACAAATACGCTTCAGCACAGTTCATACGTCTAGTGTGAATACACCCTAAAATGAGTGAGGTTTCTACTTTTAGTGTTATGGTATTTTTATACTTCCAGCTACCTTTTCAGTGAAACTCACAGTGCATTGTATTGAATCTGGTTGCCATGCAACAAATAGAAAGGGTGGAATCTTACCTTTGTGTGCATTTTGAATTGTAGTGCTGGCAGTGGTGATGGTAGTTTTGGTGGTGGTGGTAGGGTTGGTAATGGTGGTGGTAATGGTTTCTGTAATGGTGGTGTTAGGGTTAGCAGTGGTAATGGTAGTTTCGGTGGTGGTGGTGTTAGGGTTAGCAGTGGTAATGGTAGTAGTTTCAGTGATGGTGTTAGGGTCAGTAATAGTAGTAGTTTCGGTGGTGGTGGTGTTAGGGTTAGCAGTGGTAATGGTAGTAGTTTCGGTGGTGGTGGTGTTAGGGTTAGCAGTGGTAATGGTAGTTTCAGTGGTGGTGGTGTTAGGGTCAGTAATGGTAGCATTTTCGGTGGTGGTGGTGTTAGGGTTAGCAGCGGTAATGGTAGTATTTTCGGTGGTGGTGGTGTTAGGGTTAGCAGTGGTAATGGTAGTAGTTTTGGTGGTGGTGGTGTTAGGGTTAGCAGTGGTAATGGTAGTAGTTTTGGTGGTGGTGGTGTTAGGGTTAGCAGTGGTAATGGTAGTTTCAGTGGTGGTGGTGTTAGGGTCAGTAATGGTAGTATTTTCGGTGGTGGTGGTGTTAGGGTTAGCAGCGGTAATGGTAGTAGTTTCGGTGGTGGTGTTAGGGTTAGCAGTGGTAATGGTAGTTTCAGTGGTGGTGGTGTTAGGGTTAGCAGCGGTAATGGTAGTAGTTTTGGTGGTGGTGGTGTTAGGGTTAGCAGTGGTAATGGTAGTTTCAGTGGTGGTGGTGTTAGGGTCAGTAATGGTAGTATTTTCGGTGGTGGTGGTGTTAGGGTTAGCAGCGGTAATGGTAGTAGTTTCGGTGGTGGTGTTAGGGTTAGCAGTGGTAATGGTAGTTTCAGTGGTGGTGGTGTTAGGGTCAGTAATGGTAGCATTTTCGGTGGTGGTGGTGTTAGGGTTAGCAGCGGTAATGGTAGTATTTTCGGTGGTGGTGGTGTTAGGGTTAGCAGTGGTAATGGTAGTAGTTTTGGTGGTGGTGGTGTTAGGGTTAGCAGTGGTAATGGTAGTTTCAGTGGTGGTGGTGTTAGGGTCAGTAATGGTAGTATTTTCGGTGGTGGTGGTGTTAGGGTTAGCAGCGGTAATGGTAGTAGTTTCGGTGGTGGTGTTAGGGTTAGCAGTGGTAATGGTAGTTTCAGTGGTGGTGGTGTTAGGGTCAGTAATGGTAGCATTTTCGGTGGTGGTGGTGTTAGGGTTAGCAGCGGTAATGGTAGTATTTTCGGTGGTGGTGGTGTTAGGGTTAGCAGTGGTAATGGTAGTAGTTTTGGTGGTGGTGGTGTTAGGATTAGCAGCGGTAATGGTAGTAGTTTTGGTGGTGGTGGTGTTAGGGTTAGCAGTGGTAATGGTAGTTTCAGTGGTGGTGGTGTTAGGGTCAGTAATGGTAGTATTTTCGGTGGTGGTGGTGTTAGGGTTAGCAGCGGTAATGGTAGTAGTTTCGGTGGTGGTGTTAGGGTTAGCAGTGGTAATGGTAGTTTCAGTGGTGGTGGTGTTAGGGTTAGCAGCGGTAATGGTAGTAGTTTTGGTGGTGGTGTTAGGGTTAGCAGTGGTAATGGTAGTTTCAGTGGTGGTGGTGTTAGGGTTAGCAGCGGTAATGGTAGTAGTTTTGGTGGTGGTGTTAGGGTTAGCAGTGGTAATGGTAGTTTCAGTGGTGGTGGTGTTAGGGTTAGCAGCGGTAATGGTAGTAGTTTCGGTGGTGGTGGTGTTAGGGTTAGCAGTGGTAATGGTAGTTTCAGTGGTGGTGGTGTTAGGGTTAGCAGCGGTAATGGTAGTAGTTTTGGTGGTGGTGTTAGGATTGGTAATGGTGGTGGCAGTGGTAATAGTTTTGCTGGTGGTGGTGTTAGGGTTAGTGGTGGTGGTGTTAGGGTTGGTTTTTGCATGGGTCTGACAAGCCTCAGTATGACTTGATGTGGATCCTGCAGAATGGAAAATTTGAAATTTGCACAAAACTTGCTACACATAACTTATCTAAAATAATCTGTGTTAGTACCATGATTCTGCTCTTTCTCAGGAACTCATTACAGAGCTCACAAGAGAACCAACATACAGACTCCGTATAGATAGTTTGATTTGTATATAACTTGTATAAGTACATTCTATTTTTCCTTTGCATCGTTTGATGGGCATCTGAACCAATGCACTTTTACTCCTCTGATTCAGCGAATATGTCTGGGCACTTTTCAGAGCACCGTCAGTCAAATCTATTGTATGACAAATGCCCTAATAAATGAAACTCCATTTAGCTACAGCTTTAAATAACATGCTGCTGTTTCCTCAAATCAATTCCACTTGGTTCATTCTGTGTTTTCACTAGTTACTCGTGCATGCTGCACTCCTGAGACACAGCAAAGTAAACAAAGCAGCGTACCTACTGTTCAGATACACCTACTTTTAATTGAAAACAAATGCCTTCCCAATGTGACATGAGATGTGAAAAGGAGACGAATGATTTCATCAAAAGGCAAGCGCAAACTCGTGTCATAAACTATTTGTTATGTGTATTATCATTTATGCCGCTGAAAATATTATTTTACATCTTCTTCTGTAATGTTAATGTTGTGACGATGCGGGCAGAGATAATGCAAATAGCCCCTGCCAAAAAGGCAGCCTATTTGCACTTTGTTAAAAAATACACTCAGTTAATTTAAAAGGCACTAGACTACAGAAAATGGCATATACTACTGTAAAAAGAAATTGTGGAGGAGAACCCACCCACATTTATTTTGCTTCCGACTCCCATGGATGGAATAATTCGAATTCTAAATCTAACCAGTGATGACGTCATCATCACTGACAGCAAAGATCACGCATGCAAACACGAATGTGTGGAAAGTGTGCCTGTACTTTTGTGGTTTTGCATGTTTTTCACACAGTGTCAATTGTAGGAAAACACATACCTGTTGAGTTCAAGACTTCTGATGGAAGACATTTAGATTCGTTTGGGAAAAACCACATTGATATGTTATTAACCGTCTCATTCATTCTTACTTCATATTTCCCCCCATCATTTGTTATTTTGAAACTATACGTTTCGCCTGTTGATGATTTGCAATGACCTGAAAATAAGAGAAAACATTTTACATTTGTTGAAGGTATTTTTCAATTTTCTTGATTTCGTTTATGATTCAAATATATGCAGGCACTATAATAAAAAGAAAAAGTCTGTAAATACAAAAATGAAAACTAATTCAAATATTATGAAAGATTATGATCGTAGAAGAAAACCAGAAATGACACTGTTACCTAGGATAGAGGTGTTTTGGTTGACGTTCATTATGCAAAAATCTCCTATCAGTATTTCATGCGTTGGTGGACACGTCACATTTATAGCTGGAAAACAAAACACAAACTCAGTGAAGTTATCAGTGGTCATGAGCACTATCAGAAAATAAATATACAGAATATTCAAAGAAACCTTAGTCACACCTACCTGGACAGATTGATCTATTGCAGCTCCAGAAACATGTGTTTGTCAAAGTGTCTCCAATTATCATTATTTTTGAGCAGGCTACACAAGCAAAGACAACGTTATAAGGTGCACCAAATAACATATTCATTGACATGATAAATGCACTTTTTGAAGGAAACATACTTATCTGGCACGTAACACAACAGACGATCATCAGCCACAGAAAATTCTGCTTTTGCCGAGACATAATTCCCAGAGGCGGTGGCCTGTTAGAGACACACATTAGTTTTGTTTTCTATAGGCACTGGAAAAAAAATCTAAAGTCCTAAATTATTTTCTTATTACATTCTTGAGATGAAAGTCCACAGCTGAGAGAATTTGATGTGTCCGCATATGAAGCCGCTGGATTATGAGCCCAGCCCTGAGACGCAGGACAATAACATACAGTTCATTTGAAAACATGCAAATCTGGGTTTTTTTTTGAGGGGTCTAACTGTGAATTTCGGTATGTGGTTATATTCAAATCTAGTTAATAAAGTCACCTTTGCTCACAGAGAACTGCAAACATAGCTAATAAATATTTGTCAGTTAACGTTGCAACCATTGTAAGATGCCACTGGAAGTACAAAATTAAATGTGTTTATGTACCCGTCTTTACAATAATGAATGATTAAATGTTTACGGGAGCCACTGAAAGTCCATCATGACTATGAATAAAAATAATCGGAATAATTCAGAATTACATACGTCAGTGTTCCTTGAAATGCTATTTCAAATGAACCATGCAAATATCTGAATCCACTAATATGCTGAAGATGCAAATTTGCTTTGTAAAAGAGGTTCATTGTTGTTTGAGCTGCTCTGGCACCAGTGTTCATTTTGACAGCCAATTTTAATTTAGTTTTAGTCATAGTCTTTTGACTAAAATGCCATTTAGTTTTAGTCATATTTTAGTCATCTGAATTGTTTTTAATTTATAAATAAAGTCTTTAATCATAAGCTTTTAGTTGACTACATCTACAGTAAATTTAGTCTGCTAAAATGTAATGGTTTTAGTTACAGTGCAATGCATTTATTAAGCATTTCTCTAAAATTTCCAAACTCATTATATAGGTTTAATCATGATAAACACACAATATAACTGCGGTGATACACAACATGCCTTAATATTAAAATGAAATAAAACCACTTCTCATAAAGAACATGGTCTTCTTTTCAATGAAATCCCAATGGTTATATCGGCTAATGATGCATTCTTTATAGTAACTTGTTTACTATTATCTTCATTCTTTCAGACAGACATGTTTATTTCTATAAAAGAATTTAGATTAATCTTTAGGGCTACGTAAGTGATTCGGTCAAGAGCAGTGAGTGGTTTTGTGTCTTTCTTTAGTTGATTGATGAACAATAGCAACTAAATGTGGCTGCTATCCCTTTAAAACCCAATGCAATGAATGCAATGTACTGGTACACTTTATCTCTACTGTTTGCGTTCATTTAAGACGTAATTGTCTGTGTTTACGTGAATACTCTTCAAAATGGACAAATCAAGATCATTTTGTGTGCATTTCTCAGTTCATGCAACTTGAAAGAGTGTGAGATGTGCTTTCTGTGTGTATGCACTCAGAAAACAAGGTTGAATTGAGTTCTCTCTTGCGTCGTCAAATTTGTCCATGTGTCTGCACTTCTCGTACTCCCACATATTGACATTTTTAAACGTTTTATAAGACGTGCAGCAAGTGTATTTGAGCTTGTGTCCCGCCGGTTTGTAAGCTCCTACTATGCAACAGAATGTCCCGTTTAATGTGGTGAAAATGCCAGTAGATTTTTGTCATAGTTTTTGTCCTTCAATAATGTATTTAATATTAAAAAAAAAAAAGCTTGTTGGCCTGATTATTGCTGCTTGTTCTCCTAATTTGTGATATAATGCTCAATAAATCTGTAATATCATGTCATATCAGAGATCTGAAAGCACATTTCAATCCTTCTCTCCTTCAGGAGTGATTTTTATCTTGTTCTGTGGGGCTGAATTGGTGGGAATATTACAAAAAAATACTTTTTGGCATACTGTCAAAAATTTAGCAACATTTTCTGAATAAATCTGCAAAAAAAAGATCTAACAACAACGCAATTCGTATAAAGATTGTTGGTAAGAATAACTATGTTTCAACAGGCAGTAAGTTAAAAAATAATATGCATTATGTGCAATATGAATAATTGTAAATATATGCTGTTTTTATAAAGAGAGAGTTATGTGACAGTGTGGGGTCAGATCACGCTCTCATTGGCTGATTGCTCTAGACTCTGCCCACGTGCCTCCTGCACCAATGAAAGCAGCCAATGCCCAGTGTGTTTCTCTGAACTCTCTTCTTTCTCTCTTTTCTCCCCGGTAATATAATGTTTTCCTCTTTGCTCTTCTTTTCTAAAAAGCCTCCTCTGAGTGTTTGATTTATAAGGTTACATTTGAGTTTGTGGCTCTTTAGGGAGTGTTTTTCTCCCAACACACTTGAGATGACTCTAAAGACTCTTTTCTGCATGTTGTTACATTTGATATTGAAAAGAAATTCAAATGCAGGCACAGTTTGTCTGTGAAATTAATGTGCAAACGTACAGTAAGTAGAAGGTTTCGAAGATCATGAGAAACACATATTAGGCACTTTTTTTTTTCAAACTTAATATATATTAGAAAATATTTTGGCCCACTGAAATCTTGACATCTTGATCCTTTCTTGTAAGTAAGTAAGTAAATAAATAAATAATGGTTCTAGTGTTACAACCCTTACATCACTCATTTCTTCACAGTGATGACAGATACTGAGACTTCAGGCTCTTTACTACATGAGCAGTCAATTTATAACTTAAATAACAAATATGAATCCAGAAAGTACAGACACACTTTCACATGAACCAGAATTCAATGTGCAGAGCAAATGTGTAGTAATTGCGCCCTCTGGTGTGACTATATGGTTATTTCCCATATAAAGCAAGACAGTGTTGGAGCTGTCAACCCTTGATCAAATAAAACCAAATTAGCCTTTGTGTTTGAACTCTAATGCACTTGCTAAAATAATAAACTGTTAAAGATGGAAATGATCTTGAGGTGCTGAACTAACTTTAAAAAAGTAAAAAAAGGTAAACACTTTCAGAAATGAATACCTCTTTATGTTTCCCCCTCACGTTCTCTTATTGAAGTGTTTCAAACAAAGCATCTTTTCTCTGAAATTTTGTTTTAATTAAGCAATAATTAGTTTTGATTTTTTTATATTACTTTACATGCTTTTGAAAATATCTTTTGTTAAAAAATGTGCCATATTTCTGTCGATGCTAAAGACATCAGTGGGAACTGTTAGTGGATGCAGACAACAAGACTTCATGTGTACTATATATTTCATTTACTTTCTATTTAATGCATTTGTTTATTTATTTTAAACATAATGCATTTATTTATTTAATGCATTTGTGCATGCATGAATTCGTTTATTAATTTATATAATGCATACATTCTTTTTATTTAATGCACACATTTCTTTATTTAATGCATATGTTCCTTTATTTATTTAATGCATGCAATTCTATATTTATTTGATGCATGCATTCATTTATGAATTTAATTCAAGCATTTTTTTATGCATTTATTTATTTATTTATTGTTGTTAGTGTTGTATTTATTTAAGTTTTAAATGTTAGTAATCACATTTGCGGATCTGAACAGAAAAGCATCATGACAGATATAAATGGCAGGCTTTGGGTGTAAAGCACGACTTCACTTTAAAGAGCGGATCGATTGAGGTTTTTATTGACTGAAGACACGCTGATTGATCCAGCGGCGTCTGACCATGAAGTCATGCTTTCATTAATGGGTTGCTGTCTGTTATTCACTAATTAACATGTTTACCTGTGATTATTGGCTCATAAAGCTAACATGGGTCATTTCATTCTAAGCATTTTTTTTTCTTTTCTGTAAAATAGAAAGTCTAGTTCTTTATGTAATTTATTTAATATATATGTTCCTTTATTTAATGCATGCAATTCTTTATTTATTTGATGCATGCATTCATTTATTAATTTATTGCATACAGTCATTAATTTTAATGCATTATTCATTTATTTAATGCATGTTCTTGTTTATTAATATAAAGCATGCATTCATTTATTTTTTGACACATACATGTATGTATTTATTTGCATGTACTTAGAAGTGTTTTTTTTTCTTTTCTGTAAAATAGAAAGTCTAGTTCTTTATATAATTTAATTTGATATCTAAAAGTAAAAGTAAATTAGTATTACTACTACTTTGTTATATATTCTATTTATTAATTATATTATTATATCATATTTCATATGTCATATATAATATTTGAGTTAATAGTTACACTTATTTATCTATTGCATGCATTCATTAATTGCGTTTATTTATGTAATGCACGCATTCATTTATTGCATATATTCGTTTATTTTATGCATTTATTATTAAGGTAGTTTTAGTTGATTTCAGCTTCACTCTGTTTGTTTTCCTATTTCTCTGACAGTCGAAGCATTAGTCCGCTTGTCCGTTCGTCCGGTGCAGGTTTGAACATGCCCGCAGATCAGAGGAGCAGCTGTGTGTGTGAATGAGGTCAGAGCTGTCAATCAACATTCAACAGTTGCATAGAGTGTAAGTGTGAGAATCTGTTCATCAGTGTATGGTAATGTACAGACAGCTGACTTTATTGCACACTAAACTAAACGAAACAACATAAACCAGGACCAAACCAAAGCTTATATAGTCCTAAATGGGTTTATTTTGCAATGATGTAATATGCTACTTATGAAAAGCTTAAGAAGTCTCTTCTGCTCAGCAAAGCTGTGTTTATTTGATCTAAAATACTGTAAAAAATGGTAAGTATTATTACAGTTTAAAACAGCTGTTTTCTTTTTGAATATCTGTTAAACTGTAATTTATTTGCTGTGATCAAAGCTGAATTTTCAGCATCATTACTCCAGTCTTCGGTGTCACATGATCCTTCAGAAATCATTCTAAAATGCTAAATTGCTGCTCAAGAAATATTTATAATTAACAGCAATACTCATACTGACCCCAAACAATTGAATGCTAGTGTATGTTAGACACTGATTATTCGGTTTAAGGTCAATATATACAAATACGCATTGTACCAACTCAAAACTCTATATGCATGCGTTGTATTTTGTGAAATAAGTCCAGCTATTTACCTAATCAGCTCTTTTATTGAATTGTAATCCCAAACAGAACCAATGATAATCACATTTAGTAGCAGGCGTTTAATCACAGTGACACTGAATCATTTAGGGCTGAAAATAAATGTGGTGTGATTTACAGTATGAGCAGCTGCGTGCCGTATTTCTGTCAATGCTAAAGACATGAGTGGAAACTGTTAGTGGATGCAGACAACAAGACGGACAGTTTGAATGATTTTCTGCTACAGTGCTGGAATCATTGTTACTTAGTCTACCGTAAAAGGAAAAATACATTTTTATTTCTTATTCAGTTCTTTGAATTTAATTTTAACTTTTGATTCTTAATTTTGCAGGCCTTTTCTCTGGCTGTTTATTTTTGTTTGCATTTTTTTTCTATGCAACTTTTTATTTACTTTTTTGTTTATAGCATTCATTTACTTATGTGTGTTATATTTTTGTATTTATTTTCTATTTAATGCATTTATTTATTTATTTATTTTCAATATAATGGATTAATTTATTTAATGCATTTGTGCATGCATTAATTCATTTATTAATTTAATGTGTGCATTTATTGATTTATTTATATGATGCATACATTTCTTATTTAATGCACACATTTCTTTATTGCATACATTCCTTTTTTATTTAATGCATGCAATTTTTTATTAAATTTTGATGCATGCATTAATTTATTAATTTAATTCATGCATTTTTAATTCAATGCATTTATTTATTTATTTATTGTGTACAGTCATGTATTTTAATGCATTCATTTATTGAATGCATTATTCAATTATTTATTTAATTATGCATTCATTAATTTATTTATTTATTGCATACATTTATTCGTTTATTTAATGCATACAGTCATTTATTGAATGCATACATTCCTTTTTTATTTAATGCATGCAATTCTTTATTTATGTGATGCATGCATGCATTTATTAATTTAATTCATGCATTTTAATTTTTTATTTATTTATTTTTTATTTTAATGCATGCATTAATTTATTTATTTATTGCATACAGTCATTCATTTTAATGCATTGATTTACTTAATGCATTATTCCTATTTATTTAATGCATGCATTTATTTATTTGATGCATGCACTTATTAATTTAATTCATGCATTTATTTAATGCATGCATTCATTTATTTATTTAATGCACACATTTCTTTATTTAATGCATGCAATTCTTTATTTATTTGATGCATTCATTTATTTATTGATTTGATGCATGCATTCATTTATTAATTTAATTTATGCATTTTTAATGCATGCATTCATTTATTTATTGTGTACAATCATTTATTTTAATGCATTAATTTATTTAATGCATGCATTTATTTATTTATATAATGCATGCATTTATTTATTTATATAATGCATGCATTCGTTTATTTATTTGATGCATGCACTTATTAATTTGATGCATGCACTTATTAATTTATTTGATGAATTTTTTTGTTCATTTATTTGTTATATTTGATGCATGCATTCATTTAATTTATTTAATGCATTATTCATTTATTTATTTATTGCATACAGTCATTTATTTTAATGCATGCATTCATTTATTTATTTAATGCACACATTTATTTATTTAATGCATATGTTCCTTTTTTATTTAATGCATGCAATTCTTTATTTATTTGATGCATTTATTTATTTGATGCATGCATTCATTTATTGCGTAGTTATTTATTTTAATGCATGCATTCATTTATTTATTGCATACAGTCAGTTATTTTAATGCATTATTCGTTTTTTTAATGCATGCATTTATGTATTTATATAATGCATGCATTCATTTATTTAATGCATACAGTCATTTGTTTAATGCACACATTTCTTTATTTAATGCATATGTTCCTTTTTTATTTAATGCATGCAATTCTTTATTTGATGCATTTATTTATTTGATGCATGCATTCATTTATTGAATTCATGCCTTTTTTAATGCATGCATTCATATATTTATTTATTGTGTAGTTATTTATTTTAATACATGCATTCATTTATTTAATGTATTATTCATTTATTTATTTAATGCATGAATTTCTTTATTTATATAATGCATGCATTAGTTTATTTATTTGATGCATTCATTTATTTATTTGATGCATGCATTTATTTATTTGAAGCATGCACTTATTAATTTAATTCATGCATTTATTTAATGCATGCAAACATTTATGTATTGCATACAGTCATTTATTTTAATTCATGCATTCATTTATTTAATGCATGAATTTCTTTATTTATTTAATGCACACATTTATTTAATGCATGCAGTTCTTTATTTATTTGATGCATGCATTCATTTATTAATTGAATTCATTTATTTAATGCATGCATTTCTTTATTTATAGAATGCATGCATTAGTTTATTTATTTGATGCATGCATTTTATTTATTTCATACAGTCATTCATTTTAATGCATTCATTCATTCATTCATTCATTTAATGTACTATTCATTTATTTATTTAATGCATGCATTTCTTTAATTATATAATGCATGCATTCATTTATTTATTTGATGCATTTATTTATTTATTTATTTATTGCATATAGTTATATATTTTAATGCATGCATTAATTACTTTTTCTAATCCATGCTATCCTGGAAATTGCATCCATGACTTTTGCGTTGTTAGAGTTAAGCTACAGGAAAGAAGTTTAAAATATGTGCAGTCATTTGTGTATGTTGATGTTAATGTAACTTAAGTCATTTCGGATTGATCCGCATCAGTCAGAAATACTTCTCATCACTGATATAAATCTGACTGAATCTCACAGATGGAGTCGTTCTCAGCCTCCATGAGAACCAGAGAAAATGAGTAAACATAATTTATGACCCCAGGAGCTTTTAAATGGCCAAAACAAAGCAGCCGCTCATGTTTCTGCCATTAATATTTCATTGGTTTTCTTTTACAAGGTCACAGGGTGGCACTTTACACTGGACATCAGCCACAAACAAACAAACAACCAGAGAAATGACCGCTGGCTCCACGTTCATCTGCATACAGAGATGATGAAGGTTTGGAGACTCACGGATGTCGCAGCTTACGGTTCAGTGTAAAGAATAAGACGTGACCAGTGGAAAAACACAGAGCGCTGGAGTCGAGGTCGTCCATGCTCACGTACGCCCTAACGTCTGTCTTTACTGATGTTATCCGGGGAAGATCATCGTCTCTGAGTGTGTTTGATTAGTGCTGCTTTGCTACAGGAGGTCAAACACAAACTAGTTTGAACTTAAAACTGCTGACGTCAGACGTCACACATCAAAATGACTCAAACCTCAACAGAAAATATATAATGCGTGTGTTGTTTAGTTGGTTTAATTTTGAATATTTATATTGTATTTTAATATTTATTTTCAACATATTGGCTTTGTAGTGATAATACAAATCTAGAATTAAAAATAATAAAACTAAATGAATAAAAATGAAACAAACACAACAAAATTGCTAAAACTTTGACATGAATATATAAATACATGTTGCTTAGTTGATTTATTTTTGAATATTTAAATATGTATTTTAATATTTATTTATTTTCAGCATAGTGGCTATATAGTGATAATACAAAACCAGAATTAAAAATTAAAACTGTACAGACGTATTTAAAAAAATAAATAAATAAATAAATAAAACTTATTATAAAATATATAAATGCATGTTTATTTATTTAATTAATTTACTTTCAATATAGGAAAATATATTTGAATATTTAAATAAATAGTTTTAAATATAATTATTTTAATATAGAAATTAAATTATAAAACCCAACTGTTAATTTACTTATGTGTGCTATATTTTTTATTTACTTTCTTTTTAATGCATTTATTTATTTTCAATATAATGCATTTATTATTTTATAAATACTATTATTATTATTATTATTATTATTATTATTATGTCTTCATGAAACTATATAGACGGCTATTTTTTAAATAAATAAAAATGTAATCATTTTAAATATCTTGAACAGTATTTAAGTATGCAATTTAATGATATATAGTCATATATGTATAACAAACAACAAATACTAACACTATATAGACATGTTTATGGAGTGTAGAAAGACTGAAGAACATAGGAAGGTTTAAATGAGTAAATGTAATGTAAGGAATTAAAACAGACTCTTTCTTTCTTTTAGGAATCAAGGCTGTTGGTTAAGACATGAGTGGAGAAGACTGGGGCTAGTTGTCACAACTGAACTCCACTGAAGCTTTCTAAGGGTAAGTTTGTATTTCTTTAAAGACACAAGCCTGAATCCTGACAATAAGAACAACAACAAAAAGTTTTATATGTACAGTATTATTGCCCACCATAAAATAAAAAATAGAATAAACTATTCGACCCCTATAGGGGGCCATGATGTCAAACTGTATGGGGTAAGTTGTCACAGCGTTGTTTACTGACACTGATTTGAGAAGAATTTCTTTTGTTTAAAGCAGCCAACAAACCTAACATTTGTAGGCTATTTAATGACATGATCCATCAGTGACTTACAGTTTAGAGGCTGTTTAGTTTTATTTTATTGTATGTGTTATTGTATGTGTATGGTTTATTTAATTTTGTTTTAAAATGAATACTAATAATAGTAACACAAACATACAGCAAAATGACTAACATTTAAATATTTAATTTAATTTATATTATTTGTTGTGCTATTAATAAAATATTTGTCATTCATTTATTTATTAGTTTATTTTTGGCAATGATATTAATATGGTTTAATGTAGCTATACTTAGTATTAACAAATTAGTATTATTTGTACCTTTTTTTTACTTTATTTTTTTAGTTGTTTTAGTTATTTCATTTTATGTATTTTTATTTTTGTATGTTACTGACAATGTGTGTATATATATATATATATATAATTAATGGTGTTCATGGTTTCTTAACTTGGGGTAAAAAAGTATAGAAAGAATGTACACTTGTTACATTTATTTTTTATTTTAAAAAATATGTATTTATTTATTAGTTTATTTTTAGCAATTATATTAATGTGATTTAATGCAGCTATACTTTGAGGCAAATTTTTATTTGGCAATTTTATGTATATATATATATATATATATATATATATATATATATATATTTACTTTTATTTGGTTTGTTTTTTGAAATGAATACTAATAATAGTTATCCAAACACACAGTAAAATTACTAACATTTAAATATTTAATTTAATTTATATTATTTGTTGTGTTATTAGAGATGTATTTGTCATTTATTTTTTTATTTTTTTATTTTGACTGTTTTTATTTGGTTTATTTAATTAAAAGCAGAATTGCTACCACTTAAACATTAAAAATAAAATGTAAAATTTGTATTAGATTTTTGTAGAGACACTTTGTGGAAAGATGTAATTTATTAATTTATAGAGCTGCTGTTGTACTGTGGTTATTTATTGATATTCTGAAAGTCTTGTAAATGGTCCAGATGATGTTTGTCTTTAGATGCAGTGATGTGCACAGGTTTGTGTGATGGTTAGTTTGGTTGGAGACAGGAGACAGTAGAGTTATTATCAGTTATTATTAGACGTATCAGATTCATGGAGGTTGAGCGTGTGTTCATCTTCTGTCCAGACGTGCCGTCATTGCTGACGGTGACATCATGTCCGGGGGATTCGCTCGCGTCTGCAGACCTCCTGGACTGAGACTCACGATCACAAAAGACACCTGAACCGAGTCCGTCTGGTACCGCAGTAAGAGCCCATGATACCACGGTAAAGCAAGGACAGGTCCTTCATCGCAGGGGGTCGGAGAGCGACACCCGTGTGTGAAAAACCCTGTGGTTTACAGCGCTTTACAGCACAATAGAGAAAAACAGGACAAAAGTGCAGGAATGTCAGACAGAAGATGAATGAGACTTCAGACATTAGATGTCAGGTGTTAAAGGAGGACAAAATTAAACCCTTTAATCAACCGGACATCTGTTGTTTGGTCAATTTGAGCTTTAATAACTACTGACACTGATCCAGGGTTATTAGAGTACATTAAAACTAAAACACATTTTGTAACTTGAAATAAATGTTTAGTGAAATGAATAAAATGTGACAAAAAACTGAATTTATTTCAGCTAACCCAAATAAAAATTCATAAAACTACACAAAATTAGACAAACAATTACTGAAATATAAAATATATAAATCCATGTTATTTAATTACTTTTCCATTATAGTGTATATATATATATATTTATATTTCTTTTCAGTTTATTTTCAAAAATTACTAAAACTATATAGACGTTTTTAAAAATACAAATGACACACAACAAAATGAATAAAAGTTTAACGTAATATATATATGTATATAGTATTAGTATTTAAATAAATATATTTTTAATAATATAACATTTTAAACATAAAAACATTTTATTTTTAAAGCATTTTACATTTTTAAGAAAATCTCAAAGCGCTACATAAAAAGTCATAATAATATACAGCGATTAGAACAATTAAAAAAAAAAAATTAACCAGCTGCCAACTGAGATTAAACACAGAAGTTTAAACTTATAAAATATATGTAAATCCATGTTATTAATTTAATTTAATTTCCATTATACTGAAAGTATTTTATTTTTTTATATATATATATTTATTTTCTGTTTATTTTCAAAAATTACTAAAACTATATAGACATTTTTGCCTTTGCATCCATCTAAGCTGCCAACTGAGATTAAACACATAAGTTTAAACATTAAACATTAAAGACTTTTTAAAAAGGTGTGTTTTTAGACCCCTTTTAAATGAATATTTGTGATCACAAAACCATAACAGGCAAAAATACATTGTATGGGTCAAAATGATCGATTTTTCTTATATGCCAAAAATCATTAGGATATTAAGATCATGTTCCATGAAGATGTTTTGTGAATTTCCTACCATAAATATATCAAAACCAGATTTTTTATTAATAATATGCACCGCTAAGAACTTAATTTGGACAACTTTAAAGGCGATTTTCTTAATATTTCTTTTTTTTCTTTTTTTTTTCTTTTTTGCACCCTCAGATTCCAGATTTTTAAATAGTTGTATCTTGGCCAAATATTTTCCCATCCTTACAAACGTTTGTATTTATTATACATATTTATAATAATAATAATAATAATAATAATAATAATAATAATAATAATAGTGCCTTTAAAGGTACATTATCTTGCCAAAAAAAAGTAAACAGCATCCATATGACAAAAAAATAAATAAATAAACTTAACGACTATTCAGAAAAAAAAAATATGTAAGAGCAGATTTGAAAATACTAAAAGATTGTATGTATTTATTCTCAGTATATAAGCAATATAGCATTATAAAAAATAACTAAAACTTGAACTAAAATAAATAAGAAAACAAAGTAAAATAAAACTTTAATGACAGATAATAAAATAGCTAAAATTAAACTCTGTATATGCATGATAAAATAATAATAATCTGTTTTTATCTACTAATGAAGTTTCCGATGGTTTATTCTCATTTTAATGAAATGCAATATTAAGCATTTCATCTTATCTTTATGTTCACAGGTGTTTTTGCTTTGTTGGATTATTGCTGTTTTTGTTAATAATCTGAGAGTGTGATGCTAATCCAGATCTGAGGACAGAAGACCTGCTGAGATAAAAACCACATGAGAAACCAGAAAACAAAGAGGTTAAAGACGCACTAATGACTTTATAGCTCAGGAACCCCCTCACACAGAGTCTCATAAGTGTGTGTGTGTGTGTGTGTGTGTGTGTGTGTGTGAGTCAAGGCTGAATGTAATTCATGTGTAAAATGAGAACAGAGGGCTTCACAGCAGGACAGGAGATGATGTCATCGCAGGTGCTCAGAGATCAGCAGCGTTTCTGCATTAGCGTTTGAATGGAGCAGATTATCAGCGCAGCTCAGAGGTGATGGGGATTCACTCATGCCTTTCAATGAGCTGGAATGGTGATGTTTGTCTAAAATGACCAGACAAAAATTCACAAAGAGGCTTTCTTACTTCAGATACAATTCACGCGTACTTTCCACTCTCATATTCCTTTGAAATGTATTTTGTTTCACTTCGCAGCTGCATATGAGCGAATTTCCTAACAAAGAAATTCCAGGTCAAAGAATCAAAAGAGTAAAATAATTGTAAATAAAATTAAAAATTTTGCCTTTTAAAAAATAAAGACTACATAATTACAAAAGAAATAGGAAGTGACACGCTGAATTTACCCTTTAATTGTCACTGCCATTTTTAAACATAGACATGGAAATGCACTATCCAAACTTACATTTGTATAATTTGTGAACGAAAATATTTTGTAATATGATTTTGATGTTGGTAATGCAATGACTGATTTTAAAATGGTTTTCAAAGGATGGATTTTGAGTTTTTAACTTTTTAACTGATAAACAATTTCTTATGATTTCTAAAAATAGGGAAAAAGGCAATGATTTTTTTTTTTTTTGTGACAAAGGTCAGAACTTAAATTAATCTATTACTTTTTCTACATAATTTGTCACAAAGAAAAGTGTTAAAATATCTATTTAGGAG
Source organism: Cirrhinus molitorella (assembly GCA_033026305.1). NCBI lineage: Eukaryota > Metazoa > Chordata > Actinopteri > Cypriniformes > Cyprinidae > Cirrhinus > Cirrhinus molitorella. The sequence goes on from CM065135.1 coordinate 35,280,261, forward strand.
TCTTAGACCTTGCCAACGATATATAGTTTAATCTAATGATTAGGTTAGGATTTTTTGTAATATGGTGAAGTAAACTTGTTAAAGGGTTAAGCAGGAAAGAAAATATGTCTATAAATTTGGAATTTCCTTTTTTATGTGAAGCTTTTCCAAGCAGAAAAGGATTTGCCATATCTAGCTGAATTCTGGGAATAGTTTTAAACTAGCTGAAGTTGTAGTACTTTTGTTATGTGCTTTTGTAATTTTATTAGTAGTAATAGTAACAATTAGTAATAATTTATTATTATTTTGTTATTTTATTCTAAACACATGGTTTGTTTGTTTGTTTGCAGTTTTTACTATTATAGTGTTTAGAAATATTTAGAAATTAGCGTTTATGTTCAATAGTTATTCTTTTTAGTTTCACTTTATTTTTATGTCACTTTTTGTCATTTTAGTAACTTAAAAAAAAATACTAATAACTTTTAATAATAATTTTGTCATTATTTTGTTATTTTATTGTTAAAACATGACTAGGTTCCACCAGTGTTTGTTTGTTTGTAGTATTTACTATTATAGTGTGAAATTGGCTTATGTTGTTGTTGTTGTTTTTTACATTTTTTAAATTTAGCTTTGATTTATTTTTTATTTTACTTTTGGTAATTTTATTTACTTTTAATAATAATAACTTTTAGTAATAATTGTATTATTTTTTATTTTGTTTTTAAGACATGCTTTATATATTTCAAATATTTTGAAATTAGCATTTATGTTTGGTTTTTTTGTTGTTGTTGTTTTGTTTTTTCTTTGATTTATTTTTGTTCACTTTATTTTTATGGCACTTTTAGTAATTTTATTTACTTTTAATAATAATAACCTCTAGTAATAATTTTATTATTTTGTTATTTTATTCTTAAAAATGGTTGTTTGTAGTATATTTACTGTTATAATGTTTAGAAATATTTAGAAATTAGCATTTATGTTATTTTATTCTTAAAATGTGGTTTGGTTTTTTTGTAGTATTTACTACTATAGTGTTTAGAAATATTTTGAAATTAGCATTTATGTTTGTTTTTGTTGTTGTTGTTGTTGTTTTACATTTTTTTCTTTGATTTATTTTTGTTCACTTTATTTTTATGTCACTTTTAGCAATTTTATTTACTTTTAATAATAATAACCTGATTTTTTTTTTAATTGTAGTCATTTTAGTTACTTTTAATAATAATAACTTTTACTAATCATTTTATTGTTATTTTATTCTTAAAATATGGTTTGTTTTTTGTAGTATTTACTATTGTTGTGTTTTGAAATATTTAGAAATTAGCATTTATGTTCAAATTGATTTTTTTTTTTTTACTTTTTTTAACTTTTTTTTCTTAGATTTTTTTTTTTATTTCACTTTATTTTTATTTCATTTTTAGTATTTTTTGTTCTATGAGGCACCATGTCCAATATTTCACTATATATATTTCACTATAATTCACTATAATTCTCATTAAGTTTTTCATTTAATAGTTTTATTTAGTTTCAGCTTTATTTCAGTAAGCAAAATATTTTTTAATCATTTAATTTTCTTATTTTTTTTAACTGTGACTCTGTAACACACACACACACACACACACACACACACACACACACAAGTAGATTCAGAAGAACAAAAATTGATCCAAAGAAAGTTTTCATTTGAAGCACTTTGGAGTAAATAAGCGCAGTCTGCAGGTGGAGAGTATTGAGCGTTTGGGGAGATGAGGGGATATCGTCTGTTTATGCTTTATTCTGTGAGGACGCTCTCTTTCTCTCAGCTCATATTTGCAGTTGCCCATAAATCAATATTGCTGCTTTCATCTGCCTCCTCAGGACACTGCAAACACACACACAGAGCTGGAGGAGTCCAGCTACAAGAGATCAAGGCATTCATCTCTCACACGTCTCACATGATTTAGTTTCTCCAGCAATTTCTGTTCTATGATGGAGTGTGTCAGAATGCCATTAGTGACCACACATGTAATATTCATATATGTCAGAAGTTTCCAACTGAAGCGCTCTTGCTGTTTGTGTAGTACAAAGCCAGCCAGATACTCTTCTGGAAACTGCCCGAGGCTTCAGTAACTGATAAAATCCCCGAAAACAAAAGATGAAACCTCATTTAGATCAAACGCGCATCAGCTATTGATTGAGCGGGTCAGCAGAAAGCACTGGCTGTTTTCAGAAGTCCTGAAGAGTCCCACATCAGCATGTGTGGAGATGCTGGAGATGCTCTTCTTCTACTTCTAGTTCGGAAGATCAGATGAGATCACAGAACGCCAGCTGGGTTCAGATGAAAAACGTCACTCCACGAGCTGAACATCTGAACATTTACTGAAGAAACTCTGAGTGGGTTTGACTGTGCTTTTCAAAGTGTGGGGCACTAGAGCAGTAATATATATATATATATATATATATATATATATATATAAGTGATAAATAATTCTGTGTTTGCAATCAAATCAATTTAAACCCCTAATCTCCTGCACTGAGTCCCAAATCAAATGCTTTCCTATACTATATAGTATGCAAAATCATGGTAACGACATGCTAGCAACACATTGTGCTAGAAATATGTTAGCAAAACATGCTAATCATGCTAACAAAATGCTAGCAACACACTGTGCTAGAAATATGTTAGCAGAACACTGTGTGCTAGCTGTTACCAGCATGCTAATCATTCTAGGAACATGTTAACACTGTGAACATGTTAGAAATAGGCTGGCAACATGATAATCAAGCTACAAACATGCTAGCAAAACCTTAATTGTGTTAGAAACATGCTAGCTACATTAACCATGCTAGAAATATGTTATTAACATGCTAACAACACAATGATCATGCTAGAAATTTTACACCTGCTTATCATGCTAACAACATGTTAGCAACACTTTATTCAGGTTAGAACTATGCTAATCATGTCAGAAACATGTCAGCAACAATGTAATTATGCTAAAAATATGTTAGCAACATGCTAACAACACAGTAATCATGCTAAAAATATGTTAGCAAAATGCTAATAATGCTAGAAACATGCTAGCAACTCTGTAATCCTGTTAGAAATGTGTTAACAGCACGGTAATCATGCTAGCAACATGCTAATCATGTTAGAAATACATTGGTAGCATGCTAGCCATGCTAGCAAAGTTAGCAAAACTGTAATCATGTTAGAAATATGTTAACAACATGCTAACAACAGTAATAATGCTAGAAATATACTGTCAACAAGCTAAAAATGCTAGAAGCACATTAGCAACATGGTAATCATGCTAAAACCATGCCAGAAACACTGAAATCATGTAAGAAATATGTTAGCAACATGCTAATCATGTTAGAAACACATTAGCAACATGCTAATCATGTTAAAACATGCTAGCAACACTGTAATCATGTTAGAAATATGTTAACAACATGCTAGCAACATGGTAATAATGCTAGAAATATACTGTCAACATGCTAAAAATGCTAGAAACACATTAGCAACATGCTAATCATGTTAGAAACACATGAGCAACATGCTAATCATGTTAAAACATGCTAGCAACACTGTAATCATGTTAGAAATATGTTAACAACATGCTAGCAACATGGTAATAATGCTAGAAATATACTGTCAACATGCTAAAAATGCTAGAAACACATTAGCAACATGCTAATCATGTTAAAACATGCTAGCAACACTGTAATCATGTTAGAAATATGTTAACAACATGCTAGCAACATGGTAATAATGCTAGAAATATACTGTCAACATGCTAAAAATGCTAGAAACACATTAGCAACATGCTAATCATGTTAAAAACATGCTAGCAACACTGTAATCATGTAAGAAATATGTTAGCAACATGCTAATCATGTTAGAAACATAGTAGCAACATGCTAATCACACCAAGAGATATGCTAACAATGCATTAATCATGCTAGAATCATTCTAGAAATATTAGCATCATGCACTTTGTGCTAGAATAATGCTAGGTGTTTCATAAAAGCCATAATTTGGGGCCAAAATAATTTGGGGACCTAAAATTTGAGCAATAGTTTTAGTGAAGATTCACTTAGGAAACTCTAAATATTTTGAAATTGTGTGTGTGTGTGTGTGTGTGTGTGTGTGACCATGATTTGATTTTACTAGACTTCAAAGCATTTTCCTAATTCGTAACTTACTAACCTCACAGCAGAGTTTGGTATTTTAGACCTAGCAGCATGAATCCCTCAATTGTGATCATCTGTCCAGATTTGCTTTCTAATTTGTTGGAGGATTTAATGTGTTGTAGGACTATAGGCTGTCCGTGTGTTGAATGTGATGCGTCCTGAGGTGTGGATTAACGAGCGAATCATGTGGATGTGTGTTTGCACACTGATGCGCTGTGATGTTGGGTTTATTTGCCATCAGCGCGTCTATCGATCGGCCGTTAGATAGTGCAGTTCACATCAAAGACTAGTTAACAGCGTCACCTCATCACCCAAGAATGAGGTGAAGCGCTGGTCAACGCTAAAGCCACACACACATAAACCACTGTGTTCCTCTAATCTGACTTTGTGTGTGTTGTAAAATTTACTGCTTTATTGTTGAGCAGACAGCAATAAGTTGAAATATCTCGCTTCTCAGATGTTTCAAATGAGAAACATAAATCAAAAATGTGACACATTTAAAATGTAATAAGCATGAATCAAAACTTTCAACAGATTTAATTATTGCACAAATCTGAAACATTCATGCAAAATGAATAATATCATGTTTTCCTTGGTTGTATTCCTCTGTTTTTTTCTGACCATGGTGTTTTGTTTTGTTTTAGTTTTGTGCGATATATTTTTACGTGTTTCTAAATGTTTGTTTCACAATATTTTTGGTGGAAAATTGATCCCATAGATGTAAACATCTCAAACTGTTCTCACAGAAAAGTCAGTTAAAATCATTTCTCATTAAACAATATGCTCTCCATATTCAATTTATTGCTCTGCACTCTTGTACATTTGTAACTGCACTACAAAACATGTTTTATCAGGTAAACAAGTTTAAGTCAAAATATTATTTAATATGACTAAATAAACTCATCTACATTAGCATATACAGATTTTTAAAGTGTCAGATTTAGCAAAACGTTTCTACTTTTATAGTGTATTTTTATTTTGAAAATAAAATACAATTTTAAACATTGTACTGCAGTCACTGCAATCTCAATTACACTGCCAAAAAAAATTATAATTATTATTTCTTAGTCAGTATTTTTGTCTTGTTTTACAGTATAAACAACGATTTTGAGTCTGAATTAAAATTGACTCCCTTTGGTTTTCCATGTAATTTGGCAAAAATCAAGCCTTTGAAAAACAGCAAACCGTCAGATAACAAACAGAAAAGTCTGAATTAAAAGTTTGTCAGACATTAAAATATGAAATACATCAGAACTTATTTTTTTAGCCCTTAAAGCATACTCGAAATTTGAGACTTGTGTTTTGAATCATCCAAGGAAAATTCACTGTTTCTGTATCTAGTTTAAATAAAATGAGAAATCCATTTTATCCTCACAAAGGACCCAAAAAAGCAATAAATACTATTTTAGTATTTACAAATAATTTGTTACCTGGCTGCTAAGTCAACTCGGAAAACAGTTTAGTCAACTTCAATTTAGATATTTAAGTTGATTCAACTTAAACATTTAATGTCACTTAGTACAACTTAACATTTCAACTTGAATAAATTTATTTGAGTTGACTGAACTTAAAGTGTTAAGGCAGCAGGGTAACAAATTATTTTAAGTTGACTCAACAAATTGTGTTTTTTGTTTTTTACAGTGTACAAGTAGCCATGACAAGTCAAAAAATAAATGAATTAAATGTGTTTTTATTTTATTTTGGCTAATTTTGAAAAAAATAAACGGGTCAAACTGATTCTGAACACAACAGATTATTGCTTCAGCATTTACTCTAATGCATTATTAAAATCACAAGTTGTGTTTGTTAACATTAGTTAATGCACTGTAAACTAACATGAACAAACAATCAATGACTGTATTTTTAACTAACATGAACGAAGATGAATAAATAGTGTAATAAATGTATTGTTCTGTGCTTGTTCATGTCAGTTAATAAAGCAAAAGAACCTAAAATTAAGGCCTATTTTTGAGTTTTTGCTTAAAACAAAAACAAAAAACTGCCAATCGGGCAAACAAACAGAAACAAGATTATTTTTCTTGCCCCGTTAGTAGAGATTTTTATTGTTTTAAGCATAAAAACAGTCTTAAACTCAAAACTACTAAGTAGGAAAATAATTTTTTGAAGAGTAGTTCTGCTGAGCAATGCAGTTCTCCTCTTGATTTTAGGCAGGATGAGTTGAATGAGTCATAACTTTCATTTTACACGTTGAGACGCTGAACCACAGTATAATTTTCCAAATGAAGTGACGTTTGTTCACACACGCTTTACTGGAGTGCGGCAGATGATGTCATGCCTCACATCAGCGCTCTGACAGTCTGTAATGCGGTAAATGTTGATCTACTACCTCATACTCAACATCATCTTGCCTGATGCATGGTATTTCCCCTCACACACGCTCATCTATGGCTTGTGGTTAAAGTCAAACTCAATTCAAAAGAGCGTTTTGAGAAAAAGAAAAAAAAAACTCCAAAAGAGCGTCTGTTCACTTCAGCCGCTCTTCCGCAGGTTCTGAAACAATGCAGTTTCTTTTCTCTTCAGTAACGGTGCTTTTCTTCATAGTCTTGATGTCTTTTAGTTCAAAAAGGAAGCAAGTTTATTTTCAAGACCCCACTGGCTGATATTTGATCTCATTTTAAGCATAAACTCACAATTGTTTTTTACAAAAAAAAAAAAAAAGAAGAAGCAAGAGGCAGAAAACCCATAAGGGCTTATTTAACTTATTTATTGTGTTGAAATCAGGTTACAACTTTGTGTTTGGGGTCAAAATAACCCACATTGGTTTCCGTGCAATTTGCCAAAAATGGTTCATGTAAAAGCAGAAACCCTCGATTGTAGTTTGTCAGAAACTAAGGTAACACTTTACAGTAAGGTGTCATTTGTAAACATTAGTTAAAATATTAACTAACATGAACAAACACTGAACAATACATTTATTACACTATGTTTTCATCTTTGTTCATTTTAGTTAATAAAAATACTACTGTTGGTTGTTTGTTCGTGTTAGTTAGTGCATTTTTTTAATAATGCATTTTAACAGTGCATTAGTAAATGCTGAAATTGATGATATTGCACAAATCTGAAACAATAATAATCTGTTGTGCATTTAACATTTAATTCATTTTTTTTACTTGTCATGACTACTTGTAGTGACTGTTTGCACAACAGTATCTATCATTATTTGTAAATACTTAAACAGTATTTATTGCTTTTTTGTCTTTTTCTCAGTCACTTGTGAGGAAAAAATGGTCTTCTGACTTATCTTCAGTGCTGCAACAGACTATAGCAATGGAGAAAGCTAAACAAAAACACAATATCACTGATTTTTTGACTCTGAAACTCAACTAGATACAGAAACAGTGAATTTTCCTTGGATGAAATTGAGTCTCAATTTTGAGTACACTTTAAGTGTTTAATTTCATAAGTTCTGATGTATTTCTGATGTATTTCATATTTTAGTGTCTGACAAACTGCAACAAAGGATTTTTGTTTGTTATCTGACGCTTTGCTGTTTTTCAAAGTGTTGCCTTTTGGCGAATTGCATGGAAAACCAATGGGAGTCAATTTTAATTCAGACTCAAAAGTCTTAACAATTTTGTACAGATTCTTCAAAAACCGTTTATGTGTCAAAACTTGCAATGCTTATTCATGAACCTAAATGAGGAAAATGTCACAAAATTGCAAAATGAAAAAAATAGATTACCCAATTGTTAACTTTTTGATTGTTAACAGGAAATTTACAGCCTTTATTAAAACATTTAATGCATAGATAGGCGATCTGTGTAAATCAGAATTTATTCTTACAAAAACACAATTTCACTGATTTTTTTGACTGTGAATCTCAACTAGATACAGAAACAGTGAATTTTCCTTGGATGCTTTAAGTGTTAAAATTTCATAAGTTCTGATGTATTTCATATTTTAGTGTCTGACCAACTACAACAAAGGTTTTCTGTTTATTATCAGACCTTTGCTGTTTTTCAAGGTGTTGATTTTTGCCAAAGTTCATGGAAAACCAATGGGAGTCAATTTTAACTCAGATTCAAAAGTCTTAATTTTTTACAGCTTTTCCAAAACACATGTCCAAACTTACCATGCTTTTTCATGAACCTAAATGAGGAAAAACTCAAAATTAATAACTTTTGACCACAACAGGAAATGTAAAGACTTTATCGAACCATTTAATGCACAGTTTTAAAGAGACTGTCCTCAAAGAAAATACGACCCAGTTGTACGTTTTTGAATGGACCAAATACGACCCATGTTTACGTTTTAAAGTTAAGCGCCCTCTAGCAGTTGTAAAAATAATGACAGTGTCGCGTTGGATCTGACGTCATGGAATGACGTATGAGTTTTTACACCCATCTCACGGTAATTTAAACGTTTTTTACTAGCTGTAATTCGTATAAATGACCACACCTAACCCCACCCTAAACCTACCCCTTAAAGAAATAGTGCAAAATCATGATTTCTAGTGCATATTCCAAAAAAAAAAAACATACAATGAAAACATGTGCGCTCTGTGGTATCAAACCTGTGTTCATATGATTATACCACTTCGCAGTGCAACGCGCTACTAATTGACCTACACATAATGCTAAGGTTGAGTTAGATACCTGTTACTGATAAGGGAGCAAATGTTGAATACGCTCTATAGAGACGTATTTGAGGATTTGTGAAAACGACTTACGTCGGTCGTATAAATTGGAGGACATGTTGGTTTTAAATGTTAAGAATGTTTAGATATTAGATATCCATCATTAAGATGTCTTTAACTTCAAACCGCTGTGTGATTTCGACTCCATAATACATCCATAATAATACTAATCCATAATAACACTTTCTCCAAAAAAATGGTCTGGTCTGAATCAGGAGAAAAATCTGCTCAGATCAAGCACCGAAAACATTTCTGTGGCTAGATTTTGTTGTGGACTTTTTCACTGGAGGAAGCGTTATTGGATTATGGACTTGTATTTTAGTCTTTACAACGTCTTGATGATGGATTTGTTCAGATTTTGTTTTCTCAAGATGTTAACTGATGGACTGGAGTGGTGTGATGTTTTTATCAGCTGTTTGGACTCAAATTCTGATGGCACCCATTCACTCCAGAGGACCCACTGATCAGACAATCATTTCTACAAATCTGATGAAGAAGCAAACTCATCCTAATCTCGGACGGCCTGAGGGTGAGCACATTTCCAGCAAATTACTATTGCTTTAAAAGGGTTGGCTCACTCGGTCTAAACGGAGCTCATCTGAGTTGTTGATGATCTGTCTAGCCGCAGTTGATTGACAATACTTTTGTTTTCCGTGTGTTAAAGAATCTGACATCATTTCTCTGCCCAGTCTACAGGTCACTGCAAACCAATGACCCTTCAATAACGTCTGTCTGACCAGCGGCGGGTTGGACGAGGACGCATGAACATGATCAACACGACCAACCCAACTCCATCACTAACTAGTCTAGGGATCTTGAAGAGTCTCTCAGCTTCTGGTTTAAATAATTAATAATTAATGCATATACATTAAGAGACCTCCACAGCACGAATCTCCTCCTGATATGGATATGACTCCTGATTGATTTTCAGTCTCTGTCTTTATTATCGACAGTCGTTTGCGGATGAATAATTCAGCGTTATAGCGTGCAACACCTCTGCCATATTCATTACAGTAACTCAAGCATGTTTTTTATCGTTGCAGCATGATAATATGACCATTATTTGAAACTGAGCGAACTGAATAAATGAACAGTCTAAGATCATCAGCGCAGATAAACGCGCATTATATATCGCACATACTGAGTCGCTGCGATTGTGTGTGTGTGTGTGTGTGTGTGTGTGTCTGGCAGGGCGAGTGACTTTCTCTCTCGGCCTTTCGGCAGTCGTCTTGTGATGGTATTACTGTGGTGAAATGAGAAGCGGCTTTACTGAGTTCAGTCTCTGATTACCTGTTCCCTCCTCGGGTCAAATGACACTTAAATGTGTTGTTTACACTTCTACCTCATCTGACTTTGGTCTGAGCCCAAACATCACATACGCACCCGTCCATCTGATCCACGCAATTGCATAACTGAGATGTCTTTGGAAGTATTTTTATAACTTCATTTGTATGCCTAAGCATGCATTTTGTGTGAAGTTGCTTCGAAGCAATATGTTACTAAATGTATGTTTTGCAAGAAAATTTCAGTCACTCTACTTCGGAATTTAAATTGTCATAAAACTAAAACCTTTGTAAAACTTTTGTATTACTTGAAATAAAATAAAAATGAACTGAAATAATAAAAACTAATATTTTTAAACATTTCTTTAAAAAATAAACTGATAAAAATACAACAAAATTACTAAAATTGCAACTTGAAAAAGTTGAAATGAAAACAAAAAATATATTTATTATAATAAAATTTAAAATATCAATACATTTAAAAAAAAAAAGCAAAAAATTATCACACCTGATTTTTAAAACTGTAAATAGAACGAAGATTACTGGAGTATGTTTCACAAGAAAATGCTATTATTTCAGTCTTAAAATTCCTTGTTTAATTCAACATATTGCCTTTGCTTTGCAATTATTTGTGATTTTTTTTTCTTTCTAAAAATCTTTTTCTTTCTAATATTTAATGTTGAATAAAAAAATTATTTGTAAAAACAAATTTGTCAACTTTAAATAATTTGTTATCCTGCTGCCTTAAAATGTTAAGTTCAGTCAACTGAAATGTTTTAGATATTCTGACAGCTTAGATATTTGAGTTGACTAAACTTAAAAATTGTTTGTTAAACATGCATATTTTGTAAAGTTGCTTTGAAACAATATGTAACCAAATATTTTGAAATACTAGAATAAGTAAAATTAAAAGAAACATCAAAGGAAATATATCTAGACATATTTTTTTAAAATAAAATATCAATAAAAACTTTATATATCAATAATGCTACATTGTAAAAAAAAAAAAAAAAAAAAAAAAAAAAAACTCAAACTAAAAATCAAAATAAAGATATCTAGACATTTTTAAAAAATAAACTGATAAAAATACTAAAAAAAAAAAAAAAAACTAAATTACTAAAATTGCAACTTGAAAAAGTTGAAATGAAAATGAAAGTTATATTTATTATAATAAAATTTTAAATATGAATAAAAACTGTATATATCAATAATGCTACATTGAAAAAAAATGATCACAAATGATTTTTAAAATTGTAAATAGATTACTGGAGTATGTTTCACAAGAAAATGCTATATTATTGTAAAATTTCATGTTTAATTCAACACATTGCCATTTTTTTGTAATTATTTGTATTATCTTTTTTCCCTAATATTTAATGTTCTGAGTCAAACCAACAAGCAGTCCTTACATTTGACATCTGATCTAAGCTTTTATGCAACTGACTTTAAGAACAAATTATCGTTCAAAGTTGAAAATTAAGATTATTGGAGTATACATTTTAAAAGAAACTTGCTCTAAATACGTAGTTTATTTTGTCTAGCATCACTTATGACTTGTACAGTATTAAACTTATTGCTGAACTTGTGGTTGGATGACATGAAATTATCAGGGCAATGTTGTCACGTTTAACTTTAGTTCTCTGCGGAGGAAATGAGCTCATGCGTCATTCACCACAACACATAAATACATGACCTCATCATGAATGAATGACATGCGTATGATAATCACATATGATTAACAAGAAAACAGGAGTTTAGTGGATGAATTTATTAAACAGGGCTGTTTGTGAGATCATTATGTGTAAATCAAGCTTTAAGAGGTTTGTCTTCATTCCCAGAATAAATTCTGTCATCATTCACTAGCCCTCATGTCATTCATGTCATTCTTTTTTTTAATTTTGCAATATGACTTCAGAAGATGTTTTGTTTTCTTTTCAAAATTTAAACTTATTTTATTTCAGCGAGATGCCAAACACAACATTTTTTTTATTTTAATTTAGTTAAAGTTGGAATATGAAAAATTGACAGAAAAAAAACTAAAATCAAAAACAATTAATAAAAACACATAACAAAAGTTATTAAAAGTTGGACTAAAATTTAAGCGAAAACAAAAAATTAATTCAGAATATTAACAAAAATATACTATAAATGAAGTATGAAAATAACCAGTAAATTAAAATCTATCTAAAAAATCTATCTAAAAGTAATGAATGATGAATAAATGCTAAAATTGTAACTAAAATTAAAATAAAAAGTCTAATTAAAAATATTAACACAAACTATAATAGTATGAAAATGTAATTACTTTAATTAATAATAGATTTTTTGTTTGTTTGTTTGTTTTGTTTGTTTGTTTTTGCTTTAGTTTTATTTTATATTAAAAACTAACAGAAAAGAACTGCATAGCCTTGCAAAAACAATTCATAAAAACACACAACTAAAAGAAATAAAAGTTGAAATAAAACGTAAATAAATACTTAATAAAAACAATCTAAACATTAAACAATGAATAAATAACTAAAATTAAAATGAAAACAAAAAATGTAGTCTAATTAAAAATATTTAAAATATATATATATAAATAAAGTCTAATTAAAAATATTAACAAAAACTATAATACTATGCAAATGTTATTACTTGATTGATAAAACATGATTAATGTGTCACATCACAATGTGTTTTGATTAGGAGAAGTGCAGTGTAAACATTCTGCTAAACATCTTCTCTTTTGTTCTCCAGACAAAAGAAACTCCTACAAGTCTGGAACGACACAAGGCTGAGTAAATTATTTTTTGTTGCATTTTTGGGAGTCCTATCCCTTCAAGCATATGAGAAGGAGAGCTATCTATAGCATATTACTGGGAAACTCCCGAGACGAACACAAGGAGAATATTTGGAGAGCTGGACTGATCTGCTATTCACCACACAATGACTCATCAGATGCCATTAGCATGTGAATACGCCGCTGGCCGCAGCTTCTCTTCGTTTACACACACACAGATGCAGGTAAACACCCCTGGGACAGGTAAACCTGTTGACTCACAGCTAGAAAGGAGATATTAGAGAGCTTTTTTGTTTAATAGCTCCTGCATTTTTCAGCAGTCGGCTTTGAGTTACTGCTGGCAGAGAGCCGGCATCGTCTGGCCGAGGAAAGGTGGATAATTATTCTCACGGCTGTAAGTACAAATTGCCCAGAATGACTCCAGGAGAAGCCGGCGCTGGCGTCCCGAATGCGCTTATCATAACGCATTTAGGGCCTGCGATGGGGCTGTGAGATCCAAATGACAAATACTGGGTGATTCTTCAGTCAGGGGCTTTAAAAGTCAATATTTAAGCTGTCAGTCGATTCAAATTTTTAATCGAATTAATTACATGATGTGTCGATTAATTAATCGAATTTATCACGTTAATTGCAAAATAAATCTGACTGTGAAAATACCCACAAAAGATTATTTTAAGCTATTGTTGTGTTAAATGAGAAAGTAGCAAGTACATTGTAAAAAACTATTTGTTGAGTCAACTTTAAATAATTTTAAGTTCAGTCAACTTGAAAAAAGTTTAGTCAACTTAAAATGTTACGAAATGTTATGAACTGACAACTTAGATATTTGAGTTGATTCAACTTAAAAAATTAAGGCAGCCGTTTTTTTTTTTTAGTTTAGTCAACTTAAATATCTTTAATGGAATATGAAAAATTAACAGAAAAAAAGCTACATAGACTTTTTAAAAGCAAAAACAATTAATAAAAACACATAGCAAAAGTTATTAAAAGTTGAAGTAAAATTGAAACGAAAACCAAAAATTTAATTCAGAATATTAACAGATATATACTATAAATGAAAATACCCACAAAAGATTATTTTAAGCTAGTTTTGTGTTAAATGAGAAAGTAGCAAGTACACTGTAAAAAACTATTTATTCAACTTAAAATAATTTGTTACCAGGCTGCCTTAAAATTTTAAGTTAAGTCAAATCGAAAAAAAAAATTAATATGTTAGGATTGACTAAGTGACAACTTAGGTATTTGAGTTGATTCAACTTAAAAATGTAAGGCAGCCGAGTAGCAAACACAGCTGTTAAGTTTAACAAACTTTTTTTTTTTAGTTTAGTCAACTTAAATATCTTTAATATCAACTTTAATATCTTAGTTTAACCTGGAATATGAAAAATTAACGGAAAAAAAGCTACATAGACTTGATAAAGCAAAAACACACAAAAGTTATTAAAAGTTGAAGTAAAATTGAAACGAAAACAAAAAATTTAATTCAGAATATTAACAAAAAATATAATAATATAAATGAAAATACCCAAAAAAGACTATTTTAAGCTATTTTTGTATTAAATGAGAAAGAAGCAAGTTCACTGTAAAACAACTATTTGTTAAGTCAATTTAAAATAATTTGTTTCCTGGCTCCCTTAAAATTGTAAGTTCAGTCAACTTAAAATGTTACGATTTACTAAGTGACAACTTAGATATTTGAGTTGATTCAACTTATATTTTAAGGCAGCTGAGTAACAAACACAGCTGTTAAGTTTAACAAACTATTGTTTAGTTTAGTCAACTCGAATATCGAAGTTGTCACAAATAATAAACTTATTTGAGTTGACTGAACTTAAAATTTTAAGGCAGCAGGGTAACGAATTATTTTAAGTTGACTCAACAAATAGTTTTTTTGTTTTTTTTTTGCAGTGTATCCCTTTAATGTTGTTGTTGTTGTTGTTGTTAATATTATTATTATATTTATTTTTATTATTATAAAATTATACTGTAAATAATAAACAAAATCTGCCAGCAGGGGGTGGTAAATGTCTCAGTGAGTCATTAATTTGCTCAAAACGTGGATTCATTCAGAAACTAAACACTGTTTTGTTGCTCAGACATGTGCAACAATTCTGCTATGGCCTCAAAGGTAATATAACAGGGTCATTCTATAATTAGAGATGCATTTAGCATTTGACAGTGTGAAGAAATTATCCCAAAAACCCAAACATGATCTTGCATAGCTGCTTTGAAACTATCTATATTGTATAAAGTGCTATATAAATAAAGTGCATAAAATACCAACTAACATAGTTGACAATTTTAGGGTTTTGGGCCTAGAACTCAACATGGAATACTAGAACTACTGAGCATATGGTATGTTTAGAAATAATTAAAATTTGCAGCAGTAATACTACTTGAATTATTCTACTCCTGACACAGGTTTGCTAGTTTAACCAATATTAGGGGAAAGAGAGAGAACATAACTTCTAGTGTTTCATCCATGTGCTTCTAGAGGAAATATCATCATACTGTGCAAATTATGTGAGAATGGGACAAACAATTCCTTTTTGAGGTGAGTTTTCCTACTGGGTAACTTAATTGACAATGACACAAATAAGATATAACAAAAGATATGGCTTTTTAACATAAAAAAATATAATTGTGTACTTTGAAAATTAAGCATTCAGAGCTTTATATTGAAGAAAATATATTAAAAATATACTTCACGGACATGAGATGTACCAACAATTATAGAATGACCCGACATTCTCTGGAAAATTGAGCAAAAACACAAAAGATAATGTTTAAAATATAAAACAATATCAACTTATTTACTGAACTGTTGTATAAAATCACATTTAAGCTCATACATGATATACATGCATTTTTTGATACGTGATATATATATATATAAATATGAGAATACATGAACAAATACAGGGGAATTTTTTGCACCAATATCTTGAATTTTAATGCATAACTGCATTTATGAAGTTGTTTCCCTGCGTCATATTTGTCAATAGTCAACTATTTGAAATATAAGATGATGTACAGCTCTGGGGGCGGATCCAGTGCGTTAACAGCGTTAAAATATTTCAATCACGTTATTTTTCGTAACTAATTAATTAAGTTATCGCGTTAAGCTGACAGCCCTAATTTAAACACAAAAACAGACCAATAATATGTCTTAGTAAAATGAGATTGAAATGATCCAAACATATAATGCAATGCAATCCAATGAAGATTGAGAGATGAAAATATAAACGTTCCTCAAAAGATGTGAGATGTTTTGAAAGCTTGGGAAGATCATTTCTACACTGAGGAGCAGTGAAAGTAAAGCTTCTGGAAATAAACGTTCCACAAAAGATCCTGTTGATCACATTTGAGACTAAAAAAACATATTAGTTGAGAATCAAGGAAATATTACTACAGTTATTCTTACATATAAAGCACAAACTGGAGTTTAAACTATTAACCACTGTTTGATTTTGTTTGTTAGTTGTGTTTGCAATCTAGCTGACTAGTTCCCGAGGGATCTATGATCAACTTTAGCTACAACTACAGAGTTTGAAAGGTTAAAGGTGAGTTTGACAGGTCTATAAAGTGTCCAGACAAAAGCTGTAGATTGTGAGCATGTCAGTGTGTGGATTTGTCTTCTAATTGTTTTATTGTTGTCTGGAATGAAGATAATTACCATCTAGCTGTTCTCGTGGTTTTACATCAGGACTCAGATTTAACATTTTACATCCATTGGCAACCAAAACAGTACTTATATTAACATAAAACAAAAATGATTTGTTAATTTTGTAGTTTTTAATCTATATTTATTGTAGTCTAATTTCTTTTATATTTGTGCAGGGCTTTTTTTTTAAGTTATAAGTAAAACAGATTAATTGTGGACATTTTTTAATAAAATCCTATTTTTATCTTTCAGTTTTTCTTACTTCAATGTGCAACTTGCTGTTCTTTGTAATTATTGTGAAATGTTCTAGAAAGTTCTGAGTGAAACTTGTTTTAGAGTAGCCTTTTTTTTCAGTGTATTTTTTAAAAGATGTCACAATGTGTTTGAAATCCATCTGTCTAATTTCGCTCAATTCTATCTAAAATTTTATATTAGATTTAGATTTTAGTTTTTAGAAAAAGCCTAGATTTAGATTTTTACTTTGCTACCTTTACCTTTTTTCCCACACATTTGTACTTTATCAGAGTAGTTTTATTTTGTAAAACTTTTTGTTTATTTCACTATACATTCCAAACATAATATCATGATTGAAATTTAATTTGTTTATTTATTCGGGACAATGCATTTGCTCCTTATTCATCTGAATTCAGCAAAGAGCGATGTCTGATTCATAAACAAGCTGATTATTTTCAGTGAAACTTTTGAATCGGTTTGCAAATTGCATGATTAATGAAAATTAACATGCATCTATTTCCCCTGCTGCCATTGCAGTTTCAAATGATATAAACTAGTGTGTTTGCATGACTTTACTCTTAAAATGTTAATGTATTTGTATGTGTATGTGACGTTTGTACATTAATATTGTATACTATTTGTTTCCACATGTTTAGAAAAACTTTGTTTTTAATTTTTATATTATTATATGGTATTTTCACTTGTTTGCACAATTATGCAATTATCAGTCATTTAAATTCAGATTTATATTGACATTTAAAGATCTGATGGAGTGTACGTTTTGATAATGAAATAAAACATTTGCTTATTTTCAGATTGAGACATTAAATATCTGCACTACTCTTTCTAATTGACTTGTGCTCAAAAGAAAGTAAAATGAAGTAGAATAGTAAACATGGTTTAATCAGGATTAATCAATACTTTTTAAATTTTGATTTAATTAGTATATTTTCTGCATTCATGTTAAATTTGGTTTTAGTAATTTTAGTTCTGTTTTTGTCATTTTTGTTTGTGTTGTTTTAGTATTTTTTTTTTTTTTTATTGTTTATTTCTGTTTTTATTTTTATGGTGTTAGTTGTAGTTTAAGTTCATTAAAATAGCCCCAGTTTTTACTTAAATTAAAAAGGAGTACTTAATTTTAGTTTTTTTTTTTTTTTTCTCCAGTTGTGTGTGTGTGTGTGTGTGTGTGTGTGTGTGTGTGTGTGTTTGCAGTTGGACTTTTAACTACATAATTTGGCACTGAGCTTTTGTGTTTATGTGTGTGTGTGTGTGTGTGTGTGTGTGTGTGTGTGTTTCAGTGTTTGGACTCCAGTGTGGTGTCAAGACTGGGCCCGTCTCCTCCTAACAGTGTTGGCCAATAATGTGCCCCATTAAATATTGATGGTGGCAGATACATGTTTAGTAGCTGGACTAAAGCCTGACACCAGATCCAATCCAGTCCGCTCCAGCCAGAATAATGAGCAGCTGTTGAGAGACGCTCTCTCAGGGGCTGCATGAGCGTTACAGAGCCCAGCGCTCATGTCAGCTCACTTCAGACATTCACAGAGAATTAACCCGTAAATAAACTACAGCAGAGTTACTAAAGATGCAGAATTAGAGTCATAACCAAAGACAGAACTCCATATAATTCACACAAAAACAAAGATATGCAGTATCCTCACCTTCAGGCCATCCAATATTAGGATGAGTTTGTTAATCAGATTTAGAGAAATTTGTCATTCCGTCCATCAGTTAACATCTTGAGAAGACAAAACTGAAACAAATCCATCAAGACGTTTTTTAACAAAAATGCAAGTCCATAATACAAAATAACACTTTCTGAAGTGAAAAAGTGTTCTGGTCTGAATCAGGAGAGAAATCTGCACTGATCAAACACCATTTACAAGACAAAACCGCTCTAAACAAATATGTGGCTGGATTTTGATGTGAGAGACAAGTAACAAACTTTCTCGCTGGAGAAAGCATTATAAATCAAAGGTTTGAAGGTAAAAATGTTTCTTTAAATAATGCATTTTTATCAGGCTCCAATGTATAGGTTTCTATGTAAGTAGTGGTACTTCTGATTGGGCAAAAGGTGGGATTTTATTGAGTTTGAAGTAAAAGTATTTAATGGACATATAATATGTGTTGAGAGCCGACACATTTGGCCAAGGTGGCTTTTAGCTGGTTTTGCATCTGAACTGTTCATATAGATGGATAGATAGATGGATAGATATTCAGACCAGACCACTTTTTCACTGGAAACTTTTAAACTCCTTTTAACTGCTTTCAGTGTTATTATAGTATCACTGATATACAATTATAGGTTGTGTAAATATTTAGAATTTTATTTTTATATTTAATTTTACAAATAGTTTTGTTTGTTGGTGTTGTTGTTTGTTTGTTTGTTTGTTTGTTTGTTTTTGCAATTTCTATTAGTTTTTGTTTTAGTTGTTTATTTATTTTTTGCTTTATATATATATATATATATATATATATATATATATATATATACACATGCAGTGTTGGGGTAACGCGAGTTACGTAATCAGATTACTTTTTTCAAGTAACTAGTAAAGTAACACATTACTTTTTCACTCACAAGCAAATATCTGAGTTACTTTTTGTTACCTTTATGTATTTAATCCCCACAACTTGCATTTTGTAATCCCTAAACTAAGAATTGAACTATGTTAATATATAAAAACTTTATTTTTGCTTTATTTTATATATTAAAAACAAACAAACAAGCAAGCCCTGCCCAGATTTAAAAAGTAATACATTACTTTCCATAAAAAGTAACTAAGTGATGTAATTAGTTACTTTTTTAGGGAGTAACACAATGTTTTAATGCATTAAGTAAATTTCCCCAACACTGTGTGTGAGTGTGTGTGTGTGTGTGTGTGTGTGTGTGTGTGTCTGTTTATATAAGAAAACAATCCACTATTAAGACGTTATTGACCTGTTTTTTCTTGTAAACAGTGTTTGATCTGTGCAGATTTCTCTCCTGCTTCAGACCAGACCACTTTTTCACTGGAGGAAGCGTTATTATGGATTATTTACTTAATGTATTTGAGTTAAAAACGTCTTTATGATGGATTTGTTTCAGCTTTTGTCTTCTCAAGATGTTAACTGACGGACTGGAGTAGTGTGGATTATTGTGATGTTTTTATCAGCTGTTTGGACTCTCATTCTGATGGCACCCATTCACATCCATTGTTGAGCGAGTGATGGAATAACACATTTCTACAAATCTGATGAAGAAACAAACTCATCCTAATCCTTTATGGTCTGAGGGTAAGCACATTTTCAGCACTTTTTCATTTTTGGCTGAACTACTTCTTTAATTTAATAAGGATTATGACTGGTGTTAGTAGAATTAGTAGAGCATTAGTATTCTGCTGTGTGGTTAATTTTAGTTTGTTTAACTCCACTGGATCCTCATGATGGACAGTCCTCTCTGGTGGTCTATTGTTGAAAGTCAGCGGTGTGTTCGACACCTTTCATGTGCACACAATACCCTCAAAAGTGTCTTTTTAAAGGAGGTTGATGGGTCAAAACACACACAGAAACACACACACACCCCACTGTGCATCTGATCTTTTTAAACTCTTCAGGCTTCAAAGCATCACACTTTTCTTCTTAGTACTTTAAACTCATTTGCTACTGAATAGTAGCCGTATGAGTACAACTTAAAAAAAAATGTTGTAGAAAATAATTTCACACAGGAATTTAATACATTTCTAAATGAATTACAAATAACAAGTAGCACATTGAATTGAATCTGAAATTATTTGCATTATTTATTGAACTAACTTATTTGCATTGTCTATATTGTTTAATGTAGTTTCAAAAAAGCTATTCTTGTTTTATGTTTCTTATTGTTTACTGCTGTTATTTTACAATGTTTTTGTAAATCAGTGTTTGTTTGTGAGGATTTAGGAAAAGCAGGGAAATCAGGAGGATTTCAAACCTGTAAGTCCAGTTGTGATTCTCTGAGGTCAAAATAACAAAGGAGCGAACAGTAGGTGGTAATTAGTGTGAGTGTGAATTAGATCTGTGAACATGACAGAACAAGTCAGACTGGAAGTACAGCAGAATTAAGGCTCCTCTACATCACAGATGAGCGTCAAAAGACTGAATGAACAAACACATTAAAGAGTGTCAGAGAGAGACTGAGGTCAGATCCTGACCTTTGACCTGCAGCTGCTTAAACACAATGATGCTTCAGCCTCATTTCAGTCAGTTTGAGGGTCAATGATGACACTGACCATTTCCCTAGACATTAAGAAAATAAACTCACCTACAATGTAAATATTTTATGTTTAAAATATTTAAATATTTAATATTTTAAGTTTATGTGTGTAAACTTGCATCACAAAAACAGTCTGTTATTTTTATTTATTTATTTTTTAATGTTATTTTCTTTATTTATTTTTATTTATTTTTATTTTTTATTTATTTATTTTATTTATTTATTTTGTTGTTGTTGTTGTTGTTGTTGTTGTTATTATTTCCACCATATTTCAAATATAGTTTGATAATGTTCTGTAGTGGAAATTAAAATTTTAAACTCCTTTTAACTACTTTCAGTGTTAGAATCACTGATATACAACTACTTTTGTTATTATTTTGAATTCAGTTTTATTTTTATTTTTACTTAATTTTATTTTGCAGTTATTTGGTCATTTTTTATTTTTATTTAAATAATGTCTATAGTTAGTTAAATAATGTCTATATAGTTTTTATTTATTTATTTTGAATTTTTTCTTTCTTTTTTTTTATCTCGAAAACTCAAAACAGGATCCCAAGTGTGTAAACTTGCATCACAAAAACAGTTTATGTTTTTGTAATTTCCACAATATTTCAAATACAGTTTAATAACGTTCTGTAGAGGAAATTAAACTCCTTTTAACTCCTTTCAGTGTTATTATAGTATCACTGATATACAATTACAGTTTTTGTTAATATTTTGAATTACATTTTATATTTATATGAATTTTTATTGAATTTAATTTTATTCTAAATTTAGTGATTTTGTGTAGTTTTTTTTTGTTTAGTAAGTATGTTTATTGTTTAGAAATGGAAACTAAATCACTAAATATTGTTTGGTAATGTTCTGTAGTGGACATTTACTATTATTATTATTATTTTTTTTTTTTTTTTTTTTCCCCATAATATGCCTATATTGCTTCTATTTATGTATTTATTCTTAATAATTAATTATTACTTGATTTTTTTTTTTTGGGGGGGGGGGGGGGGTAAAGAAACTCAACAGATAAAGTAATTTTATTTTGCAATTTTGCAATTTTTAAATTTTTATTTAAATAATATGTCTATATAGTTTTTATTTATTTATTTTTAATTTTTTGCATTTTTTTATTTCTAAACTAAAAACAGAATCCAAGAGTGTGTGAACTTGCATCACAAAAACATTCTGCTGTTATTTTTATTTATTTATTTATTTATTTATTTAATTTGTGTGTGTGTGTGTGTGTGTGTGTGTGTGTGTGTGTGTGTGTGTGTGTGTGTGTGTGTGATTTCCACCATATTTCAAATATTGTTTGATAACATTCTGTAGTGGAAATTAAATATTTAAACTCCTTTTATCTTCTTTCAGTGTTATTATAGTAATACTGTTATCACTAGTATCACTATAGTGTCATTTTTTTCATAAAAAAGTATCATCTCTTTTTTTTATCTTATATACTTTTTTTTTCTCTGTTGTTTTTTTTTTAATTCTGCATTGCATTACACTTGGGTTGTTTTTTCAGGGTTAATGAAACTATACAGATAGAGTCCTGGCAAAAAATGACCAGTACCTTTCCATTTTTCAAGGGATTTTTCCTTCCAGTGCATCAATCCAGAACAAATCATTCCAGATTTTTGGAGTGATCAGATTTGTTTGAGAGCATGTGAGATGAGTGTAATCAGTGTTGTTCTGCACGTAATCTCAGTGCGTGTGAAACGGGTCGCGTGTTTTCCAGACAGTCGCTGCTCTTCTGTCTGGCGCTCTGTTACCTGCTCAGATCAGGTGTCATTGCTTTAATAAGAGAGAGACAGACAGATCTCCAGCCGCTATCTGTCTGTCTGTGTGCGGGTGGCTGCGGTCACAGACCCACATGACCCTCCTGCCCGCCCGCTTCAATTATTCATGCAGCTTCACCCGAGATGACTGACAGCCGCCCGCTTGTCCCGGCCTGATCCGCTCATGACGGCTGTGTCCATACAGTGCCCAGTGCTATTTATATTGTAGTTTTATTTAATGTTTTGAATTAGCTTATTATGTTTACATGTCAAGTTTTCTTTTTAGGTTTTGATTTGTTTTTAGCAATTTTGTTATGTGCTTTTTTTTTACATTTTAATTTTTGTTTTATTTATTTTCTTAATATTATATTTAGATTTTTTACATTTAATTTTTTTTTTTTTTTTTTGCTTGTTTTTATTTATTTATTTATTTTGATTTTCATTTAGTGCTTCAGCCTTAACTTTTGTTATTTGCCAAGACATTTCTGATGATTTTTGTTTATTTTTTAGTAATTTTGTTGTAATTATGTGCTTCTATCATCTATTTATTTATTTATTTATTTATTTTTCCATTAGTAATTTTACTGCTTCAGCCTTAGTTTTTTCTATTTTTTGCATATTTTAGTAGTCATTTTGTTGTGTTTTTGTCATTTTATTATTATTTTGTACATTTTATTTATTTATTTTAAATGTAGTGCTTCAGCCTAAATTTATTTGCCAAGACAGCATTTCAAATGATTTTTGTTTATTTTTTAGTAATTTTTTCATGCGGTTTTATCATCTATTTATTGAATTAATTGTTTATTTTTCCATTAGTAATTTTACTGCTTCAACCTTAGTTATTTGCCAAGAGAGCGTTTCTCATTTTTGTTTAATTTTTAGTCATTTTGTTGTGTGTTTTTGTCATTTTATTATTATTTTTTACATTTTAATTATTTATTTATTTTAAATGTAGTGCTTCAGCCTAAACTTTAGTTATTTGCAAAGCCAACATTTCTAATGATTAGTTTTTTTGTTTGTTTTTGTTTTTTTGTAATTTTATTATGTGCTTTTGTCAGCTATTTGGTTTTTATTTTTTGTCATTTTAATTTTCTTTTTAAATATTTAATATTTAAATATTAAAATTTAGGTTTAATTTGTTCTAGAGTTTTTCATTTGTGTGTAATGTTTAGTCATTTTGTAATGTATTTTTGTCATTTATTTTATTTATTTATTTATTTATTTATTTATTTATTTTTTACATTTAGTGCTTTTAAACTTTAGTTATTTGCCAAGACAACATTTCTAATGATTTTTGTTGTTGTTGTTGTTGTTGTTGTTGTTATGTACTTTTGTCATTTTCCTTTTTTTTATATTATTTAAAATGCATTATTTATTTTATTATATTATTTATTTTTTCATTAGTAATTTTACTGCTTCAACCGTAGTTATTTGCCAAAAAAGAGTTTCTCATTTTAGCTTAATTTTTAATCATTTTGTTGTGTTTTTGTCTTTTTTTATATATATAAGTGTTTTATATTATATGTTAATTTTTCCTTTTAGGTTTTGACTAATTGTTAGCAGTTTTGTTATGTGCTTTTTTATTTTAATTTTTGTTTTATTTATTTTCTTAATATTATATTTAGGTTTAATTTAAGTTTTCAATTTATTTATTAGTTTGTTTGATTTTCGATTTTTTGTATTTATTATTATTATTAGTCGTAGTAGTAGTAGTATTTTAATCTAGTGATTCAGCCTAAACTTTAGTTATTTGACAAGACAACATTTGTAATTTTTTTTTAAATATAATTTTTTTTTTTAATGATTTATTTATAATTTTGTCATTTTGATGTGTCATTGTTTTGTAATTTTTATTTATTTATTTATTTATTTTAATATTGCTATTTAGGTTTAATTTTTTTTATTTAAGTTTTTTTTTTATTTCGGTTTCAATTTTTAATTACATCCATTAGTAATTTTAGGACCTAAACATATATCAGTTTTTTGCCAAAGCAACATTTCAAATTTTTGGTTTAATTTAGTCTTTTTTTGTTCATATTGCTCATTACTTATTTTTATTTCAGTTTTAGTTTTAATTTTGCTTTCATTTTCATTTGTATTAATTTTTCCATTAGTAATTTCAGTGCTTAATTTTAATTATTTGCCAAAGCAGCATTTTTTATTTGTGTTTACATTTTTTTATGTTTTTAATGGCTTTAGCTTTAGTTAATAATAATAACCCTGATAGTTAGGTCACATGCATCATATATTACATTTATCTGAGTGGCCAAAAATCCCACAGAAGTTATGTCTCTATTCTTTTTGTAACAGTATTTTTTATTTGTATGTGCTATTCTTTCTGATTTGAACAGCTACTAATGCAACTAATTTGAATGAGAATATGCAAATGTGAGTGGTGTTTGTGTATTTGTTAAAAAATAATATATTTATTTGCATAATTAATGTGTTATGAAAAATATAATGATGTAAAAGTATGCACATAATTAAGATTCATGATGTAATAATTCTTACATGCTGTAGGCTTCACACATCTAAGGGCATGTTTAATTGAGCAAACACACCAGATCTGTTTAATATTACACTAGATGTTCAGCCACGGGACAGATGTGTGTGTGTTTCTATTTCTGTGACATCTTCACTGAATCCCTCTCTTTCACACACAGATCTCAGCGTATAACGTTTCCACTCGCTCACAGCAGATGAGAGTCGAACAGTGAATGAAGCTGCAGGAGTGTGTGATCAGCGGTGAAGCGCTCGGACAGCAGAAGGCTGATCTCAGGTCAGTGTGTCTCGACTTTTCTCCCACACCTGAATGGTGGATGTGCTCATGCAGTTGCTATGGAGCTCGACCAATTAGAACAGCCGAAAAACCCTTGACTGGTCTCCAGGCAGGATTCATGCTCAGTGTTTTGGTGTGAGCTGAGAAACTGTGTGTGTGACAACCAACAAAAAAAAAAAAAATTACTTTATTTTTATTTTATTTATGTAGTATTTTATTGCATTGCAGTGCATTGTTTTATTTTTAACGTTAATTTATTTATTTTTTATTATTGTTTTATTATATTTTTTATTTTTATTGCATTGCATTGCATCTATCTATCTATCTATTAGTATTTTTTTTTTTTTTTTGGCTCAACCAAGCCAAGAGAGCATTTTTCGTTTGTGCGTAATGTTTAGTCATTTTGTTGTGTATTTTTGACATTATTTATTTTATTTTATTTTATTTTATTTTATTATTTTACATTTAGTGCTTTTAAACTTTGTGAGCTAAGGAAAACTTTAAACGTTAATGAGCTGAGGAACTGTGTGTGTGACAACCACCAAAAAAACATTTTACTTTATTTTTATTTAGTTTATTTATTATTTTTAGTGCACTGCAGTGTAGTTTGTTTTTTATTTATTTTTTAAAAATTATTTAAATTTTAATTTGTCATTTATTTTTGTTTTATTATGTTTCTATTTGTATTGCATTGCTTTGCATTTATTTTATTTTATTTTATTTTATTTTATTTTATTTTATTTTATTTTATATGTATGTGTGTATTTTTTTTAAACATTTAGTGCTTTTAAACTTTAGTTACAACATTTCTAATGAGCTGAGGAACTGTCTGTGTGACAACCACCAAAAAAACTTTTTGCTTTATTTTTATTTAATTTATTTATTCTTTTTAGTGCATTGTAGTGCATAGTTTGTTTTTAATTTTTTTTTCATATTTAAATTTTAATTTATTTAATTTATTTTTGTATTGTTTTATTATATATTTACTTTTATTTTATTGCTTTGCATATTTTATTTTATTTTATTTTATTTTATTTTTGATTTATAAGTGTAAATCCATTAAAGCATGCAGTATCAAAGTCATTTGAATCTAAACACAGAGTTCAAAGGGTGCACAAGCTGCATGTAGAGGAAGTGGAGCATGTGATGTGTGTGTGCGTGTGTGTGTGAGTTCTCTCTTCACTCTCTCTGTGGTTTCTGATGCAATCATGAATGATGTGTATAGTCTTATCTGACCGTGCGACCTGCGGAGGAACCATGTTTACATACGCCGTCCTCCGCCATCACACTGGACCAATGATGGAGCTGTTGCCATCAGAGAAGAGCGGCCATCAGACGGCTTTATTTTGCCTCGGCCTGCCGTTGCCATAGTAACAGAGTTTGAAAGTAACAGAGTTTGAACGGAGTAAAAAAGGCCCATGAATGATTCAGCTCAGTTTCAGCTCAAAATTATAAAGGCAAATCACATCAAATCCAACATTCATGATTTTCCGTGCTGTGATTTTTATTGTTTGTCCTGCTGTATGTTTACATGGATTTCCAGTATTTGGCAGAGCAAGTTTTGAAGTAATTTCTTTTTAAACAAAGTTACATTTTGTAACCACATTACATTGCATCAATGTGTATTTATTTATTTATTTATTTATTTTGCATTTTAATTTATTATCTTCTTTTATAAATTGTATTATTGTATGTAGAGGTGTGCACATTATTTCTAACATTAACTTTATTATTATTGTATTTTATTGCCTTGCATTTTTTTTAGTTGTTATTGCATTTTTATTGCACTTTACACATTTTAAAATGAATTGCATTTTATTTTTGTATTTTTGTATTTTAGTTGTTATTGCATTTTTATTGCACTTTATCACATTTTAAAATGAATTGCATTTTATTTTTGTATTTTAGTTTAATAAATTGCATTTTATTTTAGTTTGGTATTTTATGAATACATTTTTATTTCCTTTTTGAATGTAGAGGTACGTACATGCTATTTCTAACATTATATCTAGTTTTTTATTCTGTTATTTGTGTGGAAGGGTTTTAATTTCTTAATTTTTTTTTTATTTTTTTATTTTATCACATTTATATTTACTGTTAGTAATGGTATTTGTGATATTTATTATTCATGCTGCTGTATTTTAGTGGATTTCCAGTATTTGGCAAAGCAAGTTTCAGTGTTTGTTTCCAAATGTAGTTAATTTTCTTAACCACACTTTTTTTTTTTTTTTTGCATTTTACTTGATTCAATTTTTTATTATTGTATGTAGAGGTGTGCTCATTATTTCTAACTTTAACTTGTAGTATTATTATTATTATTATTATTATTATTATTATTATTATTATTATTATTGTATTTTATTGCCTTTCATTTTTTTCCAGTTTTTATTGCTTTTTGTATTTTATCACATTTTCAAATATAATGCATTTTACTGTAATACAGTGCATTGCATTTTAGTTTTGTATTTTATTGACTGATTTTTAATTCATTATTGTATTATTATTTTTTTTATTCTGTTATTTTTGTGCTTTATTTTGTTGTTGTTTTTTTCCATGTTAGTCTATTAAATAGATGTGTGTGCCTGTAATTTAAACATATATTTAATGTTACTAAATACACTAAATAATCTTATAATGTTATATGATATTATTTCAATCAAGGTCCATGGGCTGATATGTATTTACAAAAACATAATCAGTATGTTTCAAACTCCTAAATGTGGTTACATTAGTTCAGTTGTTTTAGTATTTAATCTTAAGAAACTTCCTCTTCTATTATCTTTGTTTGATTTGACTGCTGCTATATAGCGTGTAAAAGCATCATTAAACATGCAAATGTCTCTCGTTCTCATAATACAGCGTCTCTCACGATGGTAACCTCTGACCTCAATTGTCGACAGAAGCTGTTTAATGATTTGCTCAGTGAAAAGCCCATCAGGATCTGATGTAAACACTGACTGATTGATCAAACTCTATTACTGATGTAGAGGAGTCAGTCTGTGTTTGTTCAGTCGTCTGCCGCTGTGCTGCTATTTCATCTGATGCTTATGAATTTATGATTGTGGAAAGCCAGATAAGATGTCTATAATAGCATGAGTGCATAACGGCTCATTGAGACGGTTTATTGCACTTCTGCAGTCCCACATTACCAAGCGCATTTGCATTACTTTTTACATCTGGGCAGGGTTTGCTTGTTTGTTTTTATATATTTGATTTAATTTTATATTTTATTACATTTCTTTGTGTGTTTGTTTATTTGTTTGTTTTTTGCTATGCATTTTCTACTTTATTTTATTGCATTTATTTTGTTGCGTTTTATTGCATTGCATTACACTGCTTGTGCTTTATTTTATTTTTACATTTATTTTATTTGGTTATAGTTTTTTTTTTGTATTGCTTTGCATTTTGCCCAGTGATAATCATTATAAACTATATAAAACATTGACATTTGTTCATTTATATCATTCAAATAAGAATAATGCATGCATAAATGATAAATAAATATATAGAGTGCTACAGAAACTTACCATAAGAAGGTTTAAGAAAGTTTTTTTTGCTATGCATTTTCTACTTTATTTTATTGCATTGATTTTGTTGCATTTTATTGCGTTGCATTGCACTGCTTGTGTTTAATTTTATTTTTACATTTATTTATTTTTTTCATTCATCGTTTATATATTTTATTTTATTGCATTGCAATGATTTTTTTTTTTACTTACTATGTATTGCTTTTTTTATTTTATTTGTATTGTACTGCATTTTGTTACATAACTTTTTAAATCTGGGCAGTTTTTGCAGTGTAGCAAATGTAAAAGCCCTTTCACACCAAAATGAAATGAAGTGAATAAAGTGAATAAGGCTAAGGATAAAGGAAAATTAAATTGACGTTTGTAGAGTAGAACTGTAGAAAAAGTTCAACACTCTTCAGCAATGAGAAAAAAAGCACAAATGTTAGTTAATCTAAAGTAAGTTTTGTTTATTATTACACTGCAAAAATGCTTTTGTGTCTTGTTTCTAGCCAAAATATCTAAAAATTCTTTAATCAAGAAGGATTTTCTAGTAAAAATTATTGTCTTGTTTTTTCTGAAAACAAGTCAAAATTAAGTGTGTTTTTGCTTGAAACAGGCAAAATAATCTCCCAATGGGGTAAACAAAATAATCTTGTTTTTTGTTTGAAAGAAGTTTTTTTTTTCTTACGCCATTGGCAGATTATTTAGCTTGTTTTGAGCAAAAACTCACTGAATTTTAACTTGTTTTTTCTGAAAACAAGAAAATAATTATTTACTTGTCTAGAAAATTGTCTAGAAGTTTTATTTTATAAAAATTTTATTATATAAATTTTATAATTTTATTATATAAAATTATAATATTATTAATTATTATTTTGGCTGGAAACAAGACAAAAAAATCTAAGTAAGAAAAGCGTTTTTTGCAGTGTACGGTTGAATTGGATCAACAAACTTTTTTTAAAAAGTCAAACCTCAGATATTTTCTTTGAAATAAAAAAGTAAGTACTTGAAAAAAGTAATATTATTAAGTAACTTGCGTTACTTGTAATGTGTTACCCCAGCACTGAATATATCTGATGAACAATGACACATTAGTGTTGACTGAGTTCAGCAGTAGATACACAGATACGCAACAAGATACACAGACATGAAGATGGACTTTGATATGAGATCAGAAACACCCTGGAAATCACCTGGAATATCCTGACGGACGCTTCTGAACAAACAAACACAGCAGATTTTCTGCAGAAAATGTCGAAATCTAGCTTTAACCGTGATTTGAATGATTGTGCAAGAACTACACTGCAAAAAATGCTTTTCTTCGATTTTTTGTCTTGTTTCCAGCCAAAATATCTAAAAACTCTTTCTAGACAAGTAAATTATTTTCTTGTTTTCAGAAAAAAGTCCAAATTAAGTGAGTTTTTGCTTAGAAACAAGCAAAATAATCTCCCAATAGTGTAAACAAAAAAAAAAATAATAATAATAACAGAACAGAACAGAAAAGATTATTTTGACTTGTTTTCAGAATAAAACGAGACAATAATTTTTACTTGTCTAGAAAATCCTTCTTGATTTAAGAATTATTATATTTTGACTGGAAACAAGACAAAAAATCTAAGTAAGAAAAGCATTTTTTTGCAGTGTACTAATAAGCAAAACTTATTTTATATGAACTAACATTTGTTTTTTGTTTTTTTCTCATTGCTGAAGAACTTTTCCTACAGTTCTACTGTACAGATGTCAATTAAAAATTTTTTTAGCCTTAGGTTTATTCACTTCATTTTATTTTGGTGTGAAAGGGCTTTTACATTTGCTAAGAATCAAACTTTTTTATATTAAAAACAAACAAGCAAGCCCTGCCCAGATTTAAAAAGTAACGCAAAAGTAATGTAACGCATTACTTTCCATAAAAAGTAACTCATCGTTACACATGACAAACTCTGAGCTGCTATTTAAAGAACTAAAATTCAATTTGTGCAAGAACCATATGACAACATTGCCTCTTTTCTTCCAATCCTACACACACACACACACACACACACACAGAGTGAAATCATACTCCTTTTGTTCATTCCTCCTGCTGCCTTCCCTCCTGAACCAGAGATGCAGGTTTGACTCCAGAGTTCACATGGAGTTTGCTGAAGTCCTGCCAAAACATTGGGCTGTGATCAAGTTCATGCTTGGGACACGGATACACCTCTCTATAGAACACACACACACACACACACACACACACACACACACAATGGTTTTTCTACTGTCTAAACTGCATAAACCTTCCTCTCAGACAAAACTACAGGCATTTTTAGATTTTCAAAACATTCTGTGTGATTTATAAGCTTGCTTCCTCATGGAAAAGTCAGAATTTACTGGCATTACTAAGCTTGTGGGGACATTTGGTCTTCATAACATAATGAATACCAGCAGAAACACACACTCTCATACATATACAGTCTTAGTACACTACTTACTTAGATTTTTTTGTCTTGTTTCCAGCCAAAATATCTAAAAATTCTTAAATCAAGAAGAATTTTTTAGACAAGTTTAAATTTTTGTCTTGCTTTCAGACAAAATATGTTAAAATTAAGTGAGTTTTTGGTTGAAACAAGCTAAATTATCTGCCAACAGTGTTGGGGAAAGTTACTTTTTAAAGTAATGCATTACAATATTGCGTTACTCCCTAAAAAAGTAACTAATTGCATTACTTAGTTCTGCTTAGTCAAGAATGCTTGCTTAACAAGACCACAGCCCTGCGATAATCATTATAAATGATATACAACATTTACATTTGTTCATTTATAGCATTCAAAAAAATAATGTATGCATAAATGATAAATAAATATATAGAGTGCTACAGAAACTTACCATAAGAAAGTTTAAGAAAGCTTTATGAAAAAAAAACTTTCTTGCTTTGCATTGCTTTCTTTTTTTTGCTATGCATTTTTTACTTTATTTTATTGCATTTTATTCCATTGCATTGTATTGCATTGCATGACGCTGCTTGTTTTTTATTTTATTTTTACATGTATTTTATTTTTTATAATTTTATAGTTTTTTTGTAATGCTTTGCATTTTGCCCAGCTATAATCATTATAAACTATATAAAACATTGACATTTGTTCATTTATATCATTCAAATAAGAATAATGCATGCGTAAATTATAAATAAATATATAGAGTGCTACAGAATCTTACCATAAGAAAGTTTAAGATAGCTTTATTTATTTTTTTTGCTATGCATTTTCTACTTTGTTTTATTGTATTTATTTTGTTGCATTTTATTGCATTGCATTACACTTGTGTTTTATTTTTTTTATTTTTTTGTTGTTAATACATTTTATATTTTCATATATATATATATATATATATATATATATATATATATATATATATATATATATATTATTGCATTGCTTTTTGTTTTTGTTGTTTACTATGTATTGCATTTTTTTTTTTTTTTTTTTTTTTTGCATTGTATTGCTTTGCATTTTATTTATTTATTTATTTGCATTTTTTGATGTGAACTTATTACTCAACTAAATGTAGGCCTACATTTAAGATGTATGTGTTTATGCATTTATTTTAAATATTTTAATTTATTTTTAATTTATAATTATACACATTAGACGTTTTACCTTCAAACCCTTGCTTCTCGCTAAACATGAGTCCATAATAACGCTTAAAAAAAAAAAAAGTCCATCTCCTGTTGTCTCTCACATCAAAATCCAGCCAAATATTTGTTTAGAGCTGTTTTGGACTGTTTTTTGGCTTGTAAACGGTGCTTGATTTCTCTCCTGATTCAGACCAGACTATTTTTTTTTACTGGAGGAAGCGTTATTATGTATTATGGACTTGTATTTTAGTTAAAAACGTCTTAATGATGGATTTGTTTCAGCTTCTGTCTTCTCAAGATGTTAACTGATGGACTGGAGTGTTGTGGATTATTGTGATATTTTTAATCAGCTGTTTGACTCTCATTCTGACGGCACCCATTCACTCCAGAGGAACCATTAGTGAGGCAGTGATGCAGTGACACATTTCTACAAATCTGGTGAAGAAACAAACTCATCTACATCTCGGATAGCCTGAGGGGTGAGTACATTTTCAGCACTTTGTTCAGTTTTGGATGGACTCTTCCTTTACTGGCACTCTCTGTATCTCAGCTCAGAGCAATAAAACTGTCGTCCGGCTGCTGTGTGAGTTGTATTTGTCTGTGCAAACACAGCTGATGCAGTGGTGTGTCCCGGCCCGTTCAGGGCAGCAGGGCAGCTGGTGGGTGTTATGATCTGCCTTTCTCCTCCCTCGGGGGGTTTTGACCGATCAATAAACACTCGGACAGCTGGGTCACACGACGACCCCGCATTCCCTCACAGACGGCCGTTCCCCGCCGAAACACTGCAGCAATTACAGCAGCGCAAAGACTTGCGACCGAATGAATATTTCATGAGACTTCAGCATGTGTTCAGAAAGAGATGTTGAGAGAAGGAGAGTTTGCACAGTGTTTGTTATCAGAATCAAGATTGCATTCGTCTGGCCAGATACAAAACCAAACAAACGTCACTTAACAACCAACAAAACAAACAACTCGTCTGGTTGACATGGTTTACACAGGTCAAACCGCGCAATCGCTCAAATATATTAAGTTACCTTTACCTGCGTTTACACGAGTGACGTGTTTTAGCAACAAAACAACGGTGGCGTCATGTGTTTTACAGACTGGATTACAGTCTTTCACAATGTTTTAAGCTTTTTTTGACCTTTTATTGATCAAAGAATGCTGACAAAAAATCACAGGTTTCAAAAACATATTAAGAAGCGCAAGTGTTTCCAGCACTGATAATAAATCAGTATATTAGAATGATTTCTGAAGGTTCATGTGACACTGAAGACTGGAGTAATGATGCTGAAAATTCAGCTTTGCATCACAGGGATAAATTATATTTTAAGTATATTAAAATAGAAAAGCACTATTTTAAATTGCATTAACATTTTACAATATTACAGTTATTTTTCTGTATTTTTAATCAAATAAACACCTTCAGATCCTTCAGAAATCATTCTAATATACTGATTCATTATCAGTGTTGAAATTTTTTTTTTAACCCTGTAATATATATATATATATATATATATATATTTTTTATTTTTTTTTTTCAGTATTTTTTGATCAATAAATAGTTAAAAAGCACAGGATTTATTTAAAATAAAAAAATAAAAACTTTTGTAACAATAAATACCTTGTTCAAAGTTTGGGGTCTGTAATTTTTTTCTTAGAAACCACTATTTTAAATTGCATTAACATTTCACAATATTACAGTTTTTTTCTGTATTTTTAATCAAATAAACACCTTCAGAAATCATTCTAATATACTGATTTATTATCAGTGTTTTTTTGGACCCTGTATATATATATATATATATATACAGGGTCCAAAAAAATTTGGGGTCTGTAATTTTTTTTCTCTCTTTGAAATACATTTTTGTTCAGCTTTTATTCAGCAAGGATGTGTTAAATTGATCAAAAGTGATCGTAAAGACTTGTATTGTTAGAAATTATTCCTATTTTAAATAAATGCTGTTCTTTTTAACCTTTTATTGATCAAAGAATACTGAAAAAAAATCACAGGTTTAAAAAAAAAAATTAAGAAGCACTAGTGTTTCCAAAACTGATAATAAACCAGTATATTAGAATAATTTCTGAAGGATCATGTGACAGTGAAGACTGGAGAAATTATGATGAAAATTCAGCTTTGCATCACAGGGATAAATTATATTTTAAGTATATTAAAATAGAAAAACACTATTTTAAATAGCATTAACATTTTACAATATTACAGTTTTTTCTGTATTTTTAATTAAATAAACACCTTTAGATCCTTCAGAAACATTCTAATATACTTTTTTATTATCAGTGTTGAAAACAGTTGTGCTGCTTAATATTTTTTTGGAACCTGTAAAATGTTTTTCAGTATTCTTTGATCAATAAAAGATTAAAAAGCACAGCATTTATTTAAAATAAAAAAACTTTTGTCTTTCTTTCTCTCTTTGAAAGACATTTGTATTCAGCAAGGATGTGTTAAATTGATAAAAAAAAGTTATAGTAAAGACTTATATTGTCAGAAATTATTTCCGTTTTAAATAAATGCTGTTCTTTTTTACATTTTATTAATCAAATAATCCTGAAAAGGGTATCACGGGTTTCAGAAAAATATTAAGCAGCACAATTGTTTCCAACATTGATAATAAAAGTAATAAATCAGTATATTAGAATGATTTCTGAAGGATCATGTGACACTGAAGACTGGAGTAATGATGCTGAAAATTCAGCTTTGCATCACAGGGATAAATTATATTTTAAGTATATTAAAATAGAAAACCACTATTTTTAATTGCATTAACATTTCACAATATTACAGTTTTTTTCTGTATGTTTAATGAAATAAACAGTCTCGATGAGCAGAAAAATACTAAATTTAGGCCTAAATATTTTTTGAGCGTAACCACATATTTAGGCCTAAATTCAGGATTTTTAGGAATAATATTAATAAACTGAATGTGTTTTAAATACACAATAATCAGGTTTATATATTTATCATCAAAAAATCCAGCTTGTTTCAACTGCACAGCATTTATTTAAAAAAAAAAAAAAAAGAAAGAAATGGTTCATATTTTAAATAAATGCTGTTCTTTTTTAACTTTTTATTAATCAAATAATCCTGAAAAGGTTATCACAGGTTTCAGAAAAATATTAAGCAGCACAACTGTTTCCAACATTGATAATAAAAGTAATAAATCAGTATATTAGAATGATTTCTGAAGGATCATAATACCAGGACAACCAGGCACAAGAGCAGTTTTTTCCCCCAGGCAATCCACTATAGTACAACTGTACATACCACTTATTTCTTAATTTATTTTTCTATATATTTTTTTGTCTATTTATATTTACATATGTGTATTTTTTTATTCTCATCTTATTTTATTGTCTCTGTGTTGTTGTTGTTGTTGTTGTCTATATATACTAGAAGCTAATGTCACAAAAACAAATTCCTTGTATGCGCAAGCATACTTGGCAATAAAGCTCTTTCTGATAAAGCTCTTTCTGTTATTTTGAATTGCAATAGTATTTCAATAATATTATTTTTTTTTTTCTGTATTTTTGGTCAAATAAATGAAACTTTAATGAGCATAAGAGACTTTAAAAAAAACATAAAAAATCTTACTAATAACTGATTCCAGGATTTTTACACCCCAATAGCTTTTTTTTTTTTTTTTTTGCATTTTTGAATGAATAAATTTTATTATTATCATTATTATTACTAATTAATTACTAATGTATTTATTTATTTAGTTTTGTTTATATATGACTGACAAACATGAATATTGTGCAATCCAAATGGATGAAAATGATTATTTTTTTAAATAATTATTATATTTAATATAAATAAATGTTATATTTATAAAAATCATTTATATTAATATTCACATGGCTTTAATGTTTTTTAAAAGCAACATTTGTGCACCGACTAAGTGCAGCTAAGTGAATAAAGGGTTTTTATATTTTTTCACACTTTATTTAGTGCCTTAAATTTTCAGATCCATGGATTTTTAAACCCCAGCAGCACTTTTTTTTTTTTTTTTTTTATTTATTTATATTTTTATATTTTTGAAAATCGTTTATATTAATATCCACATGGTTTTAAAGTTTTAATATAAATTGTAATAAATCAGCATATTAAAATGATTTCTGAAGGAGCATGTGACACTGAAGACTGGGATAATGGCTAATGAAAATTCAGCTTTGCATCACAGAAATAAATTACATTTTAAAGTATATTAAAATAAAAAAAAAAATGTCATTTTGAATTGCAATAATATTTCAATAGTATTTCATTTTTCTGTATTTTTGATCAAATAAATTCATTACTCATTTATTTATTTAGCTTTGTTTATATACGACTGACAAACATGAATACTGTGCAATCCAAATGGATGAACATTTAAATAAATATTATATTTAATATAAATACATTTTACATTTATTAAAAAAAAAATAATACAAATAAAATAATAAATAAATACAAATAGAAATTAATAAATTAAAAAAAAAAATCAAAAATGGGTTTTACCTATGTACTTGACGCCATAAAATTGTAAATATTGTGAGGTTGAACTTGTGTTAAACACAGACCTAAATTCAGGCACTGAAGCAAAAACCCAATGACTTGACATTGTGGCTGGTTTCTTGGTAAACATCATCTATTACAGACTCATTTGTAAATTTAGGTCTACTTCCTGCAACAAAGGCAATGAACATGAGAAAACCTTCCACGTGTCATTTCAGGTGACACTTACATGACTTTCACACACCCACTGCACTACTTTACTATCATTACAGTGATCCTGTGATGGGAAAAGACACACAAGGACATGTCAAAGTGACATTTATCCACAGACTCATTTATAATGTCAAAGCATCCCCTCATTGCAAAGCTATCTTTCCACTGTTTTCCTGTATATGACAGGAAAAAACTTGGTTTCCTAAGTAAAACTGCTTCTGTAGTAGTTTTTTCCGGTCTAGTGAAATCTGCCAGCTCTCATATGAAGTAAAACATCATATGATGAATTCACAGCAGCGAAACCGCAAACACTACAGCTGTGGGAATTTCCCATCCACGTGTGTGAATACAGCGAAGCAGGGCCGGACCAAAACAAACGCTCTGATTGGCCGCAAGTCACATGATTGACAGTCTTAAAGGCACATGTGCAGAATCTTCCTGAATGATATAACATAGTATGCCAGGAACGCATTAGTTCTCAGTAAATGTGCAGCATTCAGTGCAGCTGATCATCTTCCTAAGAATTATAGAACTTATAGTAAAGAAAATAAGCCGTTACAGTTTGCACATTAGATTATGAAAGATCCTGTCAGCAAAGTAATTGAACAGGCCATTTGTGAAAAACGCATGACAATAGCGCTGCACACAAAAGCACAGCAGGACGCCGATTGTGAGCACAGTCTTGCAATGGCGTGAGTTAAGTGTGTATTTTAACGCTGTTTGTCTAAAATAACACCTTGGTGTTAAGTTAAGAAATACTCCAATTCATGAGTAAATTAACTTGCTAATCTGTATAACACATTATTGGATTTTTCACAGGTTCTCTAAACAGAAACATAACTGCTCTGCTTTCTTTTTTCACTCAGTGTCTGTATATGTCTAAAGAGGAGAATCTTATTCATGCTCATTAAAGACTTAAAAATTATGCATATGTATTATTGCACTACAGTGTATAATTGGTCTCACATGATGAATCATTTACACTTTTATTTTATTTTATTTTATTTTATTTTAATTTTATGTATCAGTGCAATAATTCAATAAACCAATAAATAAATACATCAATAATAATAATAATAATAATAATAATAAACCTTCAGGGTGAAAAAAAATTCAATTAAATTTTTTTATGATAATTTATTTATTTATTTATTTTAATGTATTGTATTGTGTTTTTATTTACTTTATTCTTTTATTTTATTGTTTACTACTACTACTACTAAAAATAATAAACCTTCAGGGTGGAAAAAATCATTTAAAAATGACATAAAAAGATAAAATAAAAATTAAAACTTTAGTTATTCTAATCACTGTCAGTATTTTTTAATAATAAAAACCGACGAACTGTACATTTATGACTTTTTTTTATTTTATTTTATTTTGTTATTTACTGTGTACCAGTTTAATCAATCAACCAATAAATAAATATATAAATAACAATAATAATAATAGCAATAAACGTTCAGGGTGGGGAAAAAAAATTAAAAAATTAAAAAGACAAAAATAAAGGTAAAATAAAATTTTTAAACTCCAGGTACCCTGGTCATTGTCAGTATTTTTTTTTTTTAATAAGAACTGACAAAATGTATATGTATCCCTTATTTATTTATGTATTTATTTTTGATTTACTGTGTACCAGTGCAATTAATCAACTAATAAATAAATACATGAATAATAATAATAATAATAATAATAATCCTTCATGGTGGAAAAAAAAAATCAATAAAATATGAAAATACATTTAAAAAAAAGGTAAAATAAAATGTGAAAACTACAGTTACCCTGATCATTGTCAGTATTTTATGATTTTATGCATGCATTTTATACTTTTGCATTTTATTTTTCCTCTATTTATACCATAGTGTTTACATTGTTTTTAATAATAAGAACTGACAAACTGTACATTTATCCCTTTTCTATTTATTTTTATTTATTTATTTTTTTTTTTTATTCTATTATTTACTATGTACCAGTGCAATCAACCAATAAATACATTAATAATAATAATAATAATAATAATAATAATAATAATAATAATAATAATAATAATAAACCTCCAGGGTGGAACAAAAATCAATTAAAAATTAAAAAGACATTTAAAAGGTAAAATAAAATTTCAAAACTCTAGTTACCTCGATTACAGTCAGTATTTTATTTTATAAAAAGGGCCAAGAACTGTACATTTATCCTTTTTATTTTTTTTGATAATTCTGTATTTTTATTTTTATTTTTAAAACAATCATTAGAGCCTCTTTTTTAAAGTGCTCCTGTCCCTTTAAGAGAGTGTGTGTGCGTTTGTGTTTACACACAGTGCGTGACGTGATCTCGGGGAGGCGGGGCCGCGCCTCTGGAACACGAGAGCGAGCCCGCGCGACGCCGACAGCAGAATGAAGTGAGCCGACGATGGAAGCGGACCGAATGAGCGAGTAGCTGATATTTGTGCACTTCACGCGATTATTTTCACTCAATCACATTTACTGAGCTGGAAAACAGACAGATACAAAGGTAAGACGCGTTTACTCATCATGTAGTTTGTCAGAATGTGGTCCAGTGAGGGAAATACATGGTATTTCTTTTATTATTGATTAGTTTAGAGTGTAAATACAGTATTGTGTTTTGTTGTGGTTGAATGTATTAGTCTAGACACTCGTGTTTATAGAGAATATTTCATCTGAGCTGTCATATAAAGTGTGTCTTATATAAACAAATCTTCATTTAGCTATAAAAATCACTGGAGCTGTTGTTGTTGTATAAACCGGCACTCTGGCGGTGTTTCAAATCCTAGTGAGCTGCCTACGTAGACAGCAGCGTGTTTGGCCGCGTTCAGATCTATAGTCAGCTCACTATGTTTTGGAACTTGAGTCTATGAGGACCAAAACTGCTGTTGTCTAGGAAGGCAGCACACTAGGATTTGAGACACAGCCCTGTATTTATCATAGAAGTTCACATCTCAAACGTGATTTTTATTCATAATGACAGTCTGAAGTGCTGGACACAAGTGTCATAAACACTTCATTATCCCTGCCAGTGTGTTTTATTGGTATTCAATATCAATTCTAATGTCTAACACTCAGACTTCATGATAACATAACACTGTTATAATGGTATAATGGCATTGTTGAACTACTGTAATGTCATTAAGATATGGAGATGACTGAGAAATATAATAACAAGAGAAGAATATATGTGGATGATGGAAATATGAAGAACTGAACATCTAAATACTGGCTGTAGTCACTCATTTCTCAACTCTGTTGGACCTAGGTTTGTTTTCAGTAAGAAGTCATGCAGTTATTGAAGCAGGGCAGGGTTTATAGTCAAGCTGTGCTGGATAGTGTGAGTGTTTTGTAGTATTTCAGGATGGTTGGCGTGTCTGTGTGTGTGTTTCCTTACTGGGTCAGTAGTGCTACAGAAGCTCTATGGGAGGCGTCAGTCACCGACTAACAAATCACTCCACCACCACTGCTGCCGTTAGATGACTTAAAGTCGAAGTTTATTGGCCAAGTCTGATTGCTCTTAGAAAAATGTGTCTTAAATGCACCATACAGTGCAATAAAGTACACTACAGAAAAAAAACAACATGCAAAACAATAAGTAGCATATATGCACCTGGTTAATCCATTGAGGACAAACAAATGTAGGATTGTGCATGCATTTATTTTTTCTTATATGCATTTATTTATACTTTTATGCATGCATTTATCCGTGCATTTATTTATGCTTTTATATATGCATTAATTTATGCTTTTATGCATGCATTTATTTATGCATGCATTTTTTTAATGCATTTATGCATGCATTTATTCATGCATTTATGCATGCATTTATTCATGCATTTATGCATGCATTGATTTATGCTTTTATAAATGCATTAATTTATGCTTTTATGCATGCATTTATTTATTTATTTTTCCATGCACTAATTGCTCTATTTATTTATCGTGGGTTAGTTTTGGTAACATTGTTGGAGTTGTTTGTTGAAGAGGTCAGATGGAGTTGAATTAGCAGGGCCACGGTGATTTTGGACTGATTCCACGCTGCGCTCATGAATGGACTGTCGTTTGTGTGTTTGTGTGTGTGTGTGTGTCTGCAGCGGTAGAGGGAGCTGCGTGTTGCTCTGCTTTTCGCAGCGTCATTTTTACACTCATTGAGGAAATCAGATGTGATCGTTTGTGGCGTGTCACACTCTTTCTGTTCATAAACACACACGCTTGACACAGGACGTTCACACGCACCACTGAGTACAACACTTCCGAATGATGAGATACTGTATGGCCTGGGAGAATATTACTCATTACTCATAAGTGACATAAAGGGTTTGTTGGAAACTTAACCTGGGGTTTTGAAGAGAGCGTGGTTAGTATACTGGGAGAGGTCGACGAAGAAGATACTGGTATGTACCAAGTTGTCACTTGGCTGGAACTATTATTATTTTTTTGCATTTAGAATGTTTAAAATGACAATTAAAGCATATTTTCTTGTAAAAGTTCTCTTTACCGTAATGCAAAAAATGGCGTTTGAGCACCAGTAAGCTAAAACATAAGTGTTTATAATAATACAGTAATCTGCGGCTTTGTTTATTTTCAGTATCCCACCCTAATGTGGCCTTAACACTGGCTGGACAAACATTATGAGCTCCTGACTTTCAGAGCCATAATTTTTTAACCAACCCCAATGCTTCACCGCAGAACATGGAAAGTGTAGGCGAGACGGCTTCTGTCTTTGCCTCGCCAAACCTCGTCCAGGTTAAATATAGCAAACCAGTCGTCTAACCGCAGCCGAGCGTGTGGTTTCATCACTGCTATTTATCTAAATCAGTACGGCCAGTGACCACAAGCGACACTAATCTTTACTCTAATTATCCCGCTGTTAACGGGCCATAATCGGACGGCTGGTTGGGCTGAAACACCCCGTTATTACCCTGAGATGTCATTTGTGTAATGTGTGCGAGTGTGTAAGAGCAAGTATTCACACATCTTTTGTGTGCTGTTTAGTGGTCGACCCAGTGGCTGATGCTCTT
This sequence comes from Cirrhinus molitorella, assembly GCA_033026305.1. Taxonomy (NCBI): domain Eukaryota; kingdom Metazoa; phylum Chordata; class Actinopteri; order Cypriniformes; family Cyprinidae; genus Cirrhinus; species Cirrhinus molitorella. The sequence continues at coordinate 35,322,686 of CM065135.1, forward strand.
AACGACTGGTTTTACTTCAGATTTCACTTTGAACATCTAGTGTTGACATACAAGAGTCCAACAGTTTATTTATATCACTGTGAACGGCATAATCCCAACTAAATGCAAAATCATTACTGTGACAGAAGGTAAAAGGAAAGATTGCATGAACTCATGAACTTCCTCATGAATGGCCTGAGAGTATATTACTCATTACTCGTAAGTGACATGAAGGGTTTATTGGAAACTTAACCTGTGGTTTTGAAGAGAATGTGGTAGTTTACTGGGAGAGGTCGACAAAGAAGATACTGGTATGTACTTAGTTGTTACTTGGCTGAAACTATCATTATTAGTTTGCATTTAGAATGTTTAAAATGACAATTAAATTAAACTAATTAAAATTTATTTTAAAATTAAGAATAATTTAAATACAATTCATATGTCTGATTAATAATGTCATATATTGAAGCATATTTTCCTCTAAAAGTTCTCATTACTGTAATGCAAAAAAAAATTTTGTTTTAGTTTTTTAGTTAGTTAATTTTTTAGTTAATTTTAGTTTTGTTTTAATTATTGTATTTAAAGTGAAAATTTGAAATTGGCTAATTAAAATTAAATGTAAAATTAGGAATAAATTAAATACTATTCATACATCTGATTAATAATATCATTAATTGAAGCATATTTTCCTCTAAATGTTCTCATTACCGTAATGCAAAAAAAAAGAAAAAAAAAATTCTAGTTTTAATTATTGTATTCAAAGTGAAAATTTAAAATTGGCTAATTCAATTTAAAATTAGAAATAAATTAAATACTATTCATATGTCTGAATAACAATAGCATATATTGAAGCATATCTTCCTCTAAAAGTTCTCATTACCGTAATGCAAAAAAAATTCTAGTTGTAATTATTGTATTTAAAGTGAAAATTTGAAATTGGCTAATTAAAATGAAATGTAAAATTAGGAATAAATTAAATACTATTCATACGTCTGATTAATAATATCATTAATTGAAGCATTTTTCCTCAAAAAGTTCTCATTACCGTAATGCAAAAATCAATTCTAGTTTTAATTATTGTATTCAAAGTGCAAATTTGAAATTGGTTAATTAAAATTACATTTAAAATTAGGAATAAATTAAATACTATTTATATGTCTGATTAATAACATCATATATTGAAGCATATTTTCCTCTAAAAGTTCTCATTACCTTAATGCAAAAAAAAAAAAAAAAAAAATCTAGTTTTAATTATTGTAAAGTGAAAATTTGAAATTGGCTAATTAAAATGAAATGTAAAATTAGGAATAAATTAAATACTATTCATATGTCTGATTAATAATATCATATATTGAAGCATATTTTCCTCTAAAAGTTTTCAATACCGTAATACAAAAAAAAAAAAAAAAAATGTAGATTTAATTATTGTATTTAAAGTGAAAATTTGAAATTGGCTAATTAAAATTACATTTAAAATTAGCAATAAATTAAATACTATTCACATGTCTGAATATAGTGGACTTCTATGGTGCTCACGAGTTTGAACTTCCAAAATGCAGTTTAAATGCAGCTCAAAGGTCTCTAAACGATCCCAGTCCCATAAGGAAGCTAAAAAGTATATAATTTGTCAATTTATTTAGAAAAAAACCTAATGTTTTGCTAGATAAGACCCTTCTTCTGGAAGTTCAGACTCGTGAGCACCATAGAAGTCCACTATATGGAGAGAAATCCTGAAATGTTTTAAATGTTTCTGAAGAAAGGAAGAACATCTCGGCTGACAAGGGGGCGAGTAAATTATCTGTACATTTTTGTTCTGGAAGTAAACTTCTCCTTTAATGTCCTACAGGCCTAGATTGTGAAAACTCACAAAGAAAGACCTAAAGAAATAGGAAGTTAAACGGTTAATACAGTCTTGTTTTGCCTGACCTGCGTTTTCTGCTCTTGTGTTCAGGTGAGGAGCTCGGCTGATGGATGAGGATGAGGATGATGTGCGCAGGAAGGGTCTACAGCATTGGCCTTCCTCCCACCTTCAGATAAAGCAGACTGAGACAGCAGGGCGACCCCCTCTATCGCCCAACGGCATGCTGCCCTGCCGGGTGCGTGTCGAGCCCACACGCTTTTTCTACGGTAAGCCGCAAACACCCTAGACAGGCGTCGTATCGCTGTCATATGTTCCTGACCTCAGTGGCTTCATCACCTGTGTGTGTAACCAGGCGCTTTGCAATGCAAACCACGTCAGCGTTCACTTGCGCTGACACAAAGCATCTCTTATTTGATCAGATCATGATGCTCGCAACACCAAACGCATGGGTTCGATTCCCATGAGCTAAGCTGTTTAACTTTGAATATATTAAGTTATTTTACATCTAGGGTACCTTTATACAGCGCAGTAGTAATGGGCCTTTGATTCCCAAGGTGTTTTTCTAATTCATTTACTCTGTAAAAATCGTTTCAGAGACTTGAACCAAACTGATAGCAAACTTTGAGTTTGAAGCAAAATGTAATAGTTACATTTTAGTTTTTTGGTTATTTATTATAAAAATAAAAAAGTATATTTTATACTTTTAATTCTTTAATCTTGTTTGTTAAAATATTTAAAGATAAAAAGTAAAAAATATATTTTTCTTAAAAAAATTAAATGTAAAAATACAATATAAGCCTTTAATAAAAAATAAAGAAAATTTAAATTTTTTAATAGCTAGTACATTTTGTATAATAAAAATGAATAAATAAATAAGAATATTAAATGGAATATTACATCTGTAAAATTTAAAATCAGTGTTACAAATAAACTTTTTATTTATTTATTTATTATAAAAATAAAATTAAATATTTTAGAATTGTATTTTATTTATATATATATATATATATATATATATATATATATATATATATATAAGAGCTGTGATTTGAATCAAAACATTATATGATAATCTGAAATAAAAGAATAAAAAACAGTGATAAAATATAATTTTTATAGTTATTTATTCTAAAAATAAAAACAATATATTTTATTCTTTTAATGCTTATATGCTTCAGATGTGTGAAAAAAATGATATTCAAATATAAAAGTTTTAATTATATATAAGTTGAAACCACACTGATTTGTGGCATATATTGTCACATATGAACTTCAGAGCTTTGATTTAAAGCAAAAAAAAATGACAAATAAAAAAATAAAAAATAGTGATATAATGTCATTTTTATAGTTAATTATAAAAATAAAAACAACATTTTTATGCTTTTAATACTTATATACTTCAGATTTATTCAAAATATAAAAAAAATATTAAAATATAAAAGTCTTAATTATATATAAGTTGAAATCTCACTGATTTGTGGCATATATTGTCACTTATGAACTTCAGAGCTTTGATTTAAAGCAAAAAAAAAATGACAAGCTGAAATAAATAAAAAAAAACGGTGATATAATAATATTTTTTATAGTTAGTTATTATAAAAATAAAAACAATATATATTGTCACTTATCAACCTCAAAGCTCATTAGATACTTGATCTTTTTTGAAACTGACTGTGATTTTTGCATCTCTCTTTCTATTACACCTGGTCAGTCCATTGCACCAGAGCCGTTGCGTGTGGCGAATCTTCAAAAAGCTCTTTGTTTCCCAGACGCTGCGTTCATGTCAGACTTCCTGTTTGACTTCTGTGAAAATCAACGTCACGATTTTCATGACTCATGGCTTTCAGACCGCAGAGGCCTTTTCTCTCTGTCTCTGCTGTTTATTTTTAAACATCTCTATTTTTTAACACTTGTGCCAAATGGTGGAGAACATCTTTGAGGAAGGTAGTTGAAAGACACTTTCAGCACTTGAACAAGATGAAAACACAGGCAGACTTCTTTTCTTTGAGCAGCAATATATGAGCTTGTGTTCTAAACAGTTATCGTTTCATCAGGGATGCATACACTCAATAACACTCACTTGTTGGCAGATATAGATAAGAATATTGTAATTTTCAATAAAAAATGTGAGATGACACAGACAATTCTGGAAAGGTCAATAATGTTTTTTATATATGCATTTATATATATAAATATATATATTTATATATATATTTTTTTTTTTTCACTACCATTTTTACCAAATTGTACATTTAACAGTATTTTACTGTAAAATTACAGTACCCGTCAAAAGTTTTTGGACAGTGCGTTTTTTTTTTATGTTTTTTTCTGCTCACCAAGTCTGCATTTATTTGAACTAAAGTACATGAAAAACAGTAAAAACAAATGCTAAAAATGTTTGATTTGATCACAGGAATAAATTACATTTTAAAATATATTCAAATAGAAAGTAGTTACTTTAAATATTAAAAATATTTCACTATTTTTACTATATATTTTAATATTACTGCTTTTTCTTGCTTGATAGTTTTTAATATTTTTTGCTATATATTTGTATATTATAAATGCTAATTTAACATTATAATAAATAAATAATAAGATTTTTTATTTTATTTTATTTTATTTTATTATTTTATTTTGACCCAAATATTTTTTAATACTTTTAGTTTTAGTTAAGGATAATAACCCTTGATTTTAACAACCAACTTTATTTTGTCCATTAGCTGCTTCACAAATAACAGGATAACACCTAAATTTGCAAAACACACCAAATTAATAAAACTTTAGCCACAATTAAAATAAAATGAAAATATAAAAAGTAAAAAATAATTCAAAACTGAAATAAAAATTGATTACAAACTATGTAGACATTTAAAAAAAAAAAGAAAAAGAAAATTAAAAAATATAAAAAAATAAGTAAAAAAAATTCAAAACAATAATAAAAAAAATATAAAAACTATATAGACATAGTTAAAATAACTAATAAAAATGACAAAACACACCAAATTGCTAAAACTTTAACAAAAATTAAAATATAAAAACAAAAAAAATCAAAACTGAAATAAAAATTGATTAAAAACTATGCAGACATTTAAAAAAAAAAAATAATTCAAGTATAAAAATTAGTTAAAATGTAAGTATAAAAATATAAAAAGTAAAAATTATTTCAAAACAGAAATAAAAAATGTATAAAAACTATACAGACATAGTTAAAATAACTAATAAAAATGATAAAAATGTAAATAAAATTTCAATATAAAAAGTTCAAAATAATTTTCAAAATAAACATTGATATGAAAATGACGCGAAAGTTTTTTTTTTTTCGCGGAAGAGCGCCCTCTTGTGACCATCATGCGCTCCTACACCCATAAGCAAAATAATTACTGACAGTCAAAGGATTAGTTCACTTTCAGAACAAAAATTTACAGATAAGGTACTCACCCAATTGTCATCTAAGATGTACATGTCTTTCTTTCGTCGTAAAGAAATTGTGTTTTTTTGAGGAAAACATTTCAGGATATTCCTCTGTATAATGGATATGAATTGTGCCCCAAAGAACTTCCAAAATGTAGTTTAAATCCGGCTTTAAACGATCCCAGCCGATGAAGAAGGGTCTTATCCAGCGAAATGATCGTAATTTTCCAAACCAGTTGACAGTTTATATACTTTTTAACCGCAAATGTTGGTCTTGCCTCCTTTCTGTGATCTGGGTCAATATAGTTAGGGTACGTCCAAAAACTCCCATCTCATTTTCTTCCCCAACTTCAAAACATCACTGTTTTACCTTTTTTAGTAAAGGGCGTTTTTTGTAAAGGCGTATGTTCACTTTGTAAACACTGGGTTTTTTACTTCTACAGTGATGTAAGGACGATTTTGAAGTTGTTGAAGAAAATGAGATGGGAGTTTTTGGACGTACCCTAACTGTATTGACCCGGATCACAGAGAGCAGACAAGACCAACATTTGCGGTTAAAAAGCATACGAACTGTCAATTTGTTTGGAAAATAACCGATCGTTTCGCTAGATAAGACCCTTCTTCATCAGAAGTCTCCATCAAGCTGGATTTAAACTACATTTTGGAAGTTCAAACTTTGGGGCACAATTCATATCCATTGTATAGAGGAATATCCTGAAATGTTTTCCTCAAAAAAAACATTTCTTTACGACTGAAGAAAGAAAGACATGAACATCTTGGATGACAAGGGGGTACATCTGTAAAAAAAAAATTTGAGAGTGAACTAATCCTTAATCAAATTTAGTACTGATCGATCGCCTTAGTGATTAAAATAAGAATAAAATAAAATTTAGCCATTTTGCCAAATTTTGAAAAATCTGCATTTTCTGAATTTGGTATGGAGGGGGGATGGAAATTTAAAATCTCGCCTATTTCCTCTCGGCATTCCCTGTCTATAATGCTTTGTTTTCTCTAAATAGGTAACGCAGGACTGCTACTGCTAGCGCCGCCCAGCCGTCCTCGGCCTCCAGACGTTGTGTTTCGGCAAAACCTGCGGACGATGGATCCAGCGGCGCCTCGACCCGAGCAGAGCGTGGAAACCCTCATCGGCCAGAAGCTCCAGCTGATCGGAGATCAGTTCTATCAGGAGCACATGACGGTGAGTCTGCGGTCGGCTTTAGGAAAACAATCTGGATGTTTTTGTGCTCTGGATCATAATTGCATTATGTCTTGCTTTACACAAAAGCGGTTTCCGTGTCCCATGTTTGTTTTGGCCGGACCGTTTCCTGACTGTAGTCTAGTTGTTTGACCCCAAAGACACTGGGGCGACCTCTCTCTCTCACTTCCTGTTTACGGCAATCTTTTCCTCCAGTGTGTCCGTATGTGTGTGCGTCAGTGTTATTGTACTATCACTAAGATACTATTATACTATTATAGTTTTTATTCAGAATTAGAGTTCTTTTGCTTTTTTTTTTAACATCTACACTGCCGCTCAGAAGTTTAGGATTTAATGAAAAAATTAATACAATTAAAATATAAAAAGAAAAAAAGGTTCAAAACTGAAATAAAAAAAAAATAAAAACTATATAGACACAGTTAAAATAACACCAAATTACTAAAACCTTAACGAAACAAACTTAAAATATAAAAAGTAAAAAACAAAACTAAACTAAAATAAAAATGAATACAAACTATATAGACCTAGTTAAAATAACTAAGAAAAATGACAAAACACACAAAATTACTAAAACTTAGTTACTAACAAAAATGTAAATAAAATTAAAATATAACAGTAAAAAAGAATTCAAAACAAATAAGAAATGATAAAAAAAATATATATAGACAAAAACAAAACAAAAAAGTGATAAAACACACCAAATTGCTAAAACTTGAACAAAAATGTAAATAAAATTAAAATATAAAAAATATAAAACTATAGACATAGTTAAAATAACTAATAAAAATGACAAAACACAAAAAATTACTAAAACTTTAACAAATATATATATATATTAATATTAGTAAGAAAATATAATCGTATAGCAATATTATAGTAAACTAAAACTATACAAAATTGTTATTAAAATAAAATAAAATTTAACTAAAATATTTTTTCTTTTTTTTATTGTATTTTTTTATTGACTTTTCCAAAACTTTAGGGTCATTAATTTCCTCCTCTCTTTGAAAGAAATTAATACTTTTATTCAGCAAGGATGTGTTAAATTAATAAAAAACGAGTAATGAAATGGTAAAGATTATATTGTTAAAAAAGATATGTTTTGAACGTTTTATTCATCAAAGAATCCTGAAAAAAATTATCACAGAGGCCAAAAAAAAATATTAAGCAGCACTGTTTCCAACATTGATAATAAAAGTAATAAATCAGTATATTAGAATGATTTCTGAAGGATCATGTGACACTGAAGACTGGAGTAATGATGCTGAAAATTCAGCTTTGCATCACAGAAATAAATTATAGTTTAAAGTATATTAAAATAAAAAACTTGTATTTTTTCTTATTCTTATTATTTCGTATTCTTATTTTTTAATTGCATTAATAAGATTTCACTTTTTCCTGTATTTTTGATCAAATAAATGGAACTTTGATGAGCATAAGCGACTTTAAAAAACATTAAAAATCGTACTGATCCCAAACTTTTAACAGTGTATAAGTATTTTATATTATAAATGCTTTGTAATTTGTTAAATAGTTAAACAAATATTTTAAATATTTGTTTTTATACTATAAAAATATTAGTTTTTGAAAAAAAAAGTTTATATATATATATATATATTTAACGTTTTTGTCATTGTTAAAAAACATGAATAATCTTACTGATCCCAAACTTTTGAGTGTTTTTATATTATAAATGCTGTATAATTTGTTAAATAATAAAATAAAAATGTAAAATATTTATAATAGAAAAAATATTATAAATTATTATAAAATATTATAAAAAAATATAACATTTTTATCATTGTTAAAAAACATAAATCCTCTTATCCTAAACTTTTAAGTGTTTTTATATTATTCTGTAATATAGTATTATATATTATGTATATAATTCTGTATAATTTTTTAAATAATTAAAAAATATTTAAAATATTTATATTATAAAAATATTATTTTTTGGAAAAAAGTTGTTTTAATTTTTTAATGGTTTTAAAGTATTTTACATGTTTAACATTTTTTATAGTTTTTTTTATTTACTTAAGACTACTTTTTTAAGTGTGTTATTTTAGGTTTTTAGTTTCAGTTAATGAGTTCAGTTAATGTCCATTTAGATGGTTCACAAATAACAGGATTGATGTTAAACAGGAACCTTATTTGATATCTTTATTTCTTTGTGTAAACTGAGGATTAATTCACAGCCCGAGAGCAAGTGTTGAGTCTAGTTTGTTTTGATTTGATGTTGATGAGATGCATGAGATTAGTCAAGATGAGTCAGAGCACTCTCCGTGATTATTTAGATGCATCTTTCTCACTTTCTACATCCCAGTCATGCACACACACACACATAAACACACAGAGTCTTGAACAGAAGTGGCCTGACTATGTAAACATGCTGGTGCGGGAGCCCCGGGGAGCAGCGGTGGTTAGGGAGACTCCATCGAGACGCACCCGGCGTCACAAGCACCCGCAGGAGACGCACAAATAAGAGGCTTGAGAAGCCACTGGGATGAACGATACACACTCAGAGCTGATAGCGCAGTCAGTCTGCTGCCAGCAGTGATAATACCACTCTATTTCTGAGCCGCAGCTCCATTAACACGTCTGTCACGTCTGTCGGACTGGAGATACTGGCTTTGTTTGCTAGCTTCAGACTTCATATGGAGCAGTTGTGTTGTGGGAAATGAGGTCTAGGTGCTGTTTGGTTTTGGTTAGTTTGTATTTCAAAAACATTCGATGTAGTGTTGAGGACGAAGACCATGGAGTCAGTGTTTGTTTGTGGTTGAATGATGTTGAGATACACCTGAGGAGAACTGACTGAATGCATGCACTAAAAATCACCAAATCACATTACAAATGACAAAAACACCCAACAAAGTCTAATCAAAAATTGTAACAAAAAATGTAATACAATTTAAATATTAAAAAGCAAAAAAAAAGACCTCAAATAAAAATTGATTTTATATATATATATATATATATACATATATATATATATAAATGAATAAAAACTATAATAAAAACTGAAATAAAATTAATAAAAAACTCTATAGACATAGTTAACATAACTAAGAAAAATGTCAAAACACCAAATTACTAAAACTTTAACAAAAATTAAAATAAAATTAAAATAAAAAAATCAAAACTGAAATAAAATTAATAAAAACTGTATAGACATAGATAAAATAACTAATAAAAATGAAAAATAATTAAAAACTGAAATAAAACTTGAACAAAAATTAAAATAAAATAAAAATACAAAAAGTATAAAAAAAATCAAAACTGAAATAAAAAATGATAAAAAAAACTACATAGACATAAAAAACAAAACAAAAGTGATAAAACATTAAATTGCTAAAACTTGAAAAAAAAAAAAAATTAAAATATAAAAAGAAAAAAAGGTTCAAAACTGAAATAAAAAAATAATAAAAACTATATAGACACAGTTAAAATAACTAAGAAAAATGTCAAAACACCAAATTACTAAAACCTTAACAAAAAAAGAAATAAATAAATACAAATATAAAAAGTAAAGAAAAACCTAAACTGAAATAAAAAATGAATACAAACTATATAGAGAAAAATGACAAAACACACAAAATTATTAAAACTTAGTTACTAACAAAAATTTAAATAAAATGAAAATATAAAAGTAAAAAAGAATTCAAAACAAATAAGAAATGATAAAAAAAAAAAAAATAGACAAAAACAAAACAAAAAAGTGATAAAACACACCAAATTGCTAAAACTTGAACAAAAATGTAAATCTAATTAAAATATAAAAAATATAAAACTATAGACATAGTTAAAATAACTAATAAAAATGACAAAACACAAAAAATTACTAAAACTTTAACAAAAAATGTAAATATAAAAAGTAAAATATACATATATATATATATATATATATATATATATATATATATATATAGTAAGAAAATATAATAGTATAGCAATATTACAATATTATGGTAAACTAAAACTAAATACAAAATTGTTATTAAAATAAAATAAAAAAATAACTAAAATATTTTTTTACATTTATTTATTGTATTTTATGTATGAAAATTCCTAAAACTAAATAAAAATGAATAAAAACTACATAAACATTGTTAAAAAACAATAAGAATACTAAAACTGTAACAAAAATTAAAATATAACACGTAAAGTGAAATTCAAAACATTAATAAGAAAATATAATAGTATAGCAATATTATAGTTAACTGAAACCATAAAAAACATTAACTGAAACTAAATATATCAAAAAGTAAACAACTTTTATGTATTATATTTTGTGTTTTCAAATAACTAAAAACTGAACTATATAGACACTATGTAGACATCGTTTACTAAAACTTTAACAAAAATTTAAATATATAACATAAAATAAAATTCAATACATTAATAAGAAAATATAATAGTATAGCAATATTATAGTTAACTGAAACCATAAATATAAACATTAACTGAAACAAAATATTATATTATATTGTATTATATTTTATGTATTCAAAGAACCAAAACTGAACTATATAGACACTATGTAGACATCGTTTACTAAAACTTTAACAAAAATTAAAATATAAAACATAAAAAAATTCAAAACATTAATAAGAAAATATAATAGTATAGCAATATTATAGTTAACTAAAACTAAAAACTAAAACCATAAAAATCAACAAAATCAACAAAAAAAAAAAATCTAAAACTTACAAAACTAAAACTTAAAACAACTAAAATAAAAATGCAAAAAAATAAAATTCAAAATATTAATAAAAACTATAATGGTATCTCAATTATACTAAACACTGAGGCATTATTTTATATATATATATCTATCTTTTCATTTATTTATTTTTTTTTTCAAAACCTGTTTTGCACGGATAATGATTTTAAAAAATCATTCACATCTAGATGTTGTTGTGTTATGAAGCGTTCAGCTGTGTATCCAGTGTTTTTAGGACGTGGGTGTGCTTTATTTCGGCGTGTTTCACGTGTGCCGCTGCGGATCGATTGTGTAACTTGATGTTCAGCATCAGAGCAGGTAAAACGCCGCAGGCTCTTGGCTCGTCTGCTCCCCTTTCTTGGCTTCTCTTCCTCATTATCTCTTCCTTTATTCTGTCTTTCTCTTTATCGTGTTCTCTCTCTCTCAGACCTTGATTTATTTCTCGTCTCCGTTGCGTAACTTCAGCTGGAGTTCAGCCTCAGTTGGCGCAGCTGTAGACGCTGCTGGTTATTTTAGGATTTCATGTTGCTAATTATGTTATTTTCAAGCTGTAAAGCCTCTTTATGTGTTGAAAAAGGTACAAAACGGCTCCGTTCCAAACCCTAGCGAGCCGGCCTCGCGGTCTAAAGCAATGAAGCCTAGTCAGTCAGTGATTTTTTTTAACGTTCAAAACAGATGCGGTTGGTTTACAGCGAGACCCGCAATTGATTCCAGTAGAGTTTGATGTGAACATGCCACATGTGACTGAAACGGAAGAATATTCAACATTTCTATTGTGAGATTTCTTTAAAATTTGGCCAAATGCATCGACTTTTGCCTACTTTTTAAAACCTTTACCTGTGATGCCTTCAGATGCTGTCTAGATAGGCAGCTCACAAGATGAGAGATGTTCGTGTGTGTGTGTGTGCGCATAAAATAGTAATAATTGTACAGAATTTAAAAATATAGCAATTTTCCAAAAAAAAAAAAAAAAAAAAAAAAAAAATATATATATATATATATATATAATTATATTATATTATATAATAATTATATATATTATATAATTCAAAAGTAATAAAATATGCATATAATACAAATATAATTTTCAAATATTATTATATAATATCATTTCAGAAAAATAATTATTTATTGTATAATAAAAAAGTTATATACATTTTCAAAAAAGAAAATAAATGTTTAAAAAATAATAATTGTATATAATTTCAAAAATAAAAATAAATGATATGTATAGCTTAAGAATTAAAGATACTAATTTTATATCATTTAAAAAATAATAAGATATACAAAAAATAAAACAATAAATAATATATAATTAAGGTAAAAATAAATTATGTATAATAAATTCAAAAAAATATTTTTGATATAATAAAAAATAATAAAATATGTATATATTACACGTATAATTTTTAAATATTAATGTATAATACCATTTAAAAAAATTATTATGTATTATACAATAAAAAAAGTTATATACATTTTCAAAAAATTAAATAAATAGTTTTATAAAAATCAAAAGTAATAAATGATGTATATAGTACATATATAACTTTTAAATATTAATATATAATACCAAAAATAATGTAGTGTATATAATAAAAAAGTTATATACATTTTCAAAAAATTAAATAAATAGTTTTATAAAAATCAAAAGTAATAAATGATGTATATAGTACATATATACCTTTTAAATATTAATATATTATACCAAAAATAATGTAGTGTATATAATAAAAAAGTTTTATACTTTTTCAAAAAATTAAATAAATGTTCAAATAGATGAATAATGGTATATAATTTAAAAATAAATTATATATATATATATATAAATGTATATAGTTTAAGAAAAAAATAATTTAAAAATAATAAAATGTATAGTAAATGTACATTTAAATAAATAAATTAGAATTAAGTTAAAAATAAATGATGTATAATAAATTCAAAAATAAAATATTTATATATAATACATATATATATATATATATATATATATATAAAATACATAATTTTAAAATAATAATACAATTTCTTATATTAAAAAATAAAAATCATAATTGTATATCATAAATAATTGAAATAATAATTTTGTAATAAAATACATGTCATACATATAATTTTAAAGTAATATATATATAGAGAGAGAGAGAGAGAGATGCTTCGCTTAAGTTTAGCTTTCCATTAGCGCTCAGAGCTCAAACTGCAGTCGTGTTTCAGGCCCCGTGGCGCTGGCATTCAGCTGCGGCCCCTCTTTCATCGCTGTCACAGTTTGGCCGATTGATGCAGATCCTGCAGTCAGCGGGTGACGATTCCCTGTGCGCCGGTCTCTTCTCTGCAGTCGTGTGATTGCCTGCGGCACGTCAGGTTCAGATGAAGTGCCTTCAGAGGCTGCGATAGGAGCTGCTCCGCTGACAGATAAATTACTGCTCGCTCTCGAATTCACTGAGGCCCTCGGGGGCCCGAGAGTCAGACGAGAGGTTCATCAGTGCTGCTTTTGCTCAGTGGAGTCGTGTGCGTATGTTAGGGATGGGTGTTGTGGTCTTGTAGTCTACTTGAGTGCAGAAATCAATCAAGTGCACATCTTTTTGAGATTATTCTTAGGTTTTGTCCATCCAAGATTAAGATGAGCTTGTTACTTTCTCACCAATGCCATATATATGAAATAAGGTAAATAAATTCTAATTAAGATAAAAAATAAATGCTGTATAATAAATTTCAAAATAAAAATAATTGTATATCATGTAAAAATAATAAAATGTATACAAAAAGATAAAAAATAAGTTAAATAAATTCTAATTAAGATACAAATAAATGATGTAAAATAAATTCAAAAATAAAAATTGTTTTATATCATTTAGAAAGAATAACATATGTATATATTATAGATATAAGTTACAAATATTCATGTATAATACTGTTAAACAAATGCTTATTTATTATATAATAAAAAAGTTATAATAATAAATCAAACAAATGTTCAAAAAATCAATGATGGTATATAATTAAACAATAAATGATATATAATAAATGTAAAAATAAAAATTATTTTATATGATTTAAAACTAATAAAATATGTATATAATGCATATAGAATTTACTATAAATATATAAAATAAAGTAAATAAATTCTAATTAAGATAAAAAATAAATGCTGTACAATAAATTCAAAAATAAAAATAATTGTATATTGTTTAAAAATAATTACATATTTATATATAATATATAATTTAAAAATATTAATATATAATATTTATTATATATAATATTTATTATTATTTATTATATAATAAAAAAAACTAAAAAATGTAAAAATAAATAAATAAATAAATAAATAAATAAAAATAAATTATATAAATTAAATGTAAAAATAAAATTTATTTTATATAATTTAAAAATAATAAAATATGTATATAATGCATATTTAATTTTAAAATATTAATATGCAATACCTTTTCAAAAAATAATGATTTATTATATAATAAAAAAGTTCTATACATTTTTCAAAAAAACAAATGTTCAGAAAAAATCAATAATTGTATATCATTTAAAAATAAATTATATATAATAAATGTAAAAATGTAATTTATTTTATATAATTAAAAAATTATGAAATATGTATATAATGCATATATAATTTTAACATTAATATGTAATACCTTTTCAAAAAATAAAACAAATGTTCAAAAAAAGTCAATAATGCTATATAATTTAAAAATAAATTATATGTAATAACTGTAAAAATAAAAAATGTTTTATGTACGTAAATAATAAAATATGTATATAATGCATATATAATTTTAAAATATTAATATGCAATATAATATGCAAAAAAAAAAGATTTATTATAAAATAAAAAAGTTACATTTCATTAGTTTGTGCACACACATACTTAGTAAATGAAACCGCTGTGCTTTCCGAGTAATCACGATCTCATGCCCTAATGTATGTGTGTGTGTGTGTTAAACCTCGCTTCCTCTTCATTGTCACGAAGATAAAAACACGTCAGGTGTGTATTTATGCAGCGCTGCACAGATATGCGTGTGTTTACCAGAAATGCGGCGTTTACCCGCTCCTGGGTGAAGGGGATGTGTTTTGATAAGACACGTTTCCTGTGAGATGCTCGTCCGTCGCTCACTCAACTTACAGAAAGCAGCGTCGACCCGAACAATACCTACTGAAATCCTCCAGAGAGCCGCTGCTGTTCCTGCAACAGGAAAGTGACACGCTCTTTATTCTCCAACTTCATCGGTTGCTTTTCATTTTGTTGGGGGTAAATGGTTAGTTATGATGGGTGCCAAACACTGTCAAAACCTCAATTTCCTCAATTGTGTCTATTATGTATCTGTACATATACATACATACATATAAATGTGACCCTGGACCACAAAACCAGTCTTAAGTAGCCAAAACCATTAGGATATTAAATAAAGATCATGTTCCATGAAGATATTTTGTAAATATATTAACGTAAATATATTGACACTTAATTTTTGATTAGTAATATGCATTGCTAAGAACTTCATTTGGACAACTTTAAAGGCGATTTTCACCATTTTTGCACCCTCAGGTTACAGATTTTGGTTTTGCCCTTATGACTGGTTTTGTATATATGTGTATATATATATTAGTGCTAAATAATATAATATAATTAGTGATTAATAATAATAATAATTATTATTATTATTTTATATACATTTATATTTATATAAATGTATATAAGTAAAAAAAATATACATTTGCAAAATTAAATATAATAATAATACAAATTTAATTTTAATATTTTATTTTTCAAAAAATGAAAATGTAAATTTCCCAACATGCATTTTTAAATATAAAAGTTTTTAAAATACTTTTTAAAATTATTTTATGTCATTTAAAAAGTGTATGTTACATTTAAAAAAAATAAAAATAAGTAATAAATGTACAAAATTTTATAAACAAATAATATTAATATAATAAAAATGTTAAATATAAAAAATAAAATATATATAAAAATTGTAATAAAAACTTGAATAATAAATTGTTTACGCTATTTTATTCTCTTTTCCAGATATAAAAGTTTTTTTTATTTTTTTATACATTTTTGTAAAATAATTTAGTCATTTAAAAATTATATATGATACATTAAAAGAAGGATACATTAAAAAAAAATCTAAAAGAAATAAAAAAAAGTATAAAAAAATTTAAAAATACATATTAAATATAACAAATAAAAAATATAAAAATTCAAATAAAAATAACTTGAATAATAAATTGTTTAGTGTATGTATATGTATATATATATATATATATATATAATACTGCTAAATAATATAATATATTTAGTGATTAATCTAGAATAAAGGTTTTTTGTACGTAATATATGTGTGTACTGTGTATATTTATTGTGTATATATAAGAACACACAAACTTTTATTTTGTATTCAATTAATCGTTCATATATATATAATTGTATATAATTAAAAAAAATATGCATTTGCTAAATAAAATATAATAATAATAATAATAATAATAAGTATGTTTGAAATATTTTATTTTAAAAATAATGTATGATACATTTTTAAAAAGATCCATTAAAAAAAATCTAAAATAATTAATAAATGTACAAAATTCTATAAACAAATATACAATTTTTTTTTTTTCCAAGTCATGGAATATCAGGGATTTTTGTTAGTTTCTATTTATCAAAAAAATTGATAAAAAAAAAAAAAAAAAAAAAAAAAATATATATATATATATAAATAAAAACTAGCGTATTGTTTCAAGCGTTTTACCTGTTGTTATGGTTAGGCTATCACTTAAGTCAACCTAATTTTTGATTAGTACTATGTAATATGAAGAACTTCATTTGGACAACTTCAAAGGCGATTTTCTCTATATTTTGATTTTTTTCCACCCTCAGATTCTAGATTTTCAAATAGCTGCATCACCAAATATGATCATATCCTAACAAAACATACATTAAAAAAGCATATTCAGCTTTCAGATGATGTATAAATCTTCATTTCGAAAAAATTGACGCTTCACTCATGCTCAACATCGTATTATTGAACACGCACTGATTTACTCACAAACTCTCTCTTAATTGTATTCATTAACGGAGACTGTGAGCCGCTGTCACCTGATAAACATAGAGTCTGGGGATTTCAGCAGCTGATTGTCCGGCTGCACGCAGAGCTGATAAACTCACAGCAGTGACGACACAGTAAACGCGAGAGTGTTGAGTGTGTGTGTGTGTGTGTGTGTGTGTGTGTGTGTGTGAGAGAGCGTCTGCTTAAACTCCATTTGTTATCTCAGCCTAAATTTAGCCGCTGACTCATTTCTGAGAGTTACCAGCGAGAGCGAGAGCGAGAGCGAGCGCCACACGCACGCAAACGTCCACACGTTCACACTCAAAGCACCGCGGTAAACACAGCTGCTCTTTGTGATGGTTCTTTTTGGCTGAAAACATTCTTGAGTAGTTTCTTCTTCTTCAATTCCCATTGTTTCCTTCCTTACATTTTTTTTTAAGATCAGTATGTTCAGTCTAGATAATAAATCTAAAAATAAGTATATATATATATATATATATAATAAAAATAATAAAATAAGTATATAATGCATAAATAAAATAAATAAATTCTAATTATGATAAAAATAAATGCTATATATATTATTAAATAAATAATAAATTGAAAAATAAAAATAATTGTATATCATTTAAAAATAATAAAATATAAACAAAAAATGTAAATAAATAAATTCTAATTAAGATAAAAATAAATGATGTATAATAAATTCAAAAATAAAAATTATTTTAGATCATTTAGAAAGAATAACATATACTGTATATATATATATATATATATATATATGCCTAGAATCAAATCCAGTGAAATGATTCAATTTCTCATCCATAAAGACAATGCTTTACTCCTGAATGAATCAGCCGTTCGAACGAATCAAATGAATGATATGATTCAGTAATTAAATCAGTGACTGCTGCCACCTACTGGCAGATTTAGTTTAATTTTTAAAGTATCCTTTCAGTGATTTAAATCATTTAATATTTCTGTATTCAAAGTTTTAATTTAAAACATTAATCTGAACATGAATTTAAGGATTTGATTGCACTCATGTCACCTCTGAGCCTCATTAAACATGAAAATACACTTACAAGCCACTTTTGTGTTCTTCTGTGCCACCTCCATAGTACAAATACATTTTGTTAACACTTATTTCATTTGATTGGTAACTTATTCTACTTGTTCTTATTCTTTTGTTTTGATTGGAAAATTTAAAAAGCTTAAAAAATATAATTTGTACAAAGTTTGTCATAAAAGATGACATAGTGTCCAAAAATGCCATTACAAAGGTAAAAACAAAAAGGTAAAAAAAAAAATACAGCCCTTGTGTATCCTGCTTTGTTCAGAAATGTGTCTGATTTGATTTGAACTCTCTTATGAGTGTTATTAATGCTGACGCTTGCCCTACAAAACCAAATATGATTAGATAAGTGATGTTTATTGAGTGCTAATGGTTAGTCATAAAGCCTGCAGTAAGCACTGCCGGTTTTTCCCTATTACTTTAAGGTCAAGATGTTGTTATTCCTCTTTGCGTAAATATCCTTGAGCTGTGCTTTTTAAAATGAGAGTAAATGTGTTTTCTGAGGCACCTTACCGACCTCACGGCGGTTTCTGCTGCTCTGCGCGATTGTAAATTGGTCTGCGAGGGCACAGCGAGACACGTCTCGGGCTTATGCAACGCGCTGCAATATGCTGCCGACAGCGACTGCTATCTAAACTGCAATAAAAGAGATCCTCATATACCTGACTTTATTGTAGAAACATCTCAGCAACCTGTAAAAAGTAAGTTTTGCACAGAAAATACTATTTTAGATTTTTCTACTTTAAAATTTGACATTAATTCAGTGTGTGACTTGTCATTTCTTTGTAATTGTGAAAATGAATAGCAGTTTCTGAGTTAAAATTGTTTTTACACCTATGCACTTGCACTTCCGAGTCAGAAATTGGCATTAAAATTTACTTCATGCCACACCTGCTGTATTGCATTTTCAATAAGGATTATTTTAGATATTTCAAGTAATGTTTTTGGACACAGATTCCAAATGAATAACAAAATTATATAATTAAAAAATTATATATAATTGTATATATATATATATATATATATATATATATATATATAAATGTAATGTATACAAAAATATATCATTTTAAAATAATATTAAAATATTAAAAAATATATTTATTATATAATAAATAAAGCTATAAATTAAAAAAAATAAAATATATGTTCAAAAAATTTATAGTGGTAAAATAATTTATATATAATAATTTTTACAAATAAAAAGAATAATTGTATAAGTAAAAAAATAGATAAAATAAATGTAAAAAATAAAATAAAAATAAGATTTAAAAAATTTAAAAATATGACCCCGGGTCAAAATTATACATTCTTCTTTTATGCCAAAAATCATTAGGATATAAAGTAAAGATGTTACATGAAGATTTTTTGTAAATTTCCTACTGTAAATACATAACTTTAAAGGCGATTTTTTCACCCTCAGATTCCAGGTTTTCAAATAGTTGCATCTCGGCCAAATATTGTCATATCATAACAAACCAAACACAAATTGACCCTTATGACTTTGGTTTTGTGGTCCAGGCTCACAAGTGTTACTTAACATAGATAGCTATTGCAGGTATGCATCATATCCTGAGTTGCGTTTCACTGTTTTTATTCATTTCGAGAAATACTAAATCTGTTTTTTAGTGATTGAGATGTATGCATCAAATAACATCTTACTCCTGATTTCTCTCAACATGAGAACAGGAGAGCTTTCAATCAGTAACTGGGGAAAAAGCACCTCAGATATTTTCTTGCAAATTAAAAAGTGATGTGTTACTTTACTAGTTACTTGGAAAAAGTCATCTGAGTACATAATTACCCCTAACACTGACTATAATACATATTTCTACACAAAACTCAAAAAAGCAAACAAAAGCACGCACATCAATCTCAAATTGGGTGCATGACCAAAAAACAATAAAATAGTAAAAATGTAAAGTCAGCAACAGCAGGGCTCCAAAAATATCAAATATTTATAAAAAAAAAAAGTGATGCAAAAGTTTTTTAAATAAATATTTGACATTTTTGGAGCCCTGGTGTTGCTGATTTTACATCTTTACTACACAAAACTCAAATTAATGAACATGCTGGAGCGGTTTTGACTTCTAGTGTATGTTAAAGTGTTACTTTTAATATAAAAGTTATGTTTTTTGGCAAATGTAAAAGCCCTTTCACACCAAAAGCCTCAGGCTGAAGAAAAAATAAATTCCCATGTGTAAAGTAGACCGCAGAAGAAGAAAGTTCAACACTCTTCAGCAAAAAAAAAAAAAAATTGTTTTTTTAATTTTTTTAATTTTGCTTATTAGTATAAATATGTCTAAACTTAATTTTTGAAAAGTAATATGCATTGCTAAGAACTTCATTTGGACAACTTTAAAGGCGATTTTCTCACCCTCAGATTCCAGGTTTTCAAATAGTTGCATCTCGGCCAAATATTGTCATATCATAACAAACCAAACACAAATTGACCCTTATGACTTTGGTTTTGTGGTCCAGGCTCACAAGTGTTACTTAACATAGATAACTATTGCAGGTATGCATCATATCCTGAGTTGCGCTTCACTGTTTTTATTCATTTCGAGAAATACTAAATCTGTTTTTTAGTGAGTGAGATGAATACATCAAGTAAAATTTCACTCAACATGAGAACAGGAGAGCTTTCAATCAGTAACTGGGGAAAAAGCACCTCAGATATTTTCTTGCAAATTAAAAAGTGATGTGTTACTTTACTAGTTACTTGGAAAAAGTCATCTGAGTACATAATTACCCCTAACACTGACTATAATACATATTTCTACACAAAACTCAAAAAAGCAAACAAAAGCACGCACATCGATCTCAAATTGGGTGCATGACCAAAAAACAATAAAATAGTAAAAATGTAAAGTCAGCAACAGCAGGGCTCCAAAAATATCAAATATTTATTAAAATAAAGTTATGCAAAAGTTTTTTTAAATAAATATTTAATATTTTTGGAGCCCTGGTGTTGCCAGTTTTACATCTTTACTACACAAAACTCAAATTAATGAACATGCTGGAGCGGTTTTGACTTCTAGTGTATGTTAAAGTGTGTTTTACGGCTCTGAAAGTGCATGTACGTGTTGTGGATGGTGTGTTTTTGTAGTGCTTCTGACAGCTTTAGAGAGCTGAGTTACGGCGAAGGCTTCGGCTCGTTCTTTACGGCTGCTCTGTGAGAGATACAGATGTGTTATCAGGCTCTCGTTTCTCTAGAGAGCTGAGCCAGCCAAAATACAGCTGTGTGTGTGTGTGTGTGTCTCCACCCCGCCTCGAGAGCACCGTAATCCTATTTAGTGAAATTATCTTATCTCCCCTCCCTCAATGACAGTGCTAGTATTATCCGCTTAATCTTCCCAAATCCAATTCTCCTCAGTGCCAGGAAGAGCGGCTGGAGAGCGTGAGAGTTGCCCATCTATCATCTGTGATATTATTTATGACGTGAGTCTGATGACATCATGAGGCGAAGTGTGACATCAAACTCTGATGGGCCAAAATGTACTTTGATGGATGCTGTAAAACATGTAGAGGGGCGAATCGACAAACTGCCGCTACTTTGCAAATAGAAATAGGTATGTAATGCTATTTTTAAAAAATGCTACAATTTCCTAAATAGTGCGAAATACACTTACGGAATTACGGAGTGATAATATAATATATTTTATGTTTTTTTTTTTTTTTACGTTATTTGTTATTTTAAATATTGGATGAATCACTCCAAATACAAAAAAAGTAGGGGCATTAAGATATTTTGCATTATAACATTAATTCCATCATGCGCCCCCTAAACCTCATTGCTTTAAAACTGTATAATTATATAATATATTTTAAAAATCCATGTTAGCAGTATATTTGGGCCATTTTTTGCATAATTTAAATGTTTTTTTTAAATATGAATTTTTTGCCATATAATATAATATATTTGAAAATCCATTTTAGTAATATATTTGGCCATTTTTGCATAATTTGAAATATATTTTTAAAAAATGTATGCGTTTTTTGCCATGTGATAATATAATATATTTTTAAATATATTTTTGCCCATGTTTTTTTTTTTTTACAGAATTTGACATATATTTTAAATATTGGATGAATCACTCCAAATACAAAAAAAGTAGGGGCATTAAGATATTTTGCATTATAACATTAATTCCATCATGCGCCCCCTAAACCTCATTGCTTTAAAACTGTATAATTATATAATATATTTTAAAAATCCATGTTAGCAGTATATTTGGGCCATTTTTTGCATAATTTAAATGTTTTTTTTAAATATGAATTTTTTGCCATATAATATAATATATTTGAAAATCCATTTTAGTAATATATTTGGCCATTTTTGCATAATTTGAAATATATTTTTAAAAAATGTATGCGTTTTTTGCCATGTGATAATATAATATATTTTTAAATATATTTTTGCCCATGTTTTTTTTTTTTTACAGAATTTGACATATATTTTAAATATTGGATGAATCACTCCAAATACAAAAAAAGTGCCCCCTAAACCTCATTGCTTTACAACTGTTATGTGTTTTTTGCATACTTTAAAATATATTTTTTGACGTATAATACTATAATATATTTTAAAAATCCATGTTAGCAGTATATTTTGGCCATTTTTTGCATAATTTGAAATAATTTTGAAATATGTTTTAAAAATATTTCAAATATTTCACTTACGGAATTACGGAGATTACTTTTTCCAAGTAACTAGTAATATAACGCATTGCTTTTTAATTGACAAGAGTTACTTTTTCAAATAAGCAACGCCGGTTATTTTTTTTTTAAGGTAAAACTTACCATGAAAAAATTTAGTTTTTACTATACTGATAGCACAGATGTCAGCATTTGCTGGTCTCTTTTAGTTTTTAAAGCATTTTTGTTTTATTTTTAGTGCATTTAGTAGTCTGGTAAGTGCTATTTTCAGGCTTGTCACATCCATAACAGTACATATTCCCCAGAAATAGACAAAAAAATAAAAAATAATGAAGTAACAATTATATTTTCCCATGAAGAGCCATCGCTTCTCTATTTGTTGAGTATTAATGCATGATTATTTCCTTTTTTTAACATAGAAAACTCGGTCATTTGTCCTTTTCCTGTCCCCATGATGAGAGAAATTGGGAGTGAGATATTACTTTAGTTCTAGAATAAATGTGAACATGCATTCATTCATCTCACTCACAAAAAACAGATTCAGTATTCCTCAAAATAAGTAAAAGCTGTCAGATTAAACTATATGCAATAATTAAATATGTAATAAATAATACAAATATCCTTTATGTATTTAATCCCATTTTATTAACCACTGTCTTTGCTGCCGACCTTCGATGATCCAGATAATTAATTCTTATAAGACAAAATTTAACTTAATTTTAATTTGGAACTTAATTCGGACAACTTTAAAAGCCATTTTCTCAATATTTAGATTTTTTGCACCCTTAGATTCCAGATTTTCAAATAGTTGTGTCTCAGCCAATAACTGTCCCATCCTAACCAACAATCAATGGAAAGCTTATTTTTTTCAGCTTTCAGATGATGTATTAATTTCAATTCAAGAAATTGACAAATATGACTGGTTTTGTGATCCAGGGTCACAAATATAGTTTTGTCTTCATTGCTTTTATCGACATTTTTGAGAAAAATAATTATTAAATTTAAATAAATAAATAATAAAAATAAATAAATAATTATTTTTTTATTATTTTTATTTATTATTATTCGCCCTGAAACAATATTTTGCATAATTTTTTATTATAAAAAAAAAAAAAATGCAATTTCATGGACAAAAAAATTAATAATAAAAATAATGCACAATACAGTTTCAGGGCCAATAAAGTATTCCTTTTGGCGTTTAATTCTTCTCTTTCATTCGTCTTTTCACTTAAAAGATATATAAAAGTAGGCTTTATATTGCAAATATGTAAACAAAAAAAGTGTTAATTATGTTTTACTTGCATGTTAGTGACAGTTTGTCACTCAATCAGAAATGACACCTTTCTCAAAGACATAATGAAGACAGATCTGCTTTCTAATTCAGTTTAAACCTCATTATATTGCGGTTTCTAATGAAGTCACCAGTCATTTATTTATTTATATTTACACCTAGTGAAAAATAAATATGCTAAAATTTATTTAAAACGCATTTATTTAATTCTAAGTATACTACAATTTGATTTACAAATTATGTACTTAATAAAATACCCTGCAGTTGTACTTTTAGTTTAGTGAACTGGTATATTTGAGTTGCAGTTCCTAATAAATGTACTGTCTATATGCATATTTAGTTACCAGAGGTTATTTATTTGTCATTGATGGTGTTAATATTGCACTCTGTGTTTGTTGTGTTGCGTGTGAGCATCGGTTGTTGTCTCTGCGTCTGAAAGTGAAGGTGACTGCTGTGGTTGGGATTGCGTGGCTTCAATGCGTCAGGAACGGACAGCGTTTGTTTTGGAAATATTAGGCGTGTTCCGCTGTCTGGATTTGACTGTGTTTACTCCGTTATTACATCACTGCGTTCGCACGCTAGCCACACGCTCAGCTGCTCCCCAGTGTCATAAGATGTGATATGACAGATGTTATTTCAATGGATTGTGTCATACAGCAAAAAAATAATAATAAATTGTGTGTGTGTGTATGTGTATGTGTGTGTGTGTGTGTGTGTGTGTGTGTGTGTGTGTGTATATATATATATATATATATATATAGTAAAATATGACTTCTGGAAATATATTTTACATTTTTTAAACATTCAAATAACAAAAACAAAATTAACATTTCTTAATTTTGTTCCAGGTGCACAAAAATATATTTCTGTTCTTAAAAAACACTCAAATAAATGCTAATGTATTTGGAGAAAATGTTTAGACTGAAAATACATTTTAAAATGGGCCAAAAATATGTGAAGAAATACAAAAAAATGTTTTGAAAATAAGCTTTTAATAATAAATGTTGATATATTTTGTAATCTTGCATAATTTGATATACATTTTAATATCCATGTTATATATATATGCCTTTTTTGCCATGTGAAAATATAATATATTTAAAATTCTGTATTAGCAATATATTTGGCCATTTTTTGCATACTTTGAAATATATTAGTAAAAATATATGATTTTTTGGCCGTATGATAATATAATATATTTTTAAATTATTATTATTATTATTATTATTATTATTATTAAATTTTTAATCCATGTTAACAATATATTTTGCCTATTTTTTACAATTCTTTTTAAATATCAGACATTTTTTGCCATATGCCAATGTAATATATTTAAAAATCCATGTTAGCAATATATTTCGGCCATTTTTTGCATAATCTGAAATATATTTTTAAAAAATATATACATTTTTGGCCATATGATAATATAATATATTTAAAAATCTGTGTTAGCAATATATTTTGCCCATTTTTTGCATTATTTTAACTATAATTTTATGAATATAATATATTATATATTTTAAAATCCATATTAGCAATATATTTTGGACTTTTTTGCATAATTTGAAATATATTTAAAAAATATTCTCCATATGATAGTATAATATAATATATTTTAACATCCATATTAGCTGTGTTTTTAAAGGAATTGCATAATTTGAAATATATTTTTAAAAATATGTATTTAAAAAATGCCATAAGATAATATATTTTAAAATACATATTAGCAATATATTTTGGCCTTTTTATGCATCATTTGAAATATGTTTTTAAAAATATATGATTTTTCTTGCTTTATGATAATATAATATATTTTAAAATCCATATTAGCAATATATTTTGGCCATTTTTGCATAATTTAAAATATATTTGTAATAATATAAGATTTTTTTGCCATATAATATATTTTAAAATCCATTCTAGCAATATATTTTTGCAATTTTTTGCATAATTTCAAAATATATTTTAACAAATACATGATTTTTTTGCCGTATGATATGATATATTTTAAAACCCATATTAGCAATATATTTTGGCCATTGTTTGCATTATTTAAAATAAATAAAAAAAAATATAATATATTGTATATTTTAAAATCCCTATTAGCAATATATTTGGCCATTTTTTGCATCATTTGAAATAAGTTTTTTAGAATATATCATTTTTTGCCGTATAATATAATATATTTTAAAATCCATTTGGCCATTTTTCGCATAATTTAAAGTATTTATTATATAATATTTACAAAAGATTATTTTGCATTATGACATTACTTTAATTCCTAAACCTCATTGCTTTAAAACTGTTATGTGTTTTTATGTTGCAGCATCATAGAAACCAAAGGAACGGGGATCCGCTGTGGTGGCGTGTGGCAGTGGCGGTCTACACGCTGTTCTTCGGCGGAGAGGCCGGCGCGAGGGCGAATCGCAGGTGAAAAGCCTCCCGAACACAAACTGCCATCCGTGTCCCAGTCCCCACGACGGACGGAGCGGGACGTTTAACGGCACTGTCTGAAATCTAACACGGGTTTTGAGGGGGAGAAACAGAGACTGAAATGAAGACGTCTCCGCAGGACGGCGACGCTTTTTAACGTATTTTTCCCCCCATGAAGATGCCATGATGTTCTTGAGATTCTAACAGGAATATTTTCATAAACATGAGGTATTTTGTACAGAATGCTGTTTCGTTTCCTTTGCACTTCCATGCGTGTGTATATCCGAATGACCTCTATGAGTCTTGGGAGCGCCTTACTGTCCCACGCCACCCGCAAACGGAGGATTACGGAGGACGGTGGACGGGATTTTCCTTCAGAAATCTCCCAAGACGTCCGGCAACTTGACAAATCTCCAAAGACCGCCGTTTCTCAGAACAAAAGCTTTTTGCACCTCATTTCGTCCAGTTTTCTTGATGTTTTTACTTTTTTAATTACGTAATTGTTGGATTTTTTTATTGTTCTTCCTGTTTTTTGGTTCAAATACTCGTCAGAGGGGCAGGCGAGGATGATCTAGACGTCTCCGAAGAGGGTTTGATGAAGTCCGTGATGAGTTAATGTACTGCTGTTATTGAGTTATCTTTATATTTCATTTGATTTGATTCGTTTTGATGCGACAGCTCGAAATATTACTGGATCGGCTGTTTTGTTTGCGTTCAAAATCGTTTAAATAATGATCTCATCATCTACTTATGATTTCGGGAAGCAACAGTGGAGGAAAACTGTTATCA
Organism: Cirrhinus molitorella; assembly: GCA_033026305.1. Classification (NCBI taxonomy): domain Eukaryota; kingdom Metazoa; phylum Chordata; class Actinopteri; order Cypriniformes; family Cyprinidae; genus Cirrhinus; species Cirrhinus molitorella. The sequence goes on from CM065135.1 coordinate 35,350,191, forward strand.
GGTCTTAAAAAATCAGCAAATTTTGGAGAACGTTAGAGTAAAAGTTGCAAAAATGTCGACTTTAAAACTCACTCAGGTACTTAAAGGGACAGTTCACCCATAAATGAAAAATCTAGCATCATTTACTCACGCTCACCAAGTTGAGACTTGATTGACTTCCATTGTATGAAAAAAATAAATAATGGAAGTCAATGGGGACCAGAAACTGTTACCAGAATTCTAAGAAAACATCATTTAAGTGAACCATTGACTTCCATTGTATGGATTAAAATACTACAGAAGTCAATGGCTACCATCAGCTGTTTGGTTACCAGAAATCTTTGTTAAAATATTTGTAGCAATAGCCAAAAATACATTGTATGGGTCAAAATAATTTTTCTGTTATGCCAAAAATCATTAGGATATTAAGATCATGTTCCATGACAATATTTAGTAAATTTCCTACCATAAATGTATTAAAAATCCATTTTTTGATTGGTAATATTCATTGCTAAGAACTTCATTTTTTGCATTATTTTTCATTTTTAAAAAAATGCAATTTCACAGACAGAAAAAGCACAAAAAAAAAATTTTAAATGAAATTTTTTTCAGCTTTCGAAAAATCGATACAGGGTCACAATTATAGCCCTGTCTTCATTACTTTTCTCTACGTTTTTTGCCAAAGGTGCAATTTCAGATTGAGTATCACAACTGTTACTACTATGCAAGTAAAAAAAAAGCTAAATAATCAGATTTTCATGTCAAAAGTATTATTTATTAGCCTCGAAACAATATTTAGCATTATTTATCATTATAAAAAAAATGCAATTTCACAGATAAAACTGCACAAAAAAAAAATAATAATGAAAATGTATAAATGAATTTTTTATAAGTAAAATGCATTGCTAGGAACTTCATTTGGACAAATTTAAAAGCGATTTTCTCAATATTTGCACCCTCAGATTCCAGATATTCAAATAAATGTATTTCAGCCAAATATTGTCCAGATTTATTCAGCTTTCTGATGATGTATACATCACAATTTAAAAAGATATGACCCTTATGACTGGTTTTGTGGTCTAGGGTTACATTTATGTTTAACAGAAGAAAGAGTACATTACGACAAGATTTTTTTTTTTTTTTTCCACCTAAACCAAGTATTGACTTCCATAGCATTGAGTAAAATACCATGAAAATCAATGGATACTGTCTGAAAACGGAATAAATAAGCTTTCCATTGATTTGAACTCTGCAAAAAAATTAAATATTGAGAAAATTGCCTTTAAAGTTGTCCAAATGAAGTTTATAGCAATGCATATTTCTTTCAGAAATTAAGTTTTGATATATTTACAGTAGGAAGTTAATAAAATATCTTCATGGAACATAATCTTGATTTAATATCCTAATAATTTAATTTCATTTTGACCCATACAATGTATTTTTGGCTATTGCTACAAATATATCCCAGCGACTTATGGCTGATTTTGTGGTCCAGGGTCACATATAACTGTTTAATCCTTGAAAACCAACAGCTTTCAAAAAATGTCTTCATTTGTGTTCAACAGAAGAAAAAAAACAATACATATTTGACATGAGAGTGAGTAAATGGGCAGAATTGTTATTTTTGGGTGCACTGTCTCTTTAAATCCACTAAAGTTAAAATGGCCAATAGATACCAATCAGTTTTGACATATCATAATGTTTCTGTGCCTATAACACAAGCAGATCAACCTTGACTGTGTTTACACTCACATACAGCAAACATAGCCTCAGCACCACAAATCTCTTTTCTCAAGTCGTTTTGTTTTTATGCATCATCTGAAACTGTGGTTCTCTTGCCTGTTGAAGATAATCCAAGCAATACTGTGTATGTAAATCTGTGAAGTTTTCTCCTCTCAGGACTCTCAGCGCTTTTGATTTCCCCGTTTTGTTTATACTTTTATATCTGCTCTGTAAAATGACGGTGGTGTACATTTCTTTTTTTCGTTTGCTTTTTGTTTTTTTATATGACCACTACTTTGTAGAAGTAATTATTATATTTGAAGACACTGATGCATTCGATGCTGTTTCTCTGATTTGTCTGTCCTGTATTTAGTTTTTTTGTTCATCTTGAAGGAGTGACGCATATTTTGTGAGACTGTTGATGTTTTTGCCATCTCTGAAATCATGCAGTTTGTTCATTTCAAATCGGAGATTATGGCAGAACGATCAAATGAAGGAAAACATACACTTCTTTTAATGGAAGCACATCGTTTTTACTCTTTGAAGACTTAAGTCCTCATCTTTTATTTTTTAGAACCGTGTCAAACGTTAAATCCACTCTCATTCAGCTCATATTTCACCCCAAAAATCTAAAGAAATAAAAATAATATTTTGCATTTAAACTGATTTTGAAGGCCATTTAGTTTCATACTACATTTGTAAAGTTCATTTGTATATGGTAGCCTGCTTCCGCCACTGAATAAAAAAAGGTAATTGTGACATTTTATCTCGCAATTCTTATTTTTTTTCTCAGAATTGTATCATAAACTCACAATTCTGACTTTTTTTCCTTGCAATTCTGACTTTTTTCTCAGAATTGCGTCATATAAACTCGCAATTCTGACTTTTTTTTTTTTTTTGCAGTTCTGACTTTTTTCTCAGAATTGCATCAATAAACTCACGATTCTGACTTTTTTATTGCAGTTCTGACTTTTTGCTCAGAATTGCATCATAAACTCACAATTTTGACTTTTTCTTGCAATTCAGACTTTTTCTCAGAATTGCATCATATAAATTCGCAAATCTGAGTTTTTGTTCTCCCTATTGCAAGTTTACATCTCGAAATTCTGACTTTTTTTCTTGCAATTCTGACTTTTTTCTCAGAATTGCAAGTTTACATCTCGCAGTTCTGACTTTTTTCTCGCAATTGTGAGTTTGTATCATGCAATTCTGAGAAAAAGTCAGAATTAGAAAGATAACAAGTGGCAATAACCTTTTTTTTTTTTTATTCAGTGGCAGAAACAGGCTTCCATAGTTGTAATTACATATATGATGATAGCAATTCTTCTACCGCCTTTTAATTTATGCTGTTTTATTTAAATCCTTTTATCAGTTTTTTTTAATATTTTCTTTTCTTTATTTTTTTTTTGCTCTTTATTTTCGAAGTGGAGTAAAATGACACATTGGTCATTTAATTTAATTTATGATTGAAAATCTAGATTTTAATTACTTAAATGCAAATGAATAGAAAACATGCTTGATTGCCCAAATGCATAATGCTTTTCAAAAACTGGTTTCAGTTTCTTTATTAAAAAGTAAGATTTCTTCCGATTTTGAGGTGAAATGTGACTGGGATTTGCCGTATTTCCGTGGGTCTGGTGTTTTCAGAAATGTAGCCTCAAACTCCACTGGTACATCAGTATGGTACAGGTTCAGTCATTCACTCATTATTTGTCGTTGAGGCGGAGGCAGCGGCTGCATGATGTAGCGCGAGCCGAACGTGTGTTTCCTGCAGATTGTGAACGCTGAGCCAGCGCCGCATGTTCTCCGGCCTCATCCAGCCGCTCACGTATGTGCACTCCTCGGCTTTTTCCTTCATGACGTTTTTAATTTATTTCTTCTTATTTATTTTGTTTCTCTTTTTTTGTATATCAGCCCATTGCTACTGTAGACATTTTTATTGTGCAATTCTTTTCTTTAAATGCCTCGATACTAACGTTCTGTCGTGCGTTTCTGGTGTTCGTTGTGTTGCTGAAGGAAAGTCAGCAGAGGGATTATATGTAATCAAACGAATCTCACGAGAACATGTCCAGGTTGTGTTTCGCTCCAAATTTATTTAGTCTTTTTTTTGCATTAATTAATTTGACATTTTCATGACAATTAAGCACCTACAAATTGTCATTAGTTTATACGACACAATTCAGATTTTTTTTTCTGCGCAGTTCTGAGTTTATACATTGCAACTTTTTACGCAATTCTGATTTTATACACCACAATTCAGACTTTTTTGCGCAATTCTGAGATTATACGTAGCAATTCTGACTTTAAACATCGCAATTCCATCCTTTTTGTGCAATCCTGAGATTATACGTTGCAATTCTGATTGAAATGCGTTGCGATTTGATTCTATACGTTGCAATTCTAAGTTTCTGACTTTATATGTGGCAATTTGAATTCTATACATTGCAATTCTGACGCTATATGTTGCCAATTTGACATTATACATTGCAATTCTGATTCTATGTTGCAATTTGGATTCTATACGTTGCAATTCTGATTCTATACATTGCAATTCTAAGTTTCTGACTTTATACGTTGCAATTTGAATTCTATACATTGCTATTCTGACGCTATATGTTGCAATTCTGATTCTATACGTTGCAATTCTTATTCTATACATTGCAATTCTAACTTTATACATTGCAATTTGAATTCTATACATTGCAATTCTGATGCTATATGTTGCAATTCTGATTCTATACGTTGCAATTCTGATTCTGTACATTGCGATTCTAAGTTTCTGACTTTATACGTTGCAATTCTTATTCTATACATTGCAGTTCTAACTTTATACATTGCAATTTGAATTCTATACATTGCAATTCTGATGCTATATGTTGCAATTCTGATTCTATACATTGCAATTCTGATTCTGTACATTGCGATTCTAAGTTTCTGACTTTATACGTTGCAATTCTTATTCTATACATTGCAATTCTAACTTTATACATTGCAATTTGAATTCTATACATTGCAATTCTGATGCTATATGTTGCAATTCTGATTCTATACGTTGCAATTCTGATTCTGTACATTGCGATTCTAAGTTTCTGACTTTATACGTTGCAATTCTTATTCTATACATTGCAGTTCTAACTTTATACATTGCAATTTGAATTCTATACATTGCAATTCTGATGCTATATGTTGCAATTCTGATTCTATACGTTGCAATTCTGATTCTGTACATTGCGATTCTAAGTTTCTGACTTTATACGTTGCAATTCTTATTCTATACATTGCAATTCTAACTTTATACATTGCAATTTGAATTCTATACATTGCAATTCTGATGCTATATGTTGCAATTCTGATTCTATACGTTGCAATTCTGATTCTGTACATTGCGATTCTAAGTTTCTGACTTTATACGTTGCAATTCTTATTCTATACATTGCAATTCTAACTTTATACATTGCAATTTGAATTCTATACATTGCAATTCTGATGCTATATGTTGCAATTCTTATTCTATACGTTGCAATTATAACTTTATACATTGCAATTTGAATTTTATACATTGCAACTCTGATGCTATATGTTGCAATTCTTATTCTATACGTTGCAATTTAAATTCTATACATTGCAATTCTGATTCTATATGTTGCAATTCTGACTTTATACGTTGCAATTCTGATTCTGTACATTGCGATTCTAAGTTTCTGACTTTATACGTTGCAGTTCTTATTCTATACGTTGCAATTCTAACTTTATACATTGCAATTTGAATTCTATACATTGCAATTCTGATGCTATATGTTGCAATTCTGATTCTATACATTGCAATTCTAACTTTATACATTGCAATTTGGATTCTATACGTTGCAGTTCTGATTATATACATTGCAATTCTAACTTTATATGTTGCAATTCTGATTCTATACATCGCAATTCTGACAAATTCTGAAGTTTATACATCAAAATTGGGGCAACACAATTGTTAGATGTAGATGGAAAAAGCCAGAAATGCATGTTTATATCTTGCAATTCCAACTTTTCTGCTCAGAACGTCTAGAAATAGGTCTGAATTGTAAGATAAAAACTCACAATTACCTTTTTTATTTTTATTTTTAATCCCGTGACAAAAACAAACATTCACAGAAACATGACCTGGACGTGTTCCTGATGGCTCTCATGAGCGTCACTCAATCTTGTTGGAGTTTGTCATCAAACTGATGATGAATTCTGCTTCTGAGAATCTAAAACTTGGTTTGATCTTTTCAGTCTCGTAAAGATCTGACTCAAAATCAAAATACTGGAGGTTTTGAAGAAGTGCTTTATCTCCGATTCTCTTTTTACATGCACTGGAAAGTACTTTGTGTTTGATTGAATCTCAAGGGTTCTTGTATCCCAGTGTTATCGTCTCTCTAATGTGTCGCTCTTCTGAAGTTCTTGAGATGTCAGGAATATGTTTTTGAATCTATATTTCATTTTTTTGGCTTCTGACAATGTGTTTTTGACTCAAACAAGCACACGGTGCTGCCTAGTATTAACCCACGATGAAACCAACGGTGTCTTTAAATGTACTCCAGTCCTTCATTGTTTTCTAGATATTGATTGTTTTTGTTGGGACTCATTGGTTTGGATTTCTAAAATGGATTTTCTTACTGAAATTTGTATCTTTTTGAAGGCAGAACTTTGTAATTTGATGAAATGCTCTCCACTGAATGATTTCAAACTGTGATCAAGGGCTTTTTTAATCTACAAATGGACTTGAAACATTCCTTGTCAGTCCGAAATTGTTTTAAAACTTGCATGTTGAAATCCATTCTGCAGATTTGACCCCTCCATTTTTCCATCCGGGCCTTCGTTTATCCAACAGTTGATGGTTTTTTATTGAAATGATCCCATTGGGAAACGCGTTGATTGTGTATCTGAGGTCTCGCTGCCTTTCATGAAGTCTTGAGGTTCACACAGACTCACTGTACACCGAGAAATGAGACCCAGCGATGATGTAGCATGTGTGTAAACATTGACTGTGTGTCTTCGGGACTGTATTGTGCACTTCCTCACCTTGGTTTTGTTTTTTTCTGATGTTTTTAATACAGTATGGAAGTTCTAGGTTTTGTTATATAGTGCAATATGCTGTACATAAGAGCTTTGCTCTACAAAATACTTTTCTGAATTTTTTTGTTTGTTTCATTGGTACACTTTTTTCAATAAAAACATATTAAAGTCTGAATGTGTTTCATCATTTTTTTTTATTTATTACTTCTCTGTGAAAGGAGAAGTTCGGTGTGAAATGGACGTGGGGTGTATTAAAACATGTTACCGAGTACAATTATATGTCCAATTCCCACCTCCGTTAACCCAAAGCTTTCCGAATTATAACATTATTTACCTGTGCTTAAATTAGGCTTACAATGTTAGTGCTAGGGGCATAGCATAGTCTATGCAGCTAAATCACTATTTTTACACCATTAACAATGTTCAAAGTAACTCCACACTCAATTGGTGGACTTCTGAGGGCCTTGACATTTAAAACGAGACACTGAGAACTTTGAAAGTGCACAAGTAGTTTATTAAAAAAGACAGTTTATACAGACAGTACCTTCCTTGAATTTCCCGTTTGCCGCCATCTTAAAATTAAGACGCGATAAGTCGATTGACGATCACGAACGAACAAGTATGACAGGGGAACAGAACAGAACAGACGATCATGAAGATCGACTTATCGCGCCTTAATTTTAAGATGGCGGCAAACGGGAAATTCAAGGAAGGTACTGTCTGTATAAACTGTCTTTTTAATAAACTACTTGTGCACTTTCAAAGTTCTCAGTGTCTCGTTTTAAATGTCAAGGCCCTCAGAAGTCCACCAATTGAGTGTGGAGTTACTTTGAACGTTGTTAATGGTGTAAAAATAGTGATTTAGCTGCATAGGCTATGCTATGCCCCTATCACTAACATTGTAAGCCTAACGGAAGCACAGCCAAATAATGTTATCATTCGGAAAGCTATGGGTTAACGGAGGTGGGAATTGGACATATGATTGTACTCGGTAACATGTTTTAATACACCCCACGTCCATTTCACACCGAACTTCTCCTTTAAGTATTTTTTAATTGTTTGCCTCAGTGTGTTGAATGTAAATTTATTATGTAACATGTTAATGCGACCCTAACTGAGATTTTTGTTTTAGATCAATGTTTTTTAAAGATACACTACTGCAAATTTCTTGTTTAGTTTCTCAGAGTGGTGTTATTTTAGTTCATTTAGTATTATTTACACTATTCAGCATTATTATTATTTATAGTACACTGTAGAAAATGAAGCAACATTTGCTGATTCAACTTAAAATAATGTGTTACCTGACTGCCTTAAAATTTTAAGTTGAATCAACTTAAATATCTAAGTTGTCACTTAGTACAACTTAACATTTCAAGTTGACTAAACTTCTTTGAGTTGACTGAAGGCCAGGTAACACATTATTTTAAGTTGACTCAGCAAATTGTTTTTTACAGTGTCTGCATTCATATTTTGAATTAGCATTATATTTTCAATTTAACTTTAGTTTGTTTTGGTTATTTATGCTGGGTTCTTTTTGTGTTTCTATATATAGATTTAATTTTTTATTTTAGTTTTGTAATTTTAGTAGGCCTGTGCAATAGTTTCCAACACAACATTTGTGACCCCAGACCACAAAACCAGTCATAAGTGGCAATTTTTCAAAATTGAGATTTATATATAATCTGAAAGATGAATAAATAAGCTATCCATTGATGTATGGTTTGTTAGGATCGGACAATTTTTGGCCGAGATACAACTATTAAAATCTGGAATCTGAGGGTGCAAAAAAATGAAAATATTGAGAAAATCGCCTTCAAAGTTGTCCAAATTAAGTTCTTAACAATGCATATTGCTTATCAAAAATTGTTTTGATACATTTATGGTACGAAATGTACAATTTATCTTAATGGAACATGATTTTTACTTAATATCCTAATGATTTTTGTTATAATTTTGACCCATGCAATGTATTTTTGGCTATTGCTACAAATATACTCCAGCGACTTAAGACTGGTTTTGTGGTCCAGGGTCACATTTGTAATTTTTCATCTAAGATTTTTATTTTATTTCATAGACCCAAAATGATTTTTAATATTTTTAGATTTAGACAACACTATGTCAGGTTTCAGTTTGGCAGGAATTTCCAAAAAAAAAAAAAAAAAAAATCCAAAAATAATTGGACTATGTTTTACAAATATATAATTTCAGATTTTTCTAATAATATTATTATAATCCTAATAATTTATTCTGAAGTGTCAGGTGACTTATTTTAGTATTATTTATATGGTATTATAGTATTAATATTTTTATGCACTTTTGCCATTTTTATACGTTTTTATTTTTAAGTTTTAGTCATTTTAGTACTTCAACTTTTAACAATTTTAATTGTAAAGTTAATATTTAATATCTAATATTTAATTTTATTTCTGCTTAATTCCAGTTACTGAAAATGTCATGTTTAATTCAATGTGTACTTGCTGTTTCTTTGTACTTATTTGCGAAATTTACTAGCAATTTCTGAGTGAAAATAGTCTCTACACCAGTTTTTTTGTCAGTGTACTCATGTCTGTTTCTATCAGCAGTTAAACTAGTATAAGTAATGAGTATGTAGTAGTTTGAGCCCAGCAGCCTGAGGCTGTTTCTTGGCGTCATGTCGTGTGGAAGCGTAATGAATTGTTCAGTATTTGGGCTGCTGGAGACTGAAACTAGCCAGGCGTTTGGCAGCACCGCTGCCCGCTGTTTGCCTCTCCCAGAGCGAGGTCATTAATTCAGCCGCGCTGCTGCCCACACTAATGACCGCCTGTCACACGCGTCACGTGACCCGAGCCGCTGGCATATTACGGGCCGTTTGGAGCCTCGCTCACATTTATACAGCAAACAGGAAGGTAGTTCTGAATTAATGTCGCTTTTCATAAGGTCACTTCGCTTTATTCGATGTGCAGCTGCAGGAGGGAGATATTTGTAATGTTCCTGTCTCAGTCATTCTTGAGACATGGGACAAAACAGGTCCAGCAAGTGTAACTGCTATTAGGTTGAAAAAAGTTATGACAGATTAATAATAGAATGTATTTAACACAATTATCACCTTCATTGTTATACCAAATCTATGACCCTTATTGTCGTCTAAAACAGTGTCCACATATTCAATAAAAATGTTTTTTCTTATGATGAAAAAGAGCTTGTTTTATCAAAAGCAACACTTAATAATATCTCACATTAAAGCTAGGCTGTTTTTTAATGTCGCATGCACTGTAAAAAGTAATTTGTTAAGTTTACTTAAATCAATTGTGCAAACTCGTTGCCTTAATTCTATTAAGTAATTGTATCTTAGCAGTATTGAGTCTTATCTACTAATATATATATATATTTTATTATTTTATAATATATATACATACACTACCGTTCAAAAGTTTGGGGTCAGTAAATGTTTATTCATTCTTTTATTTTTGAAAGACATGAATAAATTGTTACATTAATAAAAAGTGACATCATAGATTTACATTGCTAGAAAAGATTTATAGTTTGAATAAATGTTGTTCTTGAAAAAAAAAAAAAAAAAAAACATTGGCGGCACAACTGTTTCCAAAACTGATAATTCTACTAATAATTGAGAATATCAGAATGATTTCTGAGAGATCATGTGACACTTAAGCCTGGGAAACTGAGTAACAGCTGATGAAAAATCAGCATTGCATCACAGGAATAAATTATATTTTAAAGTGTATGAAAATAAAAACCATTATTTTCTATTGTAATAACATTTTGTAATATTACAGTTTATTTTCTGTATTTTTGATAAAATAAATGCAGCCTTGACTTCATTACAAAAAAATTGCAAGTCTTACTGACCCCAAACTTTTGAACGGTAGTGTATATATATATATATTTTTTTTTTTAGTTCAATTTACTTAAGCCATTTAGGTTTTGTTAACTTAATTGAATATGAGGAGCATTGAGAGTAACTATGCTACTCAGAATTACTGATTCCCAGAATGCATTGGGGCATTAATAAATTATGCAATTGCTTTGTTTTTCTGTTGTTGCTGTTTTTATTTGCCAATTTTATTTTATGCATTGTGTCCATAGTAGCAGAACAAAAAGAGCAAATAAAATGATTATTGTTATAAAAATACATAAATAATGTTACCATTGTTGTGTTTAGTGTGCTGAATTTTCAGCATTTATTGAACAAACAAGACTTTTTTATTTTATAGACATTTTCTTTCAATAATTTAAGTACATTTCAAGTACCTCTTCAAGAATATTGCTATTTAAAAAAGTCAAATTCAAGCACTTTAAGCATTTTAAGCACCTTAAGCATGTCAAAACTGTGATTTTTTTAAAATAATTTTGACATGGACACGTCATAATTTCAACTTTTATAATGACAAAATTTATACTATTATTTCAGCATTTACTTTTTGCCATGGTTTTGACTTTTTGTCTCATAATTATGAGTTTTTGACTTGTCTCGTGTCATAACTTGGACATTTTGTCTCATCATGACTTTTTGTGTCCACGTTTTTACTTCAATTTCAAAATGTACTTTTTGTGTCAGTTTTGACATTTTAATTATGCCATGTCACAGTTTTTTCATAGACTTTTTATGTCATAATTGAGTTTATAATTTCATTGTGACCTTTTAATTTCAAAATTTTAGTTTAATATTTCATATTTATTATTTTTTACTCTTAATGTTATGTTAAATTGTGACTTTGATCTCATAACCATAACTTTTTATCTCATAATTATGACTTAAACTTTTATTTTACAGTTTTGACTTTTTCTGACATATTTATGACTTTTTTTCTCATAGTTATAATTTTTTATTTTAGTATATCATAACATACTTTTTATGTCATAATTGTGATCTCATAATTATTCTTTTCTATCTCATATTTATGACATGGTATGTTCTAATTTGCACATTTTGTGACAAAATGTCAATTTTGACATGGAAAAGTCATAATTTCAACTTTTATAATGACAAAATGTATACTGTTATTTCAGAATTTACTTTTTGTCATAGTTTTGACATTTTAATAATTTAATTTAGCATAATTAATAATTATAAGTTTCTAGTTCATAATTTAAACGTTTTAGCTCATAATAATGATTTTTTAATCTCAAATGTATGAATTGTCTCATGTCATAACTTGTCAAAATGTATTTTTATGTCTTTTTATGTTTTGACATTTTAATTATGCCATGTCATAGACTTTTTATGTCATAACTGTGAATTTCTATCTCATAATTTACGTGTTTTATCTCATAATTGAAACTTTTCATCTCATAATTGTCTTTTTAGCTCAAATTTATGACTTGGTATGTCATAACTTGGACATTTTATCTCATAATTATGACTTTTTTGTTATAATTTTAACTTTTATTTAAACATTTTTATGTCATAGTTTATCTCATAATTGTCTTTTTACCTCAAATTTATGCCTTGTGACTTTTATCTCATAGCCATAACTTTTTATCTCATAATTATGACTTAGTATGTTAGAATTTAGATTTTTACCCCATAATTATGTCCTTTTATGTCATATTTTGATTTTATCTCAAATTTTTATCTTAAAAAGGTTTTTTTTCCAGGGTTGGAGCTGAACTCTGGACATTTTATCTCATAATTATGACTTTTTTTGTCATAATTTCAACTTTTATTTAAAAAATTTATTTTTATGTCATAGTTTATCACATAGCTGTATTTTTATCTCAGATGTATTATACCTTGTGACTTTTATCTCATAACCATAACTTTTTATCTCATAATAATGACTTAGTATGTTAGAATTTAGATTTTTACCCCATAATTATGTCCTTTTATGTCATAATTTGATTTTATCTCAAATTTTATCTTAAAATGTCCTTTTATTAGTTTTGACATTTTAATTATGCCATGTCTTAGTTTTTTCATAGACTTTTTCATAGACTTTTTTTGTCATAATTTCAACTTTTATTTCTAAATTTTATTTTTATGTCATAGTTTATCTCATAATTGTCTTTTTAGCTCAAATTTATGCCTTGGTATGTGGTAACTTGAACTTTTTATCTCATAATTATGATTTTTTTGTCATAATTTCAACTTTTATTTAAAAAAAAATCTTTTTTTATGTCAGTTTATCTCATAATTGTCTTTTTAGCTCAAATTTATGCCTTGGTATGTGGTAACTTTAACTTTTTATCTCATAATTATGATTTTTTTGTCATAATTTCAACTTTTATTTAAAAAAAAAATCTTTTTTTATGTCAGTTTATCTCATAATTGTCTTTTTAGCTCAAATTTATGCCTTGGTATGTGGTAACTTGAACTTTTTATCTCATTATTATGACTTTTTTTGTCATAATTTCAACTTTTATTTAAAAAAAAAAATCTTTTTTTATGTCAGTTTATCTCATAATTGTCTTTTTAGCTCAAATTTATGCCTTGGTATGTGGTAACTTTAACTTTTTATCTCATAATTATGATTTTTTTGTCATAATTTCAACTTTTATTTAAAAAAAAAAATCTTTTTTTATGTCAGTTTATCTCATAATTGTCTTTTTAGCTCAAATTTATGCCTTGGTATGTGGTAACTTGAACTTTTTATCTCATTATTATGACTTTTTTTGTCATAATTTCAACTTTTATTTAAAAAAAAAAATCTTTTTTTATGTCAGTTTATCTCATAATTGTCTTTTTAGCTCAAATTTATGCCTTGGTATGTGGTAACTTTAACTTTTTATCTCATAATTATGATTTTTTTGTCATAATTTCAACTTTTATTTAAAAAAAAAAATCTTTTTTTATGTCAGTTTATCTCATAATTGTCTTTTTAGCTCAAATTTATGCCTTGGTATGTGGTAACTTGAACTTTTTATCTCATTATTATGACTTTTTTTGTCATAATTTCAACTTTTATTTAAAAAAAAAAATCTTTTTTTATGTCAGTTTATCTCATAATTGTCTTTTTAGCTCAAATTTATGCCTTGGTATGTGGTAACTTGAACTTTTTATCTCATAATTATGACTTTTTTTGGTCATAATTTCAACTTTTATTTTTAAAAAATTCTTTTTATGTCAGTTTATCTCATAATTGTCTTTTTAGCTCAAATTTATGCCTTGGTATGTGGTAACTTGAACTTTTTATCTCATAATTATGACTTTTTTTGTCATAATTTCAACTTTTATTTAAAAAAAAAAATCTTTTTTTATGTCAGTTTATCTCATAATTGTCTTTTTAGCTCAAATTTATGCCTTGGTATGTGGTAACTTTAACTTTTTATCTCATAATTATGATTTTTTTGTCATAATTTCAACTTTTATTTAAAAAAAAAAATCTTTTTTTATGTCAGTTTATCTCATAATTGTCTTTTTAGCTCAAATTTATGCCTTGGTATGTGGTAACTTGAACTTTTTATCTCATTATTATGACTTTTTTTGTCATAATTTCAACTTTTATTTAAAAAAAAAAATCTTTTTTTATGTCAGTTTATCTCATAATTGTCTTTTTAGCTCAAATTTATGCCTTGGTATGTGGTAACTTGAACTTTTTATCTCATAATTATGACTTTTTTTGGTCATAATTTCAACTTTTATTTTTAAAAAATTCTTTTTATGTCAGTTTATCTCATAATTGTCTTTTTAGCTCAAATTTATGCCTTGGTATGTGGTAACTTGAACTTTTTATCTCATAATTATGACTTTTTTTGTCATAATTTCAACTTTTATTTAAAAAAAAAAATCTTTTTTTATGTCAGTTTATCTCATAATTGTCTTTTTAGCTCAAATTTATGCCTTGGTATGTGGTAACTTGAACTTTTTATCTCATAACTATGACTTTTTTTTGTCATAATTTCAACTTTTATTTAAAAAAAATTATTTTTATGTCAGTTTATCTCATAATTGTCTTTTTAGCTCAAATTTAAGCCTTGGTATGTCGTAACTTGGACTTTTTTGTCATAATTTCAACTTTTATTTAAAAATGTTCTTTTTATGTCATAGTTTATCTCTCGTCTTTTTAGCTCTTTTTTTTTTGCCTTGGTATGTGGTAACTTGAACTTTTTATCTCATAATTATGACTTTTTTTTGTCATAATTTCAACTTTTATTTTAAAAAATATATATTTTTATGTCAGTTTATCTCATAATTGTCTTTTTAGCTCAAATTTATGCCTTGTGACTTTTATCTCATAACCATAACTTTTTATCTCATAATTATGACTAAGTATGTTAAAAACGTAGATTGTTACCTCAAAATTATGCCCTTTTATGTCATAATTTATCTCTAATTTTTATCTCGTAATGTGCTTTTATTAGTTTGACTCTTAGTTTCATAATTTTTACCTTTTATCTCAAGTCAACAAGGTCTGATGCATCAAAAAAAAAAAAAATTAAACATTCTGTTTTTAAAAAAAAAACAAAAAAACAGAAAATTAGATTTATCTGACTGTTATTTCCCATGTCAGGCTTTTCAGGGTTAAGATTCTAAATGCATTTTGTTGCTATGCAAGCGTCAGGACTCAGGAGCAGCATGTGAAGTTGTCTGCAGTGCGTTTGTTTCAGGAGAGAGACGGCCTGACGAAGGGGGCTGTGGGATTGAATGCCTCCGGCAGCGGCTCTGCTTGGCTCAGCACTTTTCAGTGAGGATGGAGTCTTGGCAGCTCTGCCTCACAAACAATGGCCCCTGTGTTCTCCAGCCGTTCGCTCGCAGAAAGAGACAGCCATTAGCTCCAGAGTCTATCTCTGAGGTCAGGCGAGGGGTCACCGACAAGTGCCGATCTTGTTTACGTCTGAGGAGCCAATCAAAACGCGAGCTCGCCTCCACTGTTAACCCTTCACTGTCTCTTTCGTAGTGCTCTGCTCTGTCTGCATGAAGTAGCTGCTGGCACTTTAACACGCCTCATACTGACAAACCACAGAACACACTCACGGCGAACACACACTGGGAGGCAATTGCTTAATTACTGTCTTTAAAACATGCGCTCGTTTAGTTCGAAGCTTAAATAGCAGTTTGCGACTGACTGTTGTAAATGCCGTTTGATCACATCTCACGAAACTTTTCATCACATGCTTGAGTTCGTATTGCTGTGTCTGAACCCAAAAGACGGTCCACGTGAATTTCTGACGCGTCTTTGACTACTAATGTCATTTTGGTGATTGGTTAACAACACAAGAAGACTGGTTTCAATACAAGAAACATATATTGTGTGGATTTGATTGAATTGGATTAGATTGAACCAAATTTTACGGAAGACCATTTCTGCCACATAAGAAATGCTTTGGTAAACTATAATTATGATTTTTTGACTTTTATATTATAGTTTTGACTTTTTATGAAATATTTATGACTTTTTTCCTCATAGTTATAATTTTTTATTTTAGTATATCATAATTTTTACTTTTTACGTCATAATAACTTTATGAGTTTCTATCTTACAATTTAGATTTTTATCTTATATGAACCTTATATGAACCTTATATGAACTTATGTCATAGTTTTGACTTTTTATCTCATAATTATTCTTTTCTATCTCATATTTATGACATGGTATGTCCTAACTTGGACATTTAATCTCATAATTATGACTTTTCATGTGCAAATTGTAACAAAATTTCATAATTTGGCATGGAAAAGTCATAATTTTTATACTTTTATAATGACAAAATATATACTATTATTTCAGAATTTACTTTTTGTCATAGTTTTGACTTTTTGTCTCATAATTTTTTTCTCATAATGATTTTATGTATCATTTCATAACTTGTATGTATCATTTTCTCATTATGACTTTTTGTGTCAAAATGTTTACTTTTATTTCAAAATGTACTTTTTTGTTTTGACATTTTAATTATGCCACGTCTCAGAATTGAAACTTTTTATCTCATAGTTGTCTTTTTATCTCAAATTTATGCATTGGTATGTCATAACTTGGACATTTTGTCTCATAATTATGACTTTTTTTCTCACAATTTCAACTTTTATTTCAAAACTTTCTTTTTATGTCATAGTTTATTTCATAATTGTCTTGTTATCTCAAATTTATCCCTTGGTATGTCATAACTTGGACATATTATCTCATAATTATGACTTTTCATGTCATAATTTTTACTTTTTTTAATGACACAACTTGAACTTTTATTTCAAAAAATTTAATTTTTATGTCAGTTTTGACATTTTATCTCAAATTTATGCCTTGGTATGTTGTAGCTTGGACATTTTATCTCATAATTATGACTTTTCTTGTCATAATTTCAACTTTTATTTCTAAATTTTCTTTTTACGTCATAGTTTTGACTTTTTATCTGTTGATTGTTAGTTTCTATCATAATTTAAACTTTATCTTATAATTAGGACTTTATGACTTGGTATATGATAACTTGGACATTTTAACTCATAATTATGACTTTTCATGTCATAATTTTTACTTTTTTAATGACACGACTTATCTCATAATCATAATCATTTTATCTCATAATCATAATATTTACTTTTTTTAATGACACAACTTCAACTTTTATTTCAAAATGTACTTTTTATACTATAGTTTTGACATTTTATCTCAAATTTATGCCTTGGTATGTCATAACTTGGACATTTCATCTAACAATTATGGCTTTTCCTGTCATGATTTCAGTTTTTATTTCAAAATTTTCTTTTTATGTCATAGTTTTGACTTTTTATCTGTTTCTTGTTAGTTTCTATCTCATAATTTAAACTTTATCTCATAATTAGGACTTTATGACTTGATATATGATAACTTGGACATTTTATCTCATCATTTTTACTTTTTAATGACATAATTTCAACTTTTATTTCAAAATGTACTTTTTATGTCATAGTTTTGACATTTTGTCTAAAATTTACGCCTTCGTATGTCATAACTTGGACATTTTATCTCATAATTATGACTTTTCATGTCATAATTTTTACTTTTTTCATGACATTACAGCTTTTTATGTCACAGTTTTGACATTTTATCTCATAATTTTTACTTTTTTATCTCAAGTTTATGACTTTTTATTCATAAATTAGATTTTTTTTTGTCTCATATATTTATTTTTTTACTGTTTCATAGTACATCATAATTATGATTTACCAAATCCTGTTTTTCCCTTATGTGACAGAAATAGGTCTTTATTTTGATGAAAATGTTCTCATAATGTGGCCTGTGGGGCAAAACACTGCATGATAAACATTAAAACACATTGTCTTGAAACCTTTGTATAAGTTAAAATGAGAATAATGTGAATCTCTTTCACTACTTTGTCTGAGTTTACATCCTCACTTTCACATTTTACGATAACAGACACCATAACTGATAACTCAAAGTTATTTTCTGTGGGAATTGACATCATAACATAGATTCTGATTGCTTTAGCACAGCTGATATGGTGCAGAACTGCAGTACTAGTTTAGTGTCCATTTGTTTTGCCCTGTGAGACACGAGAGAAAAGCCAAAGCATGGCAGAGGAGTAACAGGAAACCACTTCATTAACTCTGCTGCATCTGTGTGTGTGTGTGTGTGTGTGTGTGTGTGTGTGTCGTATGGCCTGGAGGCTCCGTGAGAAGATCCTCATATAAACACAGTCTCTGTTCATGCTATATTAAGCCAGTAGCGAGTGTCTATCTTTTCCATACTGTTGTGGTGGTGTTTGAGGTGTTGTATTCAAAACAAAACGCAGATTTCTGACTCACTCTGTTTGTTTGCCTGCTCATTTATTCGAAACGATCTAAAAGTAGCCGAGAGCTGCAGACGTGCTGCCATCAGCCCAAAACCTGCAGATTACAGCGTCTGAACCAGACCGGCTCGACTGGTTCTGCTCACGTCTCTGAGCTCACATTCAGAGACAGTCAAAACACAGGCACTGAACCCAAGTGACATTTACATTCATGCTTTTGGCATTGCATTGCATTCGAGATCTACAGTACATTTGATCAGTTCATGCATTCCCTAGGAATCGAACCCATGACCCTACAGTTTGATCTGAGATAGTGTAGTTAATTGGCTTTTTGTTGACAATTATGTGCATCACTTTCGCACTGCAAGAAGTAAAATAAAAGTGGTAAAACAGGCATTATTATTGAGTTTTATTAGTCCCAGGTTTTCTACACGGTTGTTTGCAGGGATAAAGTGTGCGAGACGATCATAATTATTGCTAAAAAAGATAAAAATACACATCTTATATAACTGAATGACATTTATTTTCATATTTAACATTGCAGCAGACAATTATCATTTAGCTTAGCACTTTCAACATTTTATATTAATTAAATTAATAGTAAGTGCACAAGACATGACAGTTCTGACTTAACAGGGTGGACATTTTGACCTAAAATCAGTCTGAGCAAACAATATGGTAACACAGAAGGTCTGTCAAATAAAGAATTGAATGTTTTTGTTTGTTTGTTTTTTTAAATGGGTACAAATTTTCTATTTACTTTTTTCACATTCCCTTGGAAACAGGATGGACATGTTAAAGTTGACCACATCAGATTGGAAAGATAAAATAAGAGGCTCTCATTCACCTTCCCCGGTTGTTTTCCCTTCAAGGAAATTATGTCAGCTGTTTGATTAGATGTAATTAGCTTTTTCCAGCTTTCATTTAAAGGGCCAGTAGTAGAATATAACAGGGTGGACAATATTTTGAGTGACAAGCTAAAAACATGTATTATTCTTTTTTTATAAGAATTTAATACTTATATTTAATATACCAAACAAGGTGAAAAACTCAACAACAACAAAATCACTTTTAAAGGCACAATATGTAAGTTTTCGCCACTAGAGGGTGCATATTCAAAACAAACAAAAAACAAAGGCGTCATTTGATGACACTATGATTGAGTGCTGTTTTATCATACTAGATACATTTGAGTGTGATGAGTGCTACTCTGTGTGTTTGTCACCTGTCTTATAAAATGCAAAACATATTGAAGTGTCTTTGGGGTTTCCATGTTTTCTACAAAATAAAACTGTCATATGCAGGCGACGCAATGACAGTTCATTACACTAGTTAAAATGGCTAATTTCTCTGAATTTAAACATTCTTCGAAACATTTGGGATAATGTCAGTAGACAAGTCAGCAAAATATATAAATATAAAACACTTCTCTAGTGGTTTTTGATATTTAAAATGGTTTTCAAAGGATGAATTTTGAGATTTTAAGTTTTCAAGTGATATATAATTTCTTATCATTTCTAAAGTGTGATAGGGAAAAAGGCAACTAAGAAAGTCTTTTTGTGACAAAGGTCAAAACTTATTTTATGACATGCACTCTTGTCATAAATTAATCTATTACTTGTCCTACATAAATTGCAACACAAAAAAAAGGTAAAATGTGACCCTGGACCACAAAACCAGTCTTAAGTCGCTGGGGTATATTTGTAGCAATAGCCAAAAATACATTGTATGGGTCAAAATTATAAAAAAAAAAAAAAAATGTATGCCAAAAATCATTAGGATATTAAGTAAAGATCATGTTCCATTAAGATATTTTGTGAATTTTGTACCATAAATGTATCAAAACTTAATTTGTGATAAGTAATATGCATTGATAAGAACATAATTTGGACAACTTTAAAGGCGATTTTCTCAATATTTTAATTTTTTTGCACCCTCAGATTCCAGATTTTCAAATAGTCGTATCTCAGCCAAATATTGTCCAATCTCAACAAATCATTGGAAAGCATATTTATTCCCCTTTCAGATGATATATAAATCTCAATTTTGAGAAATTGACACTTAAGACTGGTTTTGTGGTCCAGGGTCACAAATATCTATTTAGGAGTCTTAGACCTTTCCAACGATGTATAGTTTGTCATGATTGGATTAGGAAGTAAACTTCACCATCAGGCATCCCACTGAGGGCACGGGTGAGTGTTAAGGGGTTAAAATGCTGTGAAATGTTTAGAATCATATATAAATAAAAACTTAATATGCTTAAAGTTCACAAGATGTTTTTTTTTACGCCAAAACTTTAAAAAATAATGTTGTTGAAAATGTTAAGGCGATAATATCATGATCTTTACTGGGGACACAAAAGGCATTAAATCAATGTGCATAACAGTGGCTGTAAAACAGGTATTTTAGTTTCGTAAATGACATATTTTAGTTTTGATATTCTGGATATATGATCAATGAGCCACATTGAGCTATTTTGACTGGTATGGGCTAGATTTGTCACGCAGACCTGGCAACCCTGGCTATATGGACAGTTTAGAATTGTAGCGTACATTTTGCAGCTCAAATAAATCATTTTTATTTTTATAAAAAAAGCGAAACTAGTGTTTGTGTAACTCTATTATTGTTACGCGCCAAAATCGCGAAATGGCGCGAGTCACGCTATATTTTTTTCAATGGAAATGCGCGACTCGCGTTTTGTCTGCGTTTGATGACGTTACAATGTTTTGGTTCTGAATGAAAGCGTTTCGTCAAGTGAAGGGAACTTCGTGGACTCGCTACAACAGGTAAACATGTCACATGTGTGGATGCTATTGTAATCCTGTCTTGGAAATCGATTTTTATTTTTATTTTTACCGATCTTGTTTTCAGTTTATGCGTAAACGAAACGTCACTAGCATTATTTGTGTCTCACAGCTATCAGATAATCACAACAAGCTCTGTATTTTGTACTTTTATAAAAAAAGCTATGAAACAAAGTCTCAACTTTCAGATTATATTAGGTTTATTACGAAATACAAACAGTAAGTGTGTTTTTCCCCTCTAATGTGGGATCATATTACATATTCATTATGTTTACAAATTAATCTGTTCGTTTTTTATACATGTTTGAATAAATCTGTCATGTAAACACGTTTTTATTACAACCACCACTTCAATGTTTATATTCCAACAAGAAATATAATTAAATAATTAAAAAGTTTATATAAACCATATTTATTTGAGTGTTGATTATGAAATAAAATTATGAAGTGGTGATCTAATAAACTATTTTCGGTTAAATGTAAACTTTAATTTCAGTGTGTTGGTAAAACATTTACTAAATCAGACTTTATTTGCACATCTGTTTTGTGAGGAAACACACACGCACACACTAAATCACTGCACAGGCAGCACAAAACAAAACAAAAAAAACAGACACAGGATTCAGGGAACGATGCTTTGTTTTGAATATTTCACTGGCTCTTCTGTATAAATCCATGTGCATGTCTAAAACGGATGATTGTGGGGTTTCATAACTCAAATAGCTCTTAACTTGTTTCATAACACAACATTTAGTAGTATCGGGTCAGTCGAGTTGTTTGAGGCACTGGGCACGTCGCATATGGAGCCCATGCAGCGGTCAGAGGGAGTCGGTGGGTGTTTGCTGAGTCCTGTGAGTCACTCCCTCTCACAGCTGTGACACACACACACTGAAAACCCTCCATGCGAAACCATTATGAACCCACTGACCTCCTCCTTGGGACTCTCATGCACTGGTGCCATTAGAGATGGAAGCTTCTTTCTGCAACAGAATAAAAAAATAAATAAAACAACTTTTTATCTCACAATCCTGACTTTTTCAAAATTGTGACTGCGAGATATAAACTCAGAATTGTGATATGAACTCAAAAGATATAAAGACAGAATTTTACCCTTTTTTTTTGCAATTCCAAGTTTACATGTTGCAAATTAGTTTTCTCAAAATTTCAATTTTTTTTTTTTTTTCAGAATCGTGAAATGTGAGATATAAACTTGCAAGTGCATGAAAAAAATGAGTGAGATAAAAAGACACAATTACTCTTTTTTTTTTTCTTCACAGTGTATTTTGTGGCTGAAAAAAATGTCACAATTGTGGAATATAAACTTGAAAGAAAACTTGAGGAAAAAGTCTTAATTTTGAGATAAAAGGTTTAATTGATCTATTTTATTTTTTTATTCAGTGGTGAAAGCAAAAAAATATAGCTGCAAGCAGCGAATTACTGTGGTTCAAGCGTTTTAAGGCATTTAAGCACATATGAAATAAAGACATTATGTAGCAATTCCTTTTTTTGCAAATACAGGTAATTTACTTACCTGTAAATTTCTTAACTTAATTTACTATAGAAATATGTAACGTTTATGACTGTTGTAGCACCAGCTGTGGTCCGGTCTCTTTAAAACTTTGCATGCTTGTTAAGAATCACCTGTCGCATGTGCTCACCAGGTTTTGTGACGTTTTGAGTTTTTATTTAGCCTTTATAGGATTTTGGGTACACTTGGACATGCCCCTCTTTTAAGCAACCCCATTATAGCTTCCCAAAGGGTAAATTTAAACTCTTTTTATTTTTTTGATAATTATTGATGTAGAGAGTCCAGAGAATTGCACTGTAGTGTTTTATTCCAGATTGAGTGAAAAACCTAGTGTATTTTGTGGCTGAAAAAAATGTCACAATTGGCAGAAGAAAGGTCAGAATTGCAGAACATAAACTCGCAATTGCGAGAAAAAAGTCTTAATTGTGAGATAAAAGGTTTAATTGATCTGTTTTATTTTTTATTCAGTGGTGGAAGCAAAAAAAAAACAGCTGCAAGCAGTGAATTACTGTGGTTCAAGCATTTTAAGGCATTTAAGTACATATAAAATAAAGACATTTATGTAGCAATTCCTTGTTTTGCAAATACAGGTAATTTACCATAGAAATATGTAATGTTTATGACTGTAATAGTGCCAGCTGTGGTCCGATCTCTTTAAAACTTTGCATGCTTGTTAAGAATCACCTGTCACATGTGCTCACCAGGTTTTGTGAAGTTTTGAGTTTTCCTTTAGGCTTTTTTAGGATTTTGGGTACATTTGGACAAGCCCCTTTTCTAAACGACCCCATTATAGCTTCCAGATTGATTGAAAAACCTAGGACTAGTTCGCAAAAGTAGGTTTTTACATCATCTTGATCATTTAATTAACAATTTGATTGACAGCAGTTGTTCTAGAGGCAAAGTTGTATTTGAGTTCTATCATATGATACGAACATCATGTGTATGTGCGAAAAACCGAGCTATGCACAATCATTTACACTCTTGAAAATGCAATATTGCCCCCCAGTGGCTGATTTTGGGGCCGTGAGATAAACTTGCCCACCAAGGTTTCAATCCGATCGGCCTCTGTTAAACTCTTGAGCTCTTACATACGTGTTCTGAGTTTGGTGAAGATATCTCATGACGTTCAGGAGTTATAGGGATTTTACTCAATGTTTTGGCATCCTTTTGTAACAGTAAGTCAAAAATTCAATTTTTTTTTTTTTTTTTTTTTTTTTTTGATAATTATTGAGAATCTCCAGAGATTTTTTCTGCATTAGTTTGGTTCCGATTGGGTGAAAAACCTAGGACAAGTAGGTTTTTCAAAAAATCCAAAATGTCCAAAAATTTAAAACGCATTACTTTTCATAAAAAGTAGCTAAGTAACGTAATTAGTTACTTTTTTAGGGAGTAACACAATATTGTAATCCATTACTTTTAAAAGTAACTTTCCCCAACACTGGTGAGATGTACATTCTGCATTGCAATTAATTAAGTCATAACTGTGAGAAGAATTTTGAGATGCGAATTTGCAATTGTGAGAAAAAAGTTGCATGACCTTTTTTTTTGTTTTTTATTCTTTGGTTGAAGCAAAAAAAAATGTGAGTTAAGAATTTTTGCAATTGCATGAAAAAAAGTTTATATCTCACAATTCTGACTTTTCCCCATCAAAATTGCGAGTTTGTATGATCAAAAAGCGGCATAGATGAGTTTGAAGTGTGGTGTTTAAAATAACAGAGCAAACGAGAAAACTGTGACCTATAGTTCTCAATATGAAACATACAGACTTTTTTCTAAAATTGCACAATACACACAATCTTCCAGCCCAGGGTGAAGTCTTTATGTACATTTACATCGATTTGGGACAGATATTATGTATTTCATGTAAAACTCTGCAGTTTGCTTTCACATCACTAGCTTTAAAGATGCAACTTGCTGGCTAACAAATGCATTAATGTGATCAGCTGGATATAAACTAATGCAAGTAAACAACATGTGTAAACAACATGGATTTTTTACCGATTAACAATAGTTCCGCCAATCAAAACCGATACATCGGATCGGATAATTTTTTGTAACTCACAATTTTGAGTTTTATGTCCTGCATTTATTATTTTCTCTGAATTGCAAGATGTAAACTCATAATTGTGAGGTATGAGCGCGCAATTGCAATACTAAAAGTCAGACCCGATCAGATGTTGCATTTCTGCAGAAGTGTGTTGATGCTGGAGTTTCTCAGCGTTGGCAGGAGCTGCAGTCAAACGAATCTCTCCAGCAGTCATTAGAGCGAGCTCTGCTGGCGCGTGTCTCAGGATTGGACAGATGAAGCAGATGCGCCCGCAGGCCAGAGCCGGTCCACTTCAGCCTGTGTGTGTGTGTGTGTGTGTGTGTGTGAGATTCAGTGAGCAGTACAACACTGATAAGACAAAGAGAATGAGGGGAAGAATACTGTACACAGGAACTGTCCTACTGACTTTAAATGATGTTTTGGAATTTTTCGAGATTACGAATTTGCTTTCACATTTAATTTAATTTCTTGTAAAAAAGTTAGCAACATTTACTAGCAATTTCTGATTAAAAACTAATATGGTTTCTACTAGAGGTCGACCGATATTGGATTTTGGCCGATACCGATCAACTATCGGCAAAACCGATATATCGGTCAACCTCTAGTTTCTACATAATTTTTTGTGTATTCTGCAGTACTTCCACACTTAAAATAGAACATAACTAAAGTGTGGAGTGTGTGGGTTAACTAACAGCAGCAGAAATGTGTTAAATGCGTCAGTGAGTTTCAGGATCAGTCATTTCAAACATTTAATTTAGCTAGTAATCTATTGCTTTTTGACAACAATCAATGAGAGTTTTTAAAATGAATACTAAAAGAAAATTAAAATAGTAGTCTACTATTTAATAAAGGGACTGAACCATACTTTATAAAATAATACAAATGTGTTAATATTAAATATATATTGAGTGTGTTGAACTTTTGCAAAAACATAAAAATATAAATATAAAAATAATAATAAAATATACTAAAAATATAAATTATTTATTGTAAATAAAATTACAAGAAAATATTACAATTTCTGAGTGAAAATGTTTTCAGACTGAAAACTAAATATTTATTAAAAAAAAAAAAATATATATATATATATATATATATATATATATATATACAAATAATAAATAAGAATAAAAAATAATTATGTTTTAGTTAACTGCCACAATCTCAAAACTACTAAATAATTATAAAAAATATTACATTTTAAACAAAAATAACTAATGTCAAACATGTTGTAGTGCACTGCCACAACTATTGCAGCTATTCATTTATTGCTTTTTGACAGTAATCAACAATAGTTTTTAAAATGGATACTAAAAGGAAATTAAAATAGTGGTCTACTATTTAATAAAGGGACTGAACCATACTTTGCAAAAGAATAAAATGTGTTAATATAAAACAATAATAAAATATACTAAAAATATAAATTATTTATTGTAAATAAAATTACAAGAAAATATTACAATTTCTGAGTGAAAATGTTTTCAGACTGAAAACTAAATATTTATTAAAAATATACAAATAATAAATAAGCATAAAAACTAAATATGTTATAATGAACTGCCACAATCTCAAAACTACTAAATAATTATAAAAAAAAAGAAAAAAGAAAATATTTAATAAAAATAATTAAGATCAAATTTGTTGTAGTGCACTGCCACAACTAATGCAACTATTAATCTATTGCTTTTTGACAGCAATCAACGATAGTTTTTAAAATGGATACTAAAAGAAAATTAAAATAGTGGTCTACTATTTAATAAAGGGACTGAACCATACTTTGCAAAATAATAAATGTATTAATATTAAATGTATAATGAGCATTAAGGTTAGTTCGTAGTTCATTAATGTTAACAAAAGCAGCTTAAACATTTAAAAATATCAGTAAATGTTGAAATTAACACACTAAAAAGGAACAATACTTCTATTCTACAGCTTTTATCAATCTTAGTTAATGTTGCAAATGGACTCTTTTGTGAAGTGTTACCATTTCATGCACTACAAAAAAATTCTTATCCTACTTAGTATTTTTGTCTTGTTTTTAGTCAATATCTACAAAATTAACTAAATTAAGACTAAATTAAGTGCAGTTTGCGTAAAAAATAAATAAATAAATAAAAATTATCTGCCAGTGGGGTAGGTAAAATACTCGTTTAAGTGCATTTTGCTTAAAACAAGACTAAATATTCTATGTAATTTTGCTTGTCTAGTAAATGCATCTTAATTTAAGAATTGTTAGATATTTTTTGACTAGATACAAGACAAAAATACTAAGTAAGATGAGCCTTTTTTTGCGGTGTATTAACAGTCAAGCTAAAAATGTCTGTCTTTGAACATCTACACAAAAGCATAGTATTGAAATTACACTAGAACACTTGATGAATATCTAATCAAAATAATCAAATATTTTAGACACAAACGGAGTAAAAGCCCAGCGCCGCTTCCAGGAGATCTCCTATCAGTTATCACATACCGGACGCATTGCATTCAGTGCAAACGGCCTCCAAAACTATTATTTAATCACCAAATGGACATACGTTTATTTCTAGCATGATCAAAAAGCGGCATAGATGAGTTTGAAGTTCGGTGTTAAAACAACAGAGCGAACAAAAGAGAAAGAGCCATCTATAGCTCTCAATATGAAACATACAGATTTTATTAGAGCCACTTTATTAGAAAAATGTTTTGCTAAAAATGCACAATACACACAGTCTTCCAGCCGAGGATGAAGTCTTTATGTACATTTACCCGCTCTGTTCAGCGCCCAATCAACTATCGGCAAAACCGATATATCGGTCAAAGTTTCTACATCATTTTTTATGTATTCTACAGTGCTTCCACAGTTAAAACAGAATATAAATAACTAAAGTATGGAGAAAAGAATATGTGGGTTAACTAACAGCAGCAGAAATGTGTTAAATGCGTCAGTGAGTTTCAGGATCAGTCATTTCGAACATTTAATTTAGCTAGTAATCTATTGCTTTTGACAGTCAAGCCTGTTCCCCTGCTAGTTAACAAATGAAACTTTTTGTTTTCTTTCCTGTCCTCCCCCGTCTCTCCCTCCTCACGCTTTGGCCGTCGTCCAGAGCTCCTCAAACAATCGCCTGAGCGGCTGCAGCCAAGCCCTGATGGCCATAAACAAGATTGTGGAGCCGTTCGTCTCCACCTCCTGCAGGTCCTGACAGCTGTGGCGCAACACAACCGCTGGCAGCCACCGCACCTCCACCTGGACGCCAGCGATTACTGCGATACGAGCCACTTCTCATCTGCAGATCAGGTTTGAGGCGCTCCACGAACACGCAAATAAACTAGAGCTGCTCCATTAGGGCTGAAATCATAATCACGGTTATTGTGGTCGATATATTGAGATCAGGATTATTTCATGATTACTCATTGACTTTGGAAGCATCATGCATGTGTTGAACTTTTGCAAAAACATGCCTTTTCAGCAGTGCATTTCCTTAAACTTTCCCTAAACTTCAATTAAATCAATTAACAAAAACAAAAACAAACAAACATAAAAATATATATGCATATATACATTAATACATAATATAAAAATAATAAATAAGATCAAAATATAAATTATTTATTGTAAATAAAATTACAAGAAAATATTATATATTATTTACTTATTTTTGACTAAATATTTATTAAAAATATACAAATAATAAATAAGCATAAAAATTTAATATGATTTAGTGAACTGCCACAACTTCAAAACTACTAAATCATTTTTAAAAATATGAAAATATTTAATAAAAATAACTAATGTCAAACATGTTGTAGTTCACTGCCACAACCGGAAAACAGCTAAATATTTATTTAAAAAAAAAAAAAATCAGATCAAATATGTTATAGTGCAGTGCCGCAACTTGAAAATGACTAAATATTTATTACAAATATATAAAATAATAAATACAAATAATTAAGATCAAATATGTAGTAGTGTACTGCTAAATATTTACTAAAAATATAAAATTAATAAAATAAAACAAATTAAGATCAAATATGGCATAGTGCATTGCCATAACCTGAAAACAACATTTTTATTAAAAATTAAAAAATAATAAATAAAAATAATTAAGATTAAATATTTTGTAGTGCACTGCCCCAACCTGAAAACTACTCAATATAATATATAAAATAATAAACTAAAATAATTAAGATCGAATGTTGTCGTGCTCTGTTACAACCTAAAAACTACTAAATATTAAAAAAAAAAAAATATATATATATATATATATATATATATATATATATATATAAATATATAAATAAGATCAAATACATTGTAGTGTGCTGCCACAACTGGAAAATGACTAAAAATTTATTAAAAATAAAAAAATTATAAATAAAAACAATGAACTGCCACAACCTGAAATCGACTAAATATTTATTTTAAAATAATAAATAAAAACAAATAAGATTGTTGTAGTGCACTCCAACAACCTACTAAAAAAATACTAAATATTTATTAAAAATATAAAAGTAATTAAGGTCATCTATTGCCACAACTTACTGAAAACTCCTAAACAATGTATATTCAACCTTTTGGTAACCTATATTCATCCAACATGACGTTCTTGTTTTAAAACACCTGCTGCTTTTAGTCCCCAGCAGATAAAACTATGGTGAAGATGTCGAAACCCTTTCCTGCGCACTCGTGTTTAACATCAGAAGGTGTGTACGGTGCAGCGAGTGATAACTAACACAACTCGCATCACAATGAGATCTTTTATTCCAGTGGTAATTTGAGCAGGTCTATAATGAATCTGTAACCAAAGCCAATGAGAGTTGAAGAGTTCAGCTTGAGCTCCTCAGGCTGATTTTGACACATTTACACAGCAGACCTTCTCATTGGCTGTGGTAGTTGCCTTGGTGATCGTGTGATTGACAGGTTGGCACGGCTCTCGCTCGCCATTGGATGATGTCAATGCTTTAGTCGTACTGTAATCCAATCAAAATAAGAAGCAAAACATGATGAATCATTGACATATAAGGATTTTTGACAGGCCATTTTGTAAAATACAAAAAATAATAATATCTATTGTAATTAAGAAGTTTGTGTGCACATAAATTCATATTCATAAGAGATTTTAGTGGTTTTTCAGTGGTAGCCTTAAAAAAATGTCATGTGGTGCGACCATAATTTATATTAAAATTAATTCATTACCTTAACATGCTTAATTTTTTTTAGATGTTCTCAGTAATTAAATGGTTTAGAAACAAAATATTTGCATTTCTTTTGAGTTTTTGAAAATAATAGTGCTTAACTGCAGGGTCAGAAATAACATTAACATTTTTTTTTACTTTGCTTGGCCGTGGAATCTGGTAAAATAGATGAAAACAGTTATTAATAAATAATAAATTACTAATAAATGCATAATTAACAAACTAAAATGACATGCTTTAAATTATCTTTTTTTTTTTTAGCATTTTTTTTTTTTTTTTTTTTTTTGCATTTTTTCTTCTATTGCACAAAGATTAAACGTAAACCATCTGAAATGACTCAAGTTGCATATAAATCAATTCCAAATGATACAAAAATAAATTATTTTATGTATATAAACCATCAATTGAATATAAAAGGACAAAAACTGCCAGTCTGGAGCATATATCTATAATGGAAAACACTTTGCTCTGGTTGCACCACATGATATTTCACAGAATTGGCCACCTGAACAACAAGAGGTCACTATAAAATTAATAATATAAATAAATACTTGTAGCAATAACTTGATTTTGAATTCATTGATTTTTTTTTATTTTTTTTTTTTAGGTCATACCACATGACATCCAAATTTGGTAACTACATGCCAGCCATTAAAAAGTCTATATTTTCCAAATTTACAAGAGAGTTACAAATCTTCTTGTTGCTTCCATGGGTCTTTGACAAATTGGTATACGATGCAGTGTCCTATCTTTGAATGAATTTTAACAAAAAAGTTTCAAAATGGTAGTTTCTTGATGGTCGCACCACATGAGATTTCAAATAACCAAGTTTTTTTTTAAGTTAAAGTGAGTACATACATCGGAGAGGTACTTCATATATATGGCATCTTTTTTTACACATTTAAACAAATTTTTAACTTTTTTTTTTTTTTTTTTTACTTTGCTTGGCAGTGGAATCTTTTAAAATAGATTAAAACACTTATTAATAAATAAATAATAAGCTACTAATTATGCATAATTACCCAACTAAAATTACATGCTTTAAATTATTATTTTTATTTTATTTTATTTTTTATTTTTTTGCATTTTTTCTTATATTGCACAAAGATTAAACATAAACTATCTGAAATGACCCAAATTGCATAAAAATCTATTCCAAGTGATACTAAAATAAATTATTTTATGTAGATAAACCATCAGTTGAATATAAAAGGACAAAAACTGCCAGTCTGGAGCATATATCTATAATGTAAAACACTTGCAGTCATCGCACCACATGATATTTGGTTGCACCACATGATATATTTTAAATTCAGTCAGAATTTACAAGCACACAATTGTCCACCTGAGCAACAAAAGGTCACTATAAAATTTATAATAAAAATACTTGTAGAAATAACTTAGTATTCATTGTTTTTTGTTTATTTTTATTTATTAAATTTTTTTTTAGGTCATACCACATGACATCCAAATGTGGTAACTAAATACCAGCCATTAAAAAGCTATATTTTTTAATTTTCAAGAGAATCACAAATCTTTCAATTCTTGTTGCTTCCATGGGTCCTTGACAAAGTATCTTTGAATGAATTTTAACATAAAAGTCTCAAAATGGTTGTTTCTTGATGGTCGCACCACATGAGATTTCATAAAATGGAAATTATTGGACAAAGTTTGTTTGTATATTATGGAAATATAAATACAAATGCTTTGCAATTTTATGCAAGATTGCTAAAACACTTTGGAAACATGCCAAATAGTGCAAAAGTTATGGCCGGACTGTCACACCACATGATAATTTGACAATTTGAATAACAGAAAAATTAGAAATAACTACATTTTTTTGAAAGGTTAAAGTGAATACATACATGGGAGAGGTACTTCATATATATGGCATCCTTTTTTACACATTTAAACAAAAAAAAAACGCAATCAGACAGAAAATGTAAGCGGGATTAAACACTTCAGTAAACATCTAATAATTCAGTACTGACTGACTGTAACCTGTTTGGAGACAATGAAATAAAAATATATTTGAAGTCATTCTATGCACTTCCTGTGCAATAAAGCTCACAATGTAGGTGTGGAGCCGATAGTGATCAAGCAGCTGAAGCTCTTTCATGTCAGGCCTCAGAACAGCAGATGTGGTCGAGTTGAACCCGTGGCCTCTCCGCACACCGCCGCTGAGGTCGTCTACTGAGAAACGCTGGTGGTTTTTCTACCAAACTGCTCATCAGGGTTTAGATCTAGGTCTGAAAGACTGCGGCGACTTGATTCGGTGAAAAAACTTACTCAGAATCACACGAGAAAACCTCCCTCGACCTGCAGGGTTCAACTCCACATGACCTTTATTTATTCAGTTGAAAGTTCTAAATGGACTTTATCGAACCCTGAAACATTTCATTTTAATTTGGCATCTGGATTATCTTGCATTAGTAAGAAGGTACACGAGCGTTCAAGTTTGTGGTTGCCAGATTAACTCAAATCCTCCAGTCAGAGCTTTTCTCTTAAGGGGAGACACTGAAGGCAAAAGCATTTTTTTTATGCACCTGTCAAGTGCTTTTTATATATATATATATATATATATATATATATATATATATATATATATATATATATAAATAAAAATGCATATAGCTTTTTAATGGTTGGTATGTAGTTGCCACATTTGGATGTCATCTGGTATGACCTGAAAAAACAATGAATACTAAGTTATTTCTACAAGTATTTATTTTTATTATAAATTTCATAGTGACCTTTTGTTGTTCAGGTGGCCAATTCTGTGAAATATCATGTGGTGCAACCAAATATCTTGTGGTGCGACCATCAAAAAACTACCATTTTGAGACTTTTATGTTAAAATTAATTCAAAGATAGGACATTAGTCTCAAAATGGTAGTTTCTTGATGGTCGCACCACATGAGATTTCATAAAATGGAAATCATTGGACAAAGTTTGTTTGTATATTATGATGGACATATAAATACAAATGTTTAGCAATTTTATGATTACTGAAACACTTTGAAAATCATGCATTTTTTTTTTTTTTTTTTTTGCATTCTTTATTGCACAAAGATTAAACACAAACCATCTGAAATGACTCAAGTTGCATAAAAATATATTCCAAATGATACTAAAATAAAGTATTTTATGTATATAAACCATCAATTGAATATAAAAGCACAAAAACTGCCAAAAAAACACCTGTCAAGTTTGAGATTTTTTTTAGACTAGTGGAAAGAAAACATCCAAAAGACACTGCAAAGTGTTTCTTTTAAAGTACTTTATTTGAGCCAATAGATTTCAACTACAATACATATTTTTAAAGGCCATTTTCTCAAAATTATTTTTTTTCCTACACTGAGCCATAAATATCCACTTCAGTAGCACTTACACACATTAAACAACATTTTTATTCCTGTCTATATCCTTTTTTACAGAGAGATTTGTTCATATATATATATATATATATGGCCACATAAAATATTGACACTTTGGGCCCAATTTGGACATTTTTACTTAGGGGTGTACTCACTTTTGTGGCCAGCGGTATAGACTTTAATGGCTAGTTATTTTGAGAGGGCAGCAAATTTACACTGTAAAGCAAATTTACGCTGTATATACACACACAACACAATGTATATATATTTAACTTTTTTTTTTTTTAAAGAAGTCTGTTATGCTCATCAAGGCAGCATTTATTTGATCAAAATACAGCAAAAACTGTAATAATATAATATGTAATAATATGTAATAATGTTATTACAATACAGGTCCTTCTCAAAAAATTAGCATATTGTGATAAAGTTCATTATTTTCTGTAATGTACTGATAAACATTAGACTTTCATATATTTTAGATTCATTACACACAACTCGAAGTAGTTCAAGCCTTTTATTGTTTTAATATTGATGATTTTGGCATACAGCTCATGAAAACCCAAAATTCCTATCTCAAAAAATTAGCATATTTCATCCAACCAATAAAAGAAAAGTGTTTTTAATACAAAAAAAGTCAACCTTCAAATAATTATGTTCAGTTATGCACTCAATACTTGGTCGGGAATCCTTTTGCAGAAATGACTGCTTCAATGCGGCGTGGCATGGAGGCAATCAGCCTGTGGCACTGCTGAGGTGTTATGGAGGCCCAGGATGCTTCGATAGCGGCCTTAAGCTCATCCAGAGTGTTGGGTCTTGCGTCTCTCAACTTTCTCTTCACAATATCCCACAGATTCTCTATGGGGTTCAGGTCAGGAGAGTTGAGCACAGTAATACCATGGTCAGTAAACCATTTACCAGTGGTTTTGGCACTGTGAGCAGGTGCCAGGTCGTGCTGAAAAATGAAATCTTCATCTCCATAAAGCTTTTCAGCAGATGGAAGCAAGAAGTGCTCCAAAATCTCCTGATAGCTAGCTGCATTGACCCTGCCCTTAATAAAACACAGTGGACCAACACCAGCAGCTGACATGGCACCCCAGACCATCACTGACTGTGGGTACTTGACACTGGACTTCAGGCATTTTGGCATTTCCCTCTCCCCAGTCTTCCTCCAGACTCTGGCACCTTGATTTCCGAATGACGTGCAAAATTTGCTTTCATCAGAAAAAAGTACTTTGGACCACTGAGCAACAGTCCAGTGCTGCTTCTCTGTAGCCCAGGTCAGGCGCTTCTGCCGCCGTTTCTGGTTCAAAAGTGGCTTGACCTGGGGAATGCGGCACCTGTAGCCCATTTCCTGCACACGCCTGTACACGGTGGCTCTGGATGTTTCTACTCCAGACTCAGTCCACTGCTTCCGCAGGTCCCCCAAGGTCTGGAATCGGTCCTTCTCCACAATCTTCCTCAGGGTCCGGTCACCTCTTCTCGTTGTGCAGCGTTTTCTGCCACACTTTTTCCTTCCCACAGACCTCTTGCTTGAGGGTGTCAATGATGGCCTTCTGGACAGCAGTCAGGTCGGCAGTCTTACCCACGATTGCGGTTTTGAGTAATGAACCGGGCTGGGAGTTTTTAAAAGCCTCAGGAATCTTTTGCAGGTGTTTAGAGTTAATTAGTTGATTCAGATGATTAGGTTAATAGCTCGTTTAGAGAACCTTTTCATGATATGCTAATTTTTTGAGATAGGAATTTTGGGTTTTCATGAGCTGTATGCCAAAATCATCAATATTAAAACAAAAAAAAGGCTTGAACTACTTCAGTTGTGTGTAATGAATCTAAAATATATGAAAGTCTAATGTTTATCAGTACATTACAGAAAATAATGAACTTTATCACAATATGCTAATTTTTTGAGAAGGACCTGTATAAAATACCGTTTTTTATTTTAATATACTATAAAATATATTTTTTTCCTGAGATGCAAAGCTGAATTTTCATCAGCTGTTACTCCAGTCTTAAGTGTCACATGATCCTTTAGAAATCATTGTAATATGCTGATTTATAATTAGAATTAACAATGTTGGAAACAGTTGTGCTACCAAATATTTTTTGCAACCTGTGATTCTTTGTTTCAGGATTCTTTGAATAACAAAAAAGAAAAAAAAGAAAAAAGAACAGCATTTATTAAAAATAGACGTCTTTTCTAACAATGTAAATCTATGCTATCACTTTTTAATAATGTAACACATCCTTGGTGAATAAAAGTATTAATTTCTTTCAAAAAAAAAAAAAAAGAATACAAATTTACTGACCCTAAACTTTTGAACAGTAGTGTATATTGTTAGAAAGCCTTTCTATTTTAAATAAATGCTGTTCTTTTTAACCTTTTATTGATCAAAGAATCCTACAAATATTATGCAGCACAATTGTTTCCAGCGCTGAAAATAAATTATCATATCAAGACTGGTGACAATTCTGAAAATTCAGCTTAAATTACAAATATAAATTAAATTTTAATGTATGTTAGTATAGAAACACATTGTTTAACATCGTAATAATATTTCACAATATTATTTTCTTCTCTGTATTTTTGATCAAATGAACACAGCCTTGATGCACATAAAAAACTTTTTTAAAAAACATAAAAAATCTTACCGATCCCAAACTTTTGAGCAGTAGTGTTTGTGTTTGCTTGATTATATACAATGAAATAGATTTTATTCCCCCAAAATTAAAAAAAAATATATTGTTTTCTGTCTAAGTATTTTCTGAATTATATAAAAAATTAAAATAAAAAAATAAATTAAATTTTAATTTAGTTAGTTTAGTTAATTTAGTATTTTTCTTCCAAAAATGTATGAGATTGGCACATATCTAATTAAATAATGCCTCATTTGCATTTGTAAACTTAGAATTTTAGAAAATGTGTAATACAAAATATGTTTGCAATTATCAATATAATCAATCAACTGGGTAAGGTAACTATTAGTACATTTTTGTACCCTATTTACCTGCAGTGTCACCTTAAGTTGGCGTTCTCTGCACTTGCATTGACTTTTATAGCATAATTAATGAAGCTATTTTATTTAAAACAAGATGTGTTGAACATTGCAGGATGCTTCTGTTATTTAAGTGCAAAACAGACAAATGTTGACTATCTGTGCTGTTATTTTGGCCACAGTTGCAGTCTGAATAAGCGTCTTCTAAGTCATTTTTCTGTCTGAAACGTTAGTTTTAAACTTAATGCACTTTACACATCCCATGAAGGTTTTTGTTTAACACACCAAAGCCAAAGCACACATTTATTCCAAGCTGAGTTGTCATATTTTTACTCTTGAAAACATTAAAGTCTTGTTGTGAGAGGAGAGCTGGAGTAGCAAGCGCTGCAAACGCTTATCCAAAACACGAGATAAGACTCGCTGTAAATAATCGTAGGAAAGCCAGACGCGAGACTATTGTTTTGGCAACCGCTGACCTGTCATAATTCTCAGGCTCTGACGGGATTAGCAGTCCTGCGATAAGCTCGTCCATGCTGTCGCTGGTTCGGACAATAACTCATATTATCTGTCCTGTCCTAAGCGCTGGCATCTTCCCTCGAGGGCCGGACGAGTCAGATGGACGAGATTAGCTCTCGTTGACTTCGGTCCATTTAGTGACCTGAGGAACAAAGACTGAGGCTTTAGTTTGTGACATCTGATGGGTTCAGAAGCTTTAGGAGACGATAAACTGTGTTGGGATAACCCATTACAAGTATATCAGTCAGATTACTTTTCTCAAGTAACTAGTAAAGTAGCGCATTACTTTTTATTTTACAAGAAAAGATCTCAGTTACTTTTCCAAATAAGTAACGCCAGTTACTTTTTTTTCCCCAGTTATTGATTAAAAGCTCTCCTGTCCCCATGTTGAGAGAAATCGGGAGTAAGATGTTGCATGCATTAATTAATGTGTTGATTCAGTATTATTCAAAATGAATAAAAACAGTGAAATGCAACTCAGAATATGATGCAAACCTGCATTAATTAAATATGTTAAGTAGTACAGTTATCTTTTATGTATTTAATCCAATTTTATTAACCAGTGTCTTTGCTTCTGACCTTTAATGATCCAATGCAACCATACTAATAAGCAAAAAATACTTAAAATAAAACTAACATTTGTTTTTCTTTAGTTTTTTATTGCTGAAGAGTGTTGAACTTTCTTCTTCTGCGGTCTACTTTACAGACGTTAATTTATTTTTTCTTCAGTCTGAGGCTTTTGGAGCGAAATAGCTTTTACATTTGCCAAAAATAGAACTTTTTATATTAAAAACAAACAAGCAAACACTGCTCAGAATTTAAAAGTAACGCAAAAGTGATGCAACGCATTACTTTCCAAAAAAGTAACTAAGTACCGTGATTAGTTACTTTTTTAGGGAGTAACTCAATATGTAATGCATTACTTTTAAAAGTAACTTCTCCCAACACTGATGATAAACACAAGTATTTCTTCTGGAAATTAGACCGTTTCACTGTCTTGACATCATAGAGAAGTTAAAAGGCCTAGTACTAATGCAGTTCTCATACGTCATCAGCTGTTTGGTCCAAACACAAGTCATTGCAAGAGATGGGATGAATGCATTATACTATAACATGTAAATCATATGTCAAAATCTGATCTGTGTTAAAAAAAAAAAAAAAAAAAAATGAGATTTTGATTTGATTTGTTTGATTTGTAAATGAAGCATATAAGGAAAATCACAAGCAATTTGTTATTAAAACCAGCAAAATTCATAGTACACAAGAAGTGCTGATTGTTTAGGCCATCGTTTTTAAAACTAAATTACACAAATTCCAAAAAATGCATTTATGCATATATGCATTTATAAATGTGAACAAATCACAAATCAAAAAAAAAAGCTCAAAAACATTTTTTTTGTTATTAAAGCCAGCAAAATTTATAGTACACAAGAAGTGCTGACTGTTTAGGTCATCACTTTTAAAACTAAATTACACAAATTCCAAATCTATCTATCTAATAAACAACAACAAAAAATGCATTTATGCATATATGCATTTATAAATGTGAACAAATCACCAAAAACAAAAGAAAATCCCAAAATGTCTAGGTGCATAAACCACAATAAATCAAAAAATGCAAAAAGTTGCAAAAAAGGCCCACGGTGAGGGTGAGGGGAGCGGGAGGGGAAGCAAATGTGAGATAAAAACACGAAATAAATTAATGTACACTACCAGTCAAAAGTTTTTGAACAGTAAGATTTTCAATATTTTTTTTAAAGAATTGTCTTCTGCTCACCAAGCCTGCATTTATTTAATCCAAAGTACAGCAAAAACAGTAACATTTTGAAATCTTTTTACTATTTAAAATAACTGTTTTCTATTTGAATATGTTTTAAAATGTAATTTATTTCTGCATTTTCAGCATCATTACTCCAGTCTTCAGTGTCACATGATCCTTCAGAAATCATTCTAATATACTGATTTGCTGCTCAAAAAACATTTATTATTATTATTATTATTATTATTATTATGTTGAAAACAGCTGAGTAGAATTTTTTTCAGGTTCCTTTGATGAATAGAAAGTTCAGAAGAACAGCATTTATCTGAAAAATTATACTGACTCCAAGCTTTGAAATGGTATAGTTCACATGTTTCAAAATGCTAATCGTTGGGTCTTTCTGTTCATCAAAGAATCCTGAAATAAAAAATAATATTTTGAACAGAAAATCAGTATATTAGAATGATTTCTGAAGGATCATGTGACACATGAAGAATTTAACTTTGATCAAAGGAATAAATTACATTTTAAAATATATTCAAATAGAAAGCAGTTATTTTCAGTAGTAAAAATATTTAACAGTATTACTGCTTTTGCTGTATTTTGGAATAATATGCATGCAAAATGTGGGCTTGGTGAAAAGAAAACTTTTAAAAGCACTAAAAAAACATTTTAAATTTTACTGTACAAAAACTTTTGACTGGTAGTGTAAATTCATAAATAATTAAAAATTGAGTGGAAAAATGGCAAAATAAAAAGAAGTAACAGTTTTCATCAGTGTTACAATTTCTTTTTTTATGCTTTCATTGTTTTTTTTTTCTCGTTTTACAAAAATAAAACGATACTTTAATTTAGATTATAAACTCATTGTGTTGTATAAGTAGCACTGACAGTATCATCAGTGAAACTTTAGGTGCCTGAATGCGTAAGTGTAAAATGTAAATTCTTAAAAAAAAAAAAATTTTTAAAAAAAAAGCTAAAATAATGAGAAGACGTTCAAGCAAAAATGTTCTTTTTATTTTTTCAGTGGGTTTTAAAGAAAAAGTAAATAATGTCTCTCAGTGAACTTCAAAACATGGCCTTCTTAGTTGCCTAAATTTTTGCTTAAATGCCTAAATGTAAAATGTAAATTCATAAACGCATTTAAAATGCTACAATAATTCTTGCTGGAGAAATTATTTTTCTTTTTATACTTTCAGTGGGTTTTATTCTCATTTTAAACAATAATTGTATAGAGAAAGTGCATTCTCTCAATTTACCTGGATTATAAACTCATCATACTTTATTGATGGATGTTAGAAATGCATTAAAAGTAGTTTGTGCACGGCAGTGAAACTTGTCAAAAGGTTATTATCTGTCAATATCAATCTAAGAACGTAAAGTAAATAATGTCTCTCAATGAACTTCAAAACATGGCCTTCTTAGTTCCTTACATTTTTGCTTAAATGCCTAAATGTAAAATGTAAATTCATAAACGCATTTAAAAAGCTACAATAAAGAGAAAAAAAAATCTTGCTGGAGAAATTCTTTTTCTTTTTTACTTTCAGTGGGTTTTATTCTCATTTTATACAATAATTGTATAGAGAAAGTGCGTTCTCTCAACTTACCTGGATTATAAACTCATCATACTTTATTAATGGATGTTAGAAAATTAAAAGCAGTTTGTGGTTGTCAGTGAAACTTGTCAAAAAACTTGTCAATCTAAGAACTTAAAGTAAATAATGTCTCCCAGTGAACTTCAAAACATGGCCTTCTTAGATGCCTACAATTTGGCATAAATGCATAAATGTAAATGCATAATGACAATAAAAAATGCTTTCAAAGTAGGGTACCATCAGTGAAACCTGTCAAAAGTGCATTCAAATGAACAGAGGTTATCTGTGACATCTCCACAAGCAAAGTCATAGCGAAACTCTCCTGCTTTCAAGCTGTTTTTGCATTTTTTGCACTGCATTGATTGTCACGAACCTGTAGTCTCACTCTGGCAGCTAATGTGCTTTTTTTTTGCTGAAAAAAGAAAAACCAACAATGTAAAGAAACTGGTTCCCGGAGGAACAGAGCGTCAGTGTTCTCTCAGACTCGGGAACAAAGGCGTGTGACGGTGATTTTCCTGACGCCGGGGGGTAAAAGCAGCATGAATGCGGTTGGCTGGTGTCCAGAGGTTTGGGTTAATCATTAGTGTCCACCCAACACTAAACGTCTCTCATGTGTGACTGACACAATCCCACAACCTCTGCTGACTTTCTCTTTACGGGACGGCTTTGATTGAGCTTGCCCGCTAGGTTGCTTAGACTTTATTTTTAACTTTCTTTCAGCTGTTTTTTTCTTTGGACGAGGCTAATTACTCCAGCGTAGATCACAAACAGCAGTGGAGAAACGTGATCTGGTCGGACGCCACATGGGACAAATTTATTTGTTTGTCCAGCAGGGGTTCACGGTTCTCTCAGCGATACTCGCCCGAGGGATTGTGTAAACCGAGATGAGGCAGAGATGTTTTGTCAAGCGTGCGGACGTGTATTTGTTAATAATTCCACAAGGATACGCCACTTTGCGAAGCGTAATACCAAATCAATCATTTTAACTGTTACTGAGTAAATATTTTGTGCGTTTGATAAAAACAAGATAAACGGATTGCTAGATGTC
Organism: Cirrhinus molitorella; assembly: GCA_033026305.1. Lineage (NCBI taxonomy): Eukaryota > Metazoa > Chordata > Actinopteri > Cypriniformes > Cyprinidae > Cirrhinus > Cirrhinus molitorella. Next base: position 35,391,438 of record CM065135.1, read on the forward strand.
GTGCTGGTCGTCAGTGCAGAAGGAGTCCAGGTCAGAGAGTTTAAAACAAACAATTTCTCATTAGCACTGAAAACGTAAACATGAAGGCATAAGAAATATGCTATAGCTCAGTGGTTTCTCTTATATATCTCAGAAGACTTCGTGAAGCTCATTGTATCAACTTTGTCTCAGATGTTTCTCCTAACATTAAGAAAAACATAAATCACATCCAGTAAGAGTAGACAGAGCTGTAAAATTAACGTGGAGCAGGTCATTCTCTCCAGGTCTCCATTTGATCTCACTTTATGTACCTGTATGTATCAACTTTGTCTCAGATGTTTCTCACAAAATCCCTGAGGCAAAATAACAACAGACACAAATGAGTCAATAGTTGTCTTATTTTGATCTTCTCAATTTGATGGATAAAATGTGTCATGAGTTCATTTTGAGATCTGTGACTGCAGACAAATTTGAGCACAGTTTGAGACATTCTTGAGATCTCTTCTGAAACTCTAGAGGAGACAGAACTGTCTTTTTCTCAGGAGAAACATCTGAGAAGCAGGTCTCCAAAAGCCTCTGTTTGATCTCACTTCATTTACCTGTTGTTATAAACTTTGTCTCAAATGTATCTCATAAACATTCATGAGCTCATTTTGAGATCTTTTAAGTTTTGATTGCAGACAAATTTGAGCACAGTTTGAGACATTGCTGAGATCTGTTCTGAAAGACAGATCTGTCTTTTTCTCAGGAGAAACATCTGAGAAACAGATCTCTGAAAATCTCAATTTGATCTCATTTCATTTATCTGTATGTTTCAAGTTTGTCTCAGATGTTTCTCACAAAATCCCTGAGACAAAATAACAACAGACACAAATAAACCAATGGTTGTCATATTTTGATCTTCTCAATTTGATGGATAAAATGTTTCATGAGTTCATTTTGAGATCTGTGACTGCAGACAAATTTGAGCACAGTTTGAGACATTTTTGAGATCTCTTCTGAAACTCTAGAGGAGACAGATGTGTCTTTTTCTCAGGAGAAACCTCCAAAAGTCTCCATTTGATCTCACTTCATTTACGTGTGTATTAACTTTGTCTCAGGTGTTTCTCCTAACATAAAGAAAAACCCAAATGAGTCACATCCAGTAAGACTAATTTGAGCACAGTTTGAGACATTGCTGAGATCTGTTCTGAAAGCCTAGAGGAGGCGGATCTGTCTTTTTCTCAAGAGAAACATCTGAGAAACAGATCTCTGAAGGTCTCAATTCGATCTCACTTTACTTATCTGTATGTATCAACTTTGTCTCAGATGTTTCTCACAAAATTGAGGCAACATAACAGACACAAATGAGTCAATAGTTGTCATACTGTAAGAGTTAAACACTATAAAATTCAAATTGAGATCATTTGATCTTCATAATCTGATGGATACAATGTTTAATGAGTTCATTTCGTGATCTGTGACTGCAGACAAATTTGAGCACAGTTTGAGACATTCTTGAGGTCTCTTCTGAAACTCTAGAGGAGACAGATCTGTCTTTTTCTCAGGAGAAACATCTGTTGAAGCAGGTCTCCAAAAGCCTCCGTTTGATCTCACTTCATTTACCTGTTGTTATAAACTTTGTCTCAAATGTATCTCATAAACATTCATGAGCTCATTTTGAGATCTTTTAAGTTTTGATTGCAGACAAATTTGAGCACAGTTTGAGACATTGCTGAGATCTGTTCTGAAAGACAGATCTGTCTTTTTCTCAGGAGAAACATCTGAGAAACAGATCTCTGAAAATCTCAATTTGATCTCATTTCATTTATCTGTATGTTTCAAGTTTGTCTCAGATGTTTCTCACAAAATCCCTGAGACAAAATAACAACAGACACAAATAAACCAATGGTTGTCATATTTTGATCTTCTCAATTTGATGGATAAAATGTTTCATGAGTTCATTTTGAGATCTGTGACTGCAGACAAATTTGAGCACAGTTTGAGACATTTTTGAGATCTCTTCTGAAACTCTAGAGGAGACAGATGTGTCTTTTTCTCAGGAGAAACCTCCAAAAGTCTCCATTTGATCTCACTTCATTTACGTGTGTATTAACTTTGTCTCAGGTGTTTCTCCTAACATAAAGAAAAACCCAAATGAGTCACATCCAGTAAGACTAATTTGAGCACAGTTTGAGACATTGCTGAGATCTGTTCTGAAAGCCTAGAGGAGGCGGATCTGTCTTTTTCTCAAGAGAAACATCTGAGAAACAGATCTCTGAAGGTCTCAATTCGATCTCACTTTACTTATCTGTATGTATCAACTTTGTCTCAGATGTTTCTCACAAAATTGAGGCAACATAACAGACACAAATGAGTCAATAGTTGTCATACTGTAAGAGTTAAACACTATAAAATTCAAATTGAGATCATTTGATCTTCATAATCTGATGGATACAATGTTTAATGAGTTCATTTCGTGATCTGTGACTGCAGACAAATTTGAGCACAGTTTGAGACATTCTTGAGGTCTCTTCTGAAACTCTAGAGGAGACAGATCTGTCTTTTTCTCAGGAGAAACATCTGTTGAAGCAGGTCTCCAAAAGCCTCCGTTTGATCTCACTTCATTTACCTGTTGTTATAAACTTTGTCTCAAATGTATCTCATAAACATTCATGAGCTCATTTTGAGATCTTTTAAGTTTTGATTGCAGACAAATTTGAGCACAGTTTGAGACATTGCTGAGATCTGTTCTGAAAGACAGATCTGTCTTTTTCTCAGGAGAAACATCTGAGAAACAGATCTCTGAAAATCTCAATTTGATCTCATTTCATTTATCTGTATGTTTCAAGTTTGTCTCAGATGTTTCTCACAAAATCCCTGAGACAAAATAACAACAGACACAAATAAACCAATGGTTGTCATATTTTGATCTTCTCAATTTGATGGATAAAATGTTTCATGAGTTCATTTTGAGATCTGTGACTGCAGACAAATTTGAGCACAGTTTGAGACATTTTTGAGATCTCTTCTGAAACTCTAGAGGAGACAGATGTGTCTTTTTCTCAGGAGAAACCTCCAAAAGTCTCCATTTGATCTCACTTCATTTACGTGTGTATTAACTTTGTCTCAGGTGTTTCTCCTAACATAAAGAAAAACCCAAATGAGTCACATCCAGTAAGACTAATTTGAGCACAGTTTGAGACATTGCTGAGATCTGTTCTGAAAGCCTAGAGGAGGCGGATCTGTCTTTTTCTCAAGAGAAACATCTGAGAAACAGATCTCTGAAGGTCTCAATTCGATCTCACTTTACTTATCTGTATGTATCAACTTTGTCTCAGATGTTTCTCACAAAATTGAGGCAACATAACAGACACAAATGAGTCAATAGTTGTCATACTGTAAGAGTTAAACACTATAAAATTCAAATTGAGATCATTTGATCTTCATAATCTGATGGATACAATGTTTAATGAGTTCATTTCGTGATCTGTGACTGCAGACAAATTTGAGCACAGTTTGAGACATTCTTGAGGTCTCTTCTGAAACTCTAGAGGAGACCGATCTGTCTTTTTCTCAGGAGAAACATCTGTTGAAGCAGGTCTCCAAAAGCCTCCGTTTGATCTCACTTCATTTATCTGTTGTTATAAACTTAGTCTCAAATGTATCTCATAAACATTCATGAGCTCATTTTGAGATCTTTTAAGTTTTGATTGCAGACAAATTTGAGCACAGTTTGAGACATTGCTGAGATCTGTTCTGAAAGACAGATCTGTCTTTTTCTCAGGAGAAACAGATCTCTGAAAATCTCAATATGATCTCACTTCATTTACCTGTATGTATCAACTTTGTCTCAGATGTTTCTCACAAAATCCCTGAGACAAAATAACAACAGAAACAAATAAACCAATGGCTGTCATATTTTGATCTTCTCAATTTGATGGATAAAATGTTTCGTGAGTTCATTTTGAGATCTGTGACTGCAGACAAATTTGAGCACAGTTTGAGACATTCTTGAGACCTCTTCTGAAACTTTAGAGGAGACAGATCTGTCTTTTTCTCAAGAGAAACATCTGAGAAACAGATCTCTGAAGGTCTCAATTTGATCTCACTTCATTTAAATGTGTGTATTAACTTTGTCTCATGTGTTTCTCCTAACATAAAGAAAAACCCAAATGAGTCACATCCAGTAAGACTAATTTGAGCACAGTTTGAGACATTGCTGAGATCTGTTCTGAAAGCCTAGAGGAGGCGGATCTGTCTTTTTCTCAGGAGAAACATCTGAGAAACAGATCTCTGAAAGTCTCAATTTGATCTCACTTCATTTACCTGTATGTATCAACTTTGTCTCAGATGTTTCTTGCAAAATAACAACAGATACAAATGAGTCAATAGTTGTCATGTTTTGATCTTCACAATTTGATGGATAAAATGTTTCATGAGTTCATTTTGAGATCTGTGACTGCAGACAAATTTGAGCACAGTTTGAGACATTCTTGAGATCTCTTCTGAAACTCTAGAGGAGACAGATCTGTCTTTTTCTCAGGAGAAACATCTGAGAAGCAGGTCTCCAAAAGCCTCTGTTTGATCTCACTTCATTTACCTGTTGTTATAAACTTAGTCTCAAATGTATCTCATAACATTCATGAGCTCATTTTGAGATCTTTTAAGTTTTGATTGCAGACAAATTTGAGCACAGTTTGAGACATTCTTGAGATCTCTTCTAAAACTCTAGAGGAGACAGATCTGTCTTTTTCTCAGGAGAAACATCTAAGAAACAGACCTCTGAAAGTCTCAATTTGATCTCACTTAATTTACCTGTATGAATCAACTTTGTCTCAGATGTTTCTCACAAAATCCCTGAGACAAAATAACAACAGACACAAATGAGCCAATGGTTGTCATATTTTGATCTTCTCAATTTGATGGATAAAATGTTTCTTGAGTTCATTTTGAGATCTGTGACTGCAGACAAATTTGAGCACAGTTTGAGACATTCTTGAGATCTCTTCTGAAACTCTAGAGGGAAGTTTCATTTCAACTTCATCAACTTTGTCTCGGATGTTTCTCATTAAAATTCCTGAGGAGAAAAGTTAAAATGGATCCTGAAATAAAAACAGACAAATGAGTCAATAGTTGTCATACTTTGAGAATATAGAGCAATACAATTTTCTAAATTTGATTACAGACATTAAGATCAAATCTGAGCACAGATTGCAATCTCATCTGAGACTCTTGAGGAGACACATGAGATTATTGGGAAAAGTTAAGAAAAACATCTAAAAAAGCAGGTGTCATTTCATTTAACTGTACCATTTACCAGCTTTTTCTCAGATGTTTCTCCTAAAAAAAAAAATTCATTCCGAGATCTGCGTTTTAATTACACACATTGTCTCAATCTGAGCTCATCTGAGACTCTCGAGGAGACACATGTGAGATTAATGGAGCCTTTTACTCAGGAGAAACACCTGGTACATTCAGCAAAAGTATTCACTTGATCTCACTTCTGTCTCAGAGAATGTTATTACTAATATGAGATATTAAACAGACTCCATTTGTGATTTTCCTTCTTGTGGAAAGAGTTTCCTCTCAGGAAAATGGTAGTTTAGCATCAGATGTGTTCTCCATGTTTGAAAAGATGATGTTTGTAAAGCATTTGGATTCAGTTGTTATCTGTGTGTTTGGCCGTAAATGTACAAGCGCTCGTTGTGACCTTGTGCTGAACCGCACTCAGCCTGGGGTTTTACGATCTACACATCATGGTCGTTCACCCCAAACCAAACTGGGTTGGCAGAGTGGCGTCAAGTGGTTAACAGCACAGGACAAACTACACGGATCCACTCGTGAACTCTTGAACCCAGAGAAAAAAACTAAATGTCACTCGTTGACTCGCTCACTGGGTTTTGAGCATCTGTGTTTTGTGTCAGCCTGTGTTTGTAGGTGGAAGTCCAAGATTATGAGCATCTAATGAATTTTCATGAAGCCTGGAGGAGTGTTATTATAGTTAACTAAAACTAAATCCATTAAAAAACACTTTTTTGCTACTTAATATAAAATAATTGAATCTTATTGTATTTTAGCTAATTGCCAAGGAAACATTTTCTAATTTTCATGTTGTTTCATGATGTACTAAAATAACTAAAACTACAACGGAAATAAAATTAATTTAAATGATCTAGACATTTAAAATAAATAAAACCAATACAAATGACAAAACACACAACAAAATTACCAAAATGTAACTAAAATTAAAAAAAAAAAAAAAACTAATGAAAATATAAAAACTAATTCACAGAGGTCAAAGGTCATCTGAAGGTACAGGGGTCAGATTAATATAGGCAGACAGGAATGTATCAGAGCAGGATAAATAAAAAAATATATATTATGTATTTATATTAATACATTTCTCGTTTTCATTTATTTTAACTTGATGCGCTAAAATAAAAACAGAAATAAAAAAAGTGTAAAAAAAATATAGACATATTGTTAATAAAAAGAACTAAAACACAACAACAAAATCAAAAACTAAAATTTAAAAGAAAATGGAAATATAAAAATAAAAACTAATTCAAAATGTCAAAGGTCATCTGAAGGTGCAGGGGTCAGATTATTATTATTATAGACAGACAGGAATGTATCAGAGAAAAGAAATAAAGTATGTATTATTTATATGAATACATTTCTCATTTCATTTATTTTAACTTGATGCACTAAAATAACAAAAACAGAAATAAAAATGAATAAAATCTATAGACATATTGCTAATAAAAATTACAAAAATAAAATAAAAAACTAAAATTTAATTGGAAATATAAAAATAAAAACTAATTGAAAATGTCAAAGCAGCCGGTTGTTGAGGTCAAAGGTCACCTGGAGGTGCAGGGATCAGATTAATATAGACAGACAGGAATGTATCAGAGCAGAATAAATAAAAAAAAAAATAATAATTATGTATTTATTTATATTAATACATTTCTCATTTTCATTTATTTTAACTCTGCACTAAAATAACAAAAACAGAAATAAAAATGAATAAAAGCTATATATACATTGCTAATAAAAATGACAAAAACAAAATCAAAAACTAATATTTCATTGGAAATAGAAATAGAAAAACTAATTTGAAATATCAAAGCAGCTGGTTGTTGAGGTCAAAGGTCATCTGTAGGTGCAGGGGTCAGATTAATATAGAAAGACAGGAATGTATCAGAGCAGGATAAATAAATAAAAAAAAAAATAATAATAATGATGATGTATTATTTATATTAATACATTTTTTATTCTCATTTATTTTAACTCTGCACTAAACAAAACCAGAAATAAAAATGAATAAAAGCTATATATACATTGCTAATAAAAATGACACAACTAAAATTTAAATGGAAAAATAAAAATAAAAACTAATTCAAAATGTTGAGGTCAAAGGTCATCTGAAGGTGCAGGGGTCAGATTAATATACAGAAAGGAATGTATCAGAGGAAAAAAAAATATGTTGTATTATTTATATGAATACATTTCTTGTTTTCATTTATTTTAACTCGATGCACTAAAATAACAAAAACAGAAAAAAAGCTGTAGACTGTTAATAAAAATGACAAAAGCACAAACAAACAAAAACTAATTCAAAATGTGACAGCAGCTGGTTGTTTAGACACATGCTCATAGAGGTCAAAGGTCATCTAGAGGTGCAGGGGTCAGATTAATATAGACAGACAGGAATGTGTCCGAGCAGCATAAATAAAAACAAAATAAAAAGCAATGATGTATTATTTATAATAATATATGTTAATTAATTAGATATTGTTATATAAACAAGATGTAAAATAAATAAGTACTTCTTTATTATCATGCACATGTCTTTTCTCTGTCATGTGGGTACAGATAGAGACTATCATGTTTCAGACATAAACGAGTGCACTACAGTTAAACTTGCGCTGATTTTGCTGTAAGGCAGATTGATTCTCCCGGTAGATTCGGCCCGTTTGATTGCTGCAATGCAAAGGTACAAGAGCGAATCTAAAACCCCAGAATTAAGGCCAGATAGACTCCCTGAACCCACACTTATAAACGGAGTAATAATAGCTGGGGATAAATGAAAACAGAAAAAACTCTATCCACGGTTCAGAGGTGGCAGCTGTGTGTCTCTCTCAGCACGAATCTTTTCTGGAGTCCGGCCTGAAACGCAAGAGCCAGAGAGTGAAAACGCTAGAAAAACAATCACAGGCTGAACGGTGAAAGCCGGAGTTTCGGCGGAGAGCCAAGAGCAACATCTCAAGCGCAGAGAGACGGAGAGAGAGACGGTCAGGGCTGTTTGTAAAGTCAACCATCACTGGTACTAGTGCTCATTGTGTTTAGTGTTCGAACAAACCCCTGACACGAGTGTTAAACGTCACGCAACATACATGCAGCGTAGCGTCCGTGTTTAATCGAATGCGGACCCGACATGCATCGACTCAAGGGGGCGCTAGAGTTTCCTTCAAATCTCTCATAGACTGCTTTTTGTAGGACAAAATCCATAAACGGACAACAATCCTTCATCCTGAAGTCAGTGGGCTTTTGAATGTTTGTTTTTTCTGGTTAAACGCCTGAAATAAAGTCTGTGTTTAACACAAGCTCAAGATTAGGCCTGTCACGATTATTAATTAACTGTCTGATTGCATCCATGCAGACAACCGTGATTATTGCGCTTCTTTAGCAACCACAAAAAAGCCTGCGCATTCATATAGGCCATGTAAACACTGTAAGTTTCAGGAGTGACAACAGCGTTTATATCCCCTAAAAGACTCGAAACTGCATGATTGACAGCTTGGAAACCATAGCAACGTTTTGCCGCTTCGCACGTTTACTATCTGTTATTGTGACAAAAGTAATAGTGACAAAACGCTCGCTATTTTCAGCAGTTTAACTATAGAACGGTGAAAAAAATTGATTTTTTTTTGTCCGTTAAAAATACGTTTTTGTTTTTTAATGTAATGAACAGCGGCCAGCGGAAGACTTCTGTTTAATCAGTTTGCCTTCTCAAATCATCACGACTTGCCTACAAAACGTTACAAACAGAGCTTTTGTAAAATAAAGAAAACAAACATGATGTGCTTTCTGCCGTCTCGTTCTTGAACAGGAGCGCTTCACAAAAATTGAACGAAACTCAGTGAATACATGCCCCACAGACATGATTTATATATATATATAGAGAGAGAGTTGTGCTCAAAAGTTTACATACCCCTTGCAGAATCTGCAAAATGTTAATTATATTAGCAAAATAAGAGGGATCATACAAAATGCATGTTATTTTTTATTTAGTACTGACCTGAATAAGATATTTTACATAAAAGACATTTACATATAGTCCACAAGAGAAAACAATAGTTGAATTTATAAAAATGACCCTGTTCAAAAGTTTACATCCCCTTGATTCTTAATACTGTGTTGTTCCCTGAATGACCCACAGCTGTGTTTTTTGTTTAGTGATAGTTGTTCATGAGTCCCTTGTTTGTCCTGAACAGTTAAACTGTCTGCTGTTCTTCAGAAAAATCCTTCAGCTCCCACAAATGATTTGGTTTCCAGCATTTTTGTGTATTTGAACCCTTTCCAACAATTACTGTATGATTTTGAGATCATCTTTTCACACTGAGGACAACTGAGGGACTCATATGCAACTATTACAGAAGGTTCAAACACTCACTGATGCTCCAGAAAAAAACATGCATTAAGAATTGAAATGTGTTTTGCTCATCTTGCCTAAATATCATATTTTTTTCATTTAGCACTGCCCTTCAGAGGCTACAGAAGATACTTGCATGTTTCCAAGAAGACAAAATTAGTTAAATTTACCATGATCTTTAAATTTCAAAAGTTTTCACCCCCGGCTCTTAATGCATGTCTTTTCCTTCTGGATCATCAGTGAGTGTTTAATAGTTGCATATGAGTCTCTCAGTTGTCCTCAGTGTGAAAAGATGGATCTCAAAGTCATACAATCATTGTTGGAAAGGGTTCAAATACACAAAAATGCTGGAAAACCAAAAAATTTGTAAGAGCTGAAGGATTTTTCTGATGAACAGCAGACAGTTTAACTGTTCAGGACAAACAAGGGACTCATGAACAACTATCACTAAACAAAAAACACAGCTGTGGGTCATTCAGGTAACAACACAGTATTAAGAATCAGGGGGATGTAAACTTTTGAAAAGGCAAATTTTTATAAACTCAACTATTGTTCTCTCTTGTGGACTATATGTAAATGTCTTTTATGTAAAGTATCTTATTTAGGTCAGTACTAAATAAAAAGTAACATGCATTTTGTATGATCCCTCTTATTTTGTTAAAAGAATCAACATTTTGCAGATTCTGCAAGGGGTATGTAAACTTTTGAGCACAACTGTATGTGTGTATAATATATATATATAAAGCTCTAAATTATTACTTAATGAAATAAAATCGAAAACCAAAATTCTTTCATTATGTAATCCGCAAAGATGCATTTCTCTCTAAAAGCGCGTCCAAAGAGGAGATTACAACTCAGGAACTTTGCAACACTGACTCAGAATACACTAGTTTATTATTAAATAATTTGAATATCTCCTTACTATTCATCATAGCAATATTAGAAGAAAAATCTAAATATTGGGGTGGAGGTTTATATGAATGTGTCTCCGAAGGTTTTCAGAAACGTTACAATGTTATTTTGTCCCTAATCGCAATCTTTTGTAACAATTTAATGAACAATGTGCATAAAAAATGTATGTCGAAGACATGAAACAGACAATTAATTGCCATGATCGTCAATGTATTGGATTCGTAAGGAAAAAGTTTATTGACGTGTGCTATTAGTATACTTCGCTTAAACTAAAAATAGGAAAGTATACTTTTTATGTAATTCTCAGAAATGTGCTTTATATACTCAGAAATATACATTAAGTATACTTGATTTATACTTAGAAACAGGTTTGGGGGTAACGCATTACAAGTAACCATAATCAGATTACTTTTTTCAAGTAACTAGTAAAGTAACGCATTCGTTTTTCATTTACAAGAAAAGTTACTTTTTCAAAAAAGTAATGCCAGTTACTTTTTGTTTCCTTTGTATTTAGTCCCATTTTATGAACCAATGTCTTTGCTGCTGACCTTGTTGATCCAGTTCAACCGCACTAATAAGCAAAGCTTACTTTAGATTAACTAACATTTGTGCTTCATTTTTCTCATTGCTGAAGAGTGTTGAACTTCCTTTTCCTAAAGTTCTACAGTACAGACATGAATTTACTTTTCCCTCAGCCTTAGGTTTATTCATTTCACTTTTTGTTGTGAAAGGGCTTTTACATTGGCTAAAAATCAAACTTTTTCTTTTAAAAACAAACAAGCAAGCCCTTCCCAGATTTAAAAAATAACGCAATAGTGATGTAACACACTACTTTCCATAAAAAGTGACGTAATTAGTTACTTTTTTGGGGATTAACGCTATATGGCATTACTTTTAAAAGTAACTTTTTTTTAATGCTGGTTAGATGTTAAATGTTACATTTGATCATTTTGTGAACATTATGGGAATGTTACTTTTGAATGTTCTCTGAAACAAGTAGCAACAAACGTCAAACACAAAATGTTTTAGTAAAAATGTTCCATGAATGTTGTATAAATAGTATTTTTTGAGAACATTTTTCAAGACCAGGGCTCGTATGTATAAAACTTCTCAGAAATGCTCTTAAGAACAGTCTTAAGTTTTGACTTAAGTGTCAAAAAATTCTTAGTTAATAGTAGGAGTTTTCTAAGAGTAGGAGGCTTTTATAAAGAAGCTAAAAGCAACTTTCAGTAAATTCTAAGTCCGATTCTTAAGTGTTGACTGAGGGGACACTTAAGTGTTGTGAACTAAGGACTACAATGACGTCAACCCAAAATGGCCACCCATGACCTCTGAAACAGCCAATAGTGAGCCTGCTCATGTGAAATCACTGCAGCACAGCACCAATTTTATTCGATGCAACTACAATAAAATCATTTAATTAAGACACTATTTAAAAGCATTTTAAAAAAAATGCTTTGCATTGTGCAAAAGTATCACACATTATTACAGATACTTTGAAATCCTTTTCTATTGGTATGTCTACTTGTTTACAGTCGGAGAAATGATGTGAACATGAGTTCCATCAACAGCTCCAACTCGAGGAAAGCCCAAAATCCTCATAACAGTGGCTTGTTTTTGTGTCTTGCATTGTTTGACGGTCAGCTGGAAAGTCAATGAACTGCCATATAGCAGTGGCTAAATGGCGCCTATAGTAGTGGGAAATTTTACATCTTCAAACTTATTTATAAAAATGTGTTTTTGTAAACAAAGAAATTATACAATTATAAGCACATGTAAAAACAAGAGAGGATCAACAAAATATTAATAACTGATTTTGTACTCAATGTGACAGTGTTGCCAATTTAGTGATATTGTCAGCAGATTTAGTGACTTCCTCAAACCTTTTAATACTTGTTTTTCAAAAGCAGAGCAACAAAGTCCATTTCTTAGACAAATCATAGATTCAGAGACTCTCCCACTGATCTATATTTCTATTTAGATCAGTGATTTGTAGAGTGGAAGAAGTTATTACATTTCTTAAAAAAAAAAAAAAAAAAAAATTAAAAAATCTTCACGATCAAGTTTGTATCATTTTATCAACTATCATATCATCATATAACTCCAGTACATATTAACTGTAAAGTGTATGTTTCCCCCTCTTTGCTGCCATCTTGTTACTCCTAACTAGGTTAGGAGACCTCTCCAGCTGTCTTAGATAAGTTAGGAGCTGAGACCAAGTCTTAACACTTAGGAACCTTTATGAATTACTCTTATTCTTAAGTCTAGGAATGAGAGTAAAATGATGTCATTCTTAGAATTTTGACACACTTAAGACTAAAATTTTACTCTAAGCGGCTTTATACATACGGCCCCAGATGACTTTGATCAAAGAAAAGAAAATCTTAACTGATTATTTATATTGTAACTAAATCTAAACTATATTAGGACCAAGCTCTAATCTGGTAAATATGACTGTAGGCATGAACATATTATAAACATGAATAGCTTGATTTTCTGTAAAACTGCTTTGAAATTACATAAATGAAAAAAGCGCTAAAGTGATTTTGACTTGAAGTTAATTTCTTTGAGTTTTAATTTCATTTGGAATTGCAAATCCTGTTTGATCTCATCAAACGCAAAGATTGATCAAACCTAAACATTACTAATAATAAATAGCAGGTTGTTATTGTAGTTTTGACGGGTGGCATTGGTCTCGTAGTTTGATCCGTTCAGCTGCTGTGAGCGCCGAGAGGCGTGTGAGATGTTTTGCGAGTCATGAATTTCTCACGAGCAGATGCACAGAGAATATAAATACACATTTATTTGTTAGTCTTCAGCAGAATTAGGAAGTTGTTTTTGTGGCTATGTGGTGATTTACAGTAACATCTACAGAGAGAAATGCGTCTCACACATCATGTTATAAACCGATCATTCTGGCTCTAAAATCTGTTTGGATGTGGCATTTCAAGCAGACTGAGTTTACTAGAGCCTGTCCACTTTTTTTTAATTAGTTTTTATTTTTTATATTTTCTGTTTACCTGTACACTTTAGTTTTAGTCATTTCATTGTACACTGTAAAACATGATTTTTCCAAGTTGTAGATCTAACAAGATTATTGGAGAACATTTTACTAGGAAATACTACTTAATTTTGTCAATATTAAAATTTCCCAAATTCATTGTTATCTTCAGTTTCTTTGTGATTCTGTGTGAAATTGACAAGCAATTTCTGAATGAAAAGTGTTTACATCATATTTTTTAGTATGTGTTTTCATCATTTTTATTAGTTTTTGGTTTATTTTAAATATGTCTACTAGCAAAAATAGTAATTTCATATATATATACAGTTCCTTGCAAAAGTATTCATACCCCCTTTGTGTTTGTTTTATGTTGCAGCCTTATGTAAAACTGCTTTAAATTACTTTTTTTCCACTTCAGTCTACACTCCATACTGTGGAAGCCTATTTCCACCACTGAATAAAAAAATCAAAAAGGTAATTGCGACTTTATATCTGACAATTCTGACTTTTTTTCTAAATTGTGAGAAACTCACAATTGCGTGTTAATTTTGTCAATATTAAAATTTCACAAATTCTGTTACCTTTTGGTTTCTTTGTGATTATGTGTGAAATTTACTAGCAATTTCTGAATGAAAAGTGTTTACATCATATTTTTTTGTATGTGTTTTCATCATTTTTATTAGTTTGGAGTTTATTCTAAATATGTCTACTAACAAAAATAGTGATTGCATATATATGTATATACACTTAATTGCGAAAGTATTCATACCCCTTCGGTTTTTGTTTTTTTTTTTTTTTTCACATTTTATGTTGCAGTCTTATGTAAAACTGCTTTAAATTACTTTTTTTTCCACGTCTATCTACACTCCATACTATGGAAGCCCTTTTCTGCCACTGAATTAAAAAAAAAAAAAAAAAGGTAATTGAGACTTTTTATCTTGCAATTCTGACTATTTTTCTCAGAATTGCATGACACAAACTCACAATTCTGACTTTTTTTTCTCTGAATTAAGAGATCTACATTTGCAATTGTGGGTTATGAAGTCAGAATTGTGAGATACAAACTACCTCATTTTGTCAATATTAAAATTTCACAAATTCATTGTGTTACCTTCGGTTTCTTTGTGATTATGTGTGACATTTACTAGCAATTTCTGAATGAAAAGTGTTTACATCATATTTTTAGCATGCGTTTTCATCATTTTTATTCGTTTGTGGTTTATTCTAAATATGTCTACTAGCAAACATAGTAATTTCTCATATATACAGTTAATTGCGAAAGTATTCATACCCCTTCATTTTTTCACATTTTATGTTGCAGCCTTATGTAAAACTGCTTTAAATTACTTTTTTCCACTTCAGTCTACACTCCATACTGTGGAAGCCCATTTCCGCCACTGAATAAAAAATCAAAAAGGTAACTGCGACTTTTTATCTCACAATTCTGACTTTTTTTTCTCTGAATGGTGAGATGTAAACTCGCAATTGCGTGTTATAAAGTCAGAATTATGAGATATAAGCTTGCAATATGAAGTCAGAACTGGAGATATAAACTACCTCATTTTGTCAATATTAAAATTTCACAAATTCATTGTTACCTTTTGGTTTCTTTGTGATTATGTGTGAAATTTACTAGCAATTTCTGAATGAAAAGTGTTTACATCATATTTTTTTGTGTGCATTTTCATCGTCTTTATTAGTTTGGAGTTTATTCTAAATATGTCTACTAACAAAAATAGTGATTGCATATATATGTATATACACTTAATTGCGAAAGTATTCATACCCCTTAGTTTTTTTTTTTTTTTTTGTTTTTTTCACATTTTATGTTGCAGCCTTATGTAAAACTGCTTTAAATTACTTTTTTTTCCACGTCATTCTACACTCCATACTATGGAAGCCCTTTTCTGCCACTGAATTAAAAAATAAAAAAGGTAATTGAGACTTTTTATCTTGCAATTCTGATTTTTTTCTCAGAATTGCATGACACAAACTCACAATTCTGACTTTTTTTTCTCTGAATTAAGAGATCTACATTTGCAATTGTGAGTTATGAAGTCAGAATTGTGAGATATAAACTACCTCATTTTGTCAATATTAAAATTTCACAAATTCATTGTGTTACCTTCGGTTTCTTTGTGATTCTGTGTGAAATTGACTAGCAATTTCTGAATGAAAAGTGTTTACATCATATTTTTTAGTGTGCGTTTTCATCATTTTTATTAGTTTTTGGTCTATTCTAAGTATGTCTGCTAGCAAAAATGATAATTTCATATATATACAGTTAATTGCGAAAGTATTCATACCCCTTCATTTTTTCACATTTTATGTTGCAGCCTTATGTAAAACTGCTTTAAATTACTTTTTTCCACTTCAGTCTACACTCCATACTGTGGAAGCCCATTTCCGCCACTGAATAAAAAAATAAAAAAGGTAATTGCAACTTTTTTTCTCTGAATGGTGAGATGTAAACTTGCAGTTGCATATTATAAAGTCAGAATGATGAGATATAAGCTTGCAATTGTGGGTTATGAAGTCAGAATTGTGAGATATAAACTACCTCATTTTTATTAGTTTGTGGTTTATTCTAAATATGTCTACTAGCAAACATAGTCATTTCTCATATATACAGTTAATTGCGAAAGTATTCATATTCGTTTCTGCCACTGAATAAAAAATCAAAAAGGTAATTGCGACTTTTTTCCTCACAATTCTGACTTGTGAGATGTAAACTCGCAATTGCGTGTTATAAAGTCAGAATTATGAGATATAAGCTTAGAGTTATGAAGTCAGAATTGGAGATATAAACTACTTCATTTTGTCAATATTAAAATTTCACAAATTCATTGTGTTGCCTTCGGATTCTTTGTGATTCTGTGTGAAATTGACTAGCAATTTCTGAATGAAAAGTGTTTACATCATATTTTTAGTGTGCGTTTTCATCATTTTTATTAGTTTGTGGTTTATTCTAAATATGGCTACTAGCAAAAATAGTAATTTCATATATATAGGCCTACAGTTCCTTGCAAAAGTATTCATACCCATTCATTTTTTTCACGTTTTATGTTGCAGCCTTATGTAAACTGCTTTAAATTACTTTTTTTTCCACGTCAATCTACACTCCATACACTCATTTCCGCCACTGAAAAAAAAGTGAACTAACACTTAAAAGCAGTTTAACGTAAGGCTGCAACATAACAAATTAAGGGGTATGAATACTTTCGCAAGGCACTGTATATTTACGTTTTTCCCCCTGCTGTTAAACATAATTATTTTAAGAAATTAGTTTAAATAATGTGGCTTGAACTAAAGCAAATACCACTGATTAACAGCCTCAGAGCTCACAGTACGTTTGTCTTTAAGGAGTTATAATTTATCATTAAAAACTATCCCCTGTGGAGAAAACAAACAGGATTTCTACATCCGGACCGTTGCACTCTGTGAGACTGTGAAAGTCCTCAGTCCTGCAGTATTGTAAAGGAGGACGTGTTTCTGTGTGTTTTCCTCTAATAAAAGCCGGAGCGCATTATTCAGTGCAGCTGTGAGCGTCTATTGTCCTGCCGTCTCTCTGACAGATCCTCTCAACAGATGAGACGCTCTCTGACCTCACGCTCAAACCCAGGTGCTGCTGAGAAACTCCTCACAAAGTCTTGAGTGTTTCCTTCTGTTCATCTGATATCAGAGGTGTGAGACTCCATAATCTCTCATTAATGCTGATATGTGTCTGATAAAAAGTGCTGATAAAAAAAATGCTGATAAAATGTCGGCTTTTGCACAGATGTTGTTAAAGATATAAAACTTGGCCAAGATTACCAGTGTGTGCATTTACATTCGTTTTCTCATGAAAGATGCTTATTTCTATCCATAAATGACACTGGAGCATTACTAAAGCTGCAGCTGCATTCAGTGTTGTTTTAATATGTTTTTATGTTTTTATTTTATGTTTTTATTTCAATTATTTTATTATTTTTATTAGTTTTTTATGTGTATATAGTTTGTTTGAGTTTTTTTAGTACAAGTTAAACTAAAATGAAATGTGAAAAGTAGCTGAAATAAAATTAGTTAATTTTTTTATTTATTAATAAAAAATAAAAAAAAATAAAATATATATATATATATATATATATATATATATTATTATTATTATTATTATTATTATTATTATTTTATTTTATTTTTTTACTTTTAGTTCACATTTATTTTATTATGATTTTTTACGATTTTTTTTATGGTTTTAGATAACTGTAATAACCCTGGTTACATACACGCGCACACACACACACACACACACACACATATATATATATATATATATATATATATATAAACGTATGTTACTATATATAAAATTTAATAAAACAATTTTTTATTATTATTATTTCATTACTGTATATAAAAAGTAATACATATGTTTTAAGTTGTAAATAAAATAAATAGTTGTTTTAGTACATCAAGTTAAACTAAAAGGAAATGTGAAATGCAGCTAAAATTATTTAATTTCTTTTTTTTTTTTTTTTTGTACTTTTAGTTCAGTTATTATTTATTATTTATTACGTAGTTTAATTCATTATATTTCAAGATTTTTTTTATGGTTTTAGATACATATATATATATATATATATATATATATACATTTTAATTACTTTATATAAAAATTAATACATATGTTTTTTTTTTGTTTGTTTTTTTGTTTTATAACTTGTATATAAAACAAAGATTAAGAAATGACACTTTTGTATTCTTTGTCATTTATTTATTTATTTATTTTCTAATAAATTGTTGCAGAAAACTGGCAAATGCAAGTAAAATGAACATTATACGGCCTGGTAAGAGTTCTTCTAACATTAGAAGTAAGCATAGTTAAGAAAACCTTACTTAAATCTACCAAGAATTGTGTTTAGATTTACTAGATTTAAGTGTGTTGTTAAATTCAATAGCAATTTCATGAGTGAAATAATTTTTTTCTAGCATTTAAACATGAGCTGATCAAATGCAGTGAGTTGCTTTAAATAAAAAACATCTTCCAGATGTAATCACATGGGCTTCCATGGTAAGTGCATTACTTTACATATGATTCATGCTCTTGTACAAACTGGGGGACGAGTCTAAATGATTTTCTGTGGTAAGTGATGCAGTTCAGTTGTTTTGAACCCTGAACCTTTCAAATAAACACACCAGTTGCACATCGCACATAAACAACATTAATTATGTTTGTGTTTTTAACTGAAGGTGCTGTTACGGTCTTTTAGTTTCATACGTAATTGTGTTTACATCCATGTAATGTGATAAAGAAACAGTGTAAGATACGAGAGGTCGTGACACGAGTCAGAGTTTCCCGTTCAAGCTGTTTCTGTGTCTTTGTGCCGTTGGTGAGCAGCAGTTTTGACCCGCTGTGACCTCAGAGCTGCGCTTGTGCTGATCTCAGCAGATATACTGAGTGCTCAGACACACAAACCCACCCACTCCTTAAAGTTACAGACTGCTCGCCCGCTCCAGCTTAACCAACAACCATAAGCACCAACCTCACAGACAAACTAAACACCCAACCGCTCGCTTTGACCTCATTCAGAGGAGGCATCGCATTCGACTTTACAGAAGACAATCCCAGAATGTACTGCGACTAACACAGTGAGACTGAATGAGAAACACAGGTTAGAAATGGACTATTTATTTTATAGAAAGTAGTGTGTGCATACATTATATATATATAGTGTAATATAAATAATGAAGATTAGAATGTAAATATTTTAAATAATAAAGTTTTGGTCAGAGTACTTTTTTTTTTTTTTTTTACATAATATTACAATTAGGTACGATTTTACCAAAGTGCTTCAGAATATAAACTACATAAAAAAAGTCGATAAATAGATAGATAGATAGATAGATAGATAGATAGATAGATAGATAGATAGAATGCTCATTTCTGGCCTCTTCAGCTTCTTTCTGATGATTGAAAAGAGAATGAATATAAAAATTAATAGCATAAATAAGATTTCCCTGTGTAAAATAGATAGATAGAGAGATAGATAGATAGAGAGAGAGAGAGAGAGAGAGAGATAGATCGATAGATAGATAGATAGATTTTAGATAGATAGATTAGCATGTCACTAACATTAACATGATTAGCATTTTACTAGCATGTTGATAGCATGATTAGCATTTTACTAGCATGTTGATAGCATGATTAGCAAGTTGCTAGCATGTTTCTAGTATGATTTTAACATTAGCATGTTACTAGCATGTTTCTAGCATGATTAATGAGTTTGCTAACATATTGTTAACATGATTAGCATGTTGCTAGCATGTAGTTAGCATGATTAACAAGTTGCTATAGATGGATCGATTTTAGATAGATTAGCATGTTACTAACATTGTTAACATGATTAGCAAGTTACTAGCAAGTTGATAGCATGATTAGCAAGTTGCTAGCATGTTTCTAGTATGATTTTAACATTAGCATGTTACTAGCATGTTTCTAGCATGATTAACAATTTGTTAGCATTATTCTAGCATGATTAGCATGTTATTAGCAAGTTGCTAGCATGTTTCTAGCATGATTAATGAGTTTGCTAACATATTGTTAACATGATTAGCATGTTGCTAGCATGTAGTTAGCATGATTAACAAGTTGCTATAGATGGATCGATTTTAGATAGATTAGCATGTTACTAACATTGTTAACATGATTAGCAAGTTACTAGCAAGTTGATAGCATGATTAGCAAGTTATTAGCATGTTACTAGCATGATTTTAACATTATTAGCATGTTACTAGTATGGTTTTAACATTATTAGGAAGTTGCTAGCATGTTTCTAGCATGATTAATGAGTTGCTAACACATTGTTTGCATGATTAGCATGTTGCTAGCATGTAGTTAGCATGATTAACAAGTTGCTATAGGTAGATAGATGATAGATAGGTAGATAGATAGATTTTAGATCGATAGATTAGCATTTTGCTAACATTGTTACTAGCATGATTCAAATGAAAAAGAGTAGTTTAGTCAACTTGAAATGTTAAGCTGTACTAAGTGACAATTTTACGTTTGAGTTGATTCGACTTAAATTTTTAAAAAGTAAAAAGACAACTTAAAAAAAGTTGTTTCAACTTAAGAAAATAAGTGTTTGTTGCTGCCTTAATTTTAGGTTTACTTAACTCAAATATCTACGTTTTCATGTAGTACAACTTAATATTTCATGCTGACTAAAAATTTCAAGGCAGCACAAACACTTTCTTTAAGTTGTTTTTTAAGTGTGATTTCTAGCATGATTAACAAGTTGCTAGCATGTTTCTAGCATGATTAACAAGTTGCTAACACATTGTTAGCATGATTAGCATGTTATTAGCATGTAATTAAAATTATTCATGAGTTGCTAGCATGTTTCTAGCATGATTGTTAGCATGATTATCATGTTACTAGCATGTAGTTATTATTAGCATGTAATTAAAATTATTCATGAGTTGCTAGCATGTTTCTAGCATGATTGTTAGCATGATTATCATGTTACTAGCATGTAGTTAGAAAGATTAACACGTTGCTAGCAAGCTGTTAGCATGATTAACATGTTACTAGCATATAGTTGGAAAGATTAACAAGTTTGCTAGCACACTGTTAGCATGATTAGCATGTTACTAGCATGATTGACAAGTTGCTAGCACACTGTTAGCATGATTAGCATGTTACTAGCATGATTAACAAGTTGCTAGCATGTTTCTAACATGATTAGCATGTTTCTAGCATGAATCAAATGAAAAAGAGTAGTTTAGTCAACTTGAAATGTTAAGTTGTACTAAGTGACAACTTTATATTTGAGTTGATTCAACTTAAAATTTTAAAAAGACAACTTAAAAGTGTTCGTTCTAATTTTAAGGCAGCACAAACACTTTTTTTAAGTTGAAACAACTTTTTTTTAATTGTAGGTAACAAACCCAGCTTTTAAGTTACTACAAACTACATTTTTTGTTTAGCCAACTCAAATATCTAAGTTGTCACTTAGTACAACTTAACATTTAATGTTGACTAAACTTTTTTGAGTTGACTGAACTTAAAAGTTTAAGGTAGCAGGGTAACAAATTATTCTAGATTTAACTCAACAAATAGTTTTTTTGTTGTTTTTAGTGTTTTTTTAACAAGTTGCTAGCATGTTTCTAGTGTGATTAACAAGATGCTTACACATTGTTAGCATGATTAGCATGTTACTAGCATTGCTAGCATGTTTCTAACATGATGAGCATGTTTCTAGCATGATTCTTTATATTTGAGTTGATTCAACCAGCTTTTAAGTTTAACAAACATTTTTTAGTTTAGTCAACTCAAATATCTAAGCTGTCACTTAGTACAACTTAACATTTCAAGTTGACTAAACTTATTTGAGTTGACTGAACTTAAAAGTAACAAATTATTTTAAATTGACTCAACAAATTGTTTTTGTTGTTTTTTACAGTGCTTTTTTTAAAAAAGTTGCTAGCATGTTTCTAGCATGATTAACAAGTTGCTAACACATTGTTAGCATGATTAGCATGTTATTAGCATGTAATCAGAATGATTCATGAGTTACTAGCATGTTTCTAGCATGATTAACAAGTTGCTAGCAAACTGTTAGCATGATTAGCATGTTACTAGCATGTAGTTAGAAAGATGAACAAGTTGCTAGCAAACTGTTAGCATGATTAGCATGTTACTAGCATGTAGTTAGAAAGATTAACAAGTTGCTAGCACACTGTTAGCATGATTAACAAGTTGCTAACATGTTTCTAACATGATTAGCATGTTTCTAGCATGAATCAAATGAAAGAGTAGTTTAGTCAACTTGAAATGTTAAGCTGTACTAAGTGACAATTTTACGTTTGAGTTGATTCGACTTAAATTTTTAAAAAGTAAAAAGACAACTTAAAAAAGTTGTTTCAACTTAAGAAAGTAAGTGTTTGTTGCTGCCTTAATTTTAGGTTTACTTAACTCAAATATCTACGTTTTCATGTAGTACAACTTAATATTTCATGCTGACTAAAAATTTCAAGGCAGCACAAACACTTTTTTTTTAAGTTGTTTTTTAAGTGTGATTTCTAGCATGATTAACAAGTTGCTAGCATGTTTCTAGCATGATTAACAAGTTGCTAACACATTGTTAGCATGATTATCATGTTACTAGCATGTAGTTAGAAAGATTAACAAGTTGCTAGCAAGCTGTTAGCATGATTAGCATGTTACTAGCATGTAGTTAGAAAGATTAACAAGTTTGCTAGCACACTGTTAGCATGATTAGCATGTTACTAGCATGATTGACAAGTTGCTAGCACACTGTTAGCATGATTAGCATGTTACTAGCATGATTAACAAGTTGCTAGCATGTTTCTAACATGATTAGCATGTTTCTAGCATGAATCAAATGAAAAAGAGTAGTTTAGTCAACTTGAAATGTTAAGCTGTACTAAGTGACAACTTTATATTTGAGTTGATTCAACTTAAAATTTTAAAAAGACAACTTAAAAGTGTTCGTTCTAATTTTAAGGCAGCACAAACACTTTTTTTAAGTTGAAATAACCTTTTTTTAATTGTAGGTAACAAACCCAGCTTTTAAGTTTAACAAACTACATTTTTTGTTTAGTCTACTCAAATATCTAAGTTGTCACTTAGTGAAACTTAACATTTAAAGTTGACTAAACTTTTTTGAGTTGACTGAACTTAAAAGTTTAAGGTAGCAGGGTAACAAATTATTCTAGATTTAACTCAACAAATAGTTTTTTTGTTGTTTTTAGTGTTTTTTTAACAAGTTGCTAGCATGTTTCTAGTGTGATTAACAAGATGCTTACACATTGTTAGCATGATTAGCATGTTACTAGCATTGCTAGCATGTTTCTAACATGATGAGCATGTTTCTAGCATGATTCTTTATATTTGAGTTGATTCAACCAGCTTTTAAGTTTAACAAACATTTTTTAGTTTAGTCAACTCAAATATCTAAGCTGTCACTTAGTACAACTTAACATTTCAAGTTGACTAAACTTATTTGAGTTGACTGAACTTAAAAGTAACAAATTATTTTAAATTGACTCAACAAATTGTTTTTGTTGTTTTTTTACAGTGCTTTTTTTAAAAAGTTGCTAGCATGTTTCTAGCATGATTAACAAGTTGCTAACACATTGTTAGCATGATTAGCATGTTATTAGCATGTAATCAGAATGATTCATGAGTTACTAGCATGTTTCTAGCATGATTAACAAGTTGCTAGCAAACTGTTAGCATGATTAGCATGTTACTAGCATGTAGTTAGAAAGATTAACAAGTTGCTAGCAAACTGTTAGCATGATTAGCATGTTACTAGCATGTAGTTAGAAAGATTAACAAGTTGCTAGCACACTGTTAGCATGATTAGCATGTTACTAACATGATTGACAAGTTGCTAGCACACTGTTAGCATGATTAGCATGTTACTAACATAATTGACAAGTTGCTAGCACACTGTTAGCATGATTAGCATGTTACTAACATGATTGACAAGTTGCTAGCACACTGTTAGCATGATTAGCATGTTACTAACATGATTGACAAGTTGCTAGCATGTTTCTAACATGATTAGCATGTTTCTAGCATGAATCAAATGAAAAAGAGTAGTTTAGTCAACTTGAAATGTTAAGCTGTACTAAGTGACAATTTTACGTTTGAGTTGATTCGACTTAAATTTTTAAAAAGTAAAAAGACAACTTAAAAAAAGTTGTTTCAACTTAAGAAAATAAGTGTTTGTTGCTGCCTTAATTTTAGGTTTACTTAACTCAAATATCTACGTTTTCATGTAGTACAACTTAATATTTCATGCTGACTAAAAATTTCAAGGCAGCACAAACACTTTTTTTTTAAGTTGTTTTTTAAGTGTGATTTCTAGCATGATTAACAAGTTGCTAGCATGTTTCTAGCATGATTAACAAGTTGCTAACACATTGTTAGCATGATTAGCATGTTATTAGCATGTAATTAAAATGATTCATGAGTTGCTAGCATATTTCTAGCATGATTAACAAGTTGCTAGCAAACTGTTAGCATGATTATCATGTTACTAGCATGTAGTTAGAAAGATTAACAAGTTTGCTAGCACACTGTTAGCATGATTAGCATGTTACTAGCATGATTGACAAGTTGCTAGCACACTGTTAGTATGATTAGCATGTTACTAGCATGATTAACAAGTTGCTAGCATGTTTCTAACATGATTAGCATGTTTCTAGCATGAATCAAATGAAAAAGAGTAGTTTAGTCAACTTGAAATGTTAAGCTGTACTAAGTGACAATTTTACGTTTGAGTTGATTCGACTTAAATTTTTAAAAAGTAAAAAGACAACTTAAAAAAAGTTGTTTCAACTTAAGAAAATAAGTGTTTGTTGCTGCCTTAATTTTAGGTTTACTTAACTCAAATATCTACGTTTTCATGTAGTACAACTTAATATTTCATGCTGACTAAAAATTTCAAGGCAGCACAAACACTTTTTTTTTAAGTTGTTTTTTAAGTGTGATTTCTAGCATGATTAACAAGTTGCTAGCATGTTTCTAGCATGATTAACAAGTTGCTAACACATTGTTAGCATGATTAGCATGTTATTAGCATGTAATTAAAATGATTCATGAGTTGCTAGCATATTTCTAGCATGATTAACAAGTTGCTAGCAAACTGTTAGCATGATTATCATGTTACTAGCATGTAGTTAGAAAGATTAACAAGTTTGCTAGCACACTGTTAGCATGATTAGCATGTTACTAGCATGATTGACAAGTTGCTAGCACACTGTTAGTATGATTAGCATGTTACTAGCATGATTAACAAGTTGCTAGCATGTTTCTAACATGATTAGCATGTTTCTAGCATGAATCAAATGAAAAAGAGTAGTTTAGTCAACTTGAAATGTTAAGCTGTACTAAGTGACAACTTTATATTTGAGTTGATTCTACTTAAATTTTTAAAAAGACAACTTAAAAGTGTTCGTTCTAATTTTAAGGCAGCACAAACACTTTTTTTTAAGTTGAAACAACTTTTTTTTTAATTGTAGGTAACAAACCCAGCTTTTAAGTTTAACAAACTACATTTTTTGTTTAGTCAACTCAAATATCTAAGTTGTCACTTAGTGAAACTTAACATTTAAAGTTGACTAAACTTTTTTGAGTTGACTGAACTTAAAAGTTTAAGGCAGCAGGGTAACAAATTATTCTAGATTTAACTCAACAAATAGTTTTTTTGTTGTTTTTTGTGTTTTTTTTAACAAGTTGCTAGCATGTTTCTAGTGTGATTAACAAGATGCTTACACATTGTTAGCATGTTACTAGCATGTTTCTAACATGATGAGCATGTTTCTAGCATGATTCTTTATATTTGAGTTGATTCAACCAGCTTTTAAGTTTAACAAACATTTTTTAGTTTAGTCAACTCAAATATCTAAGCTGTCACTTAGTACAACTTAACATTTCAAGTTGACTAAACTTATTTGAGTTGACTGAACTTAAAAGTAACAAATTATTTTAAATTGACTCAACAAATTGTTTTTGTTGTTTTTTTACAGTGCTTTTTTTAAAAAGTTGCTAGCATGTTTCTAGCATGATTAACAAGTTGCTAACACATTGTTAGCATGATTAGCATGTTATTAGCATGTAATCAGAATGATTCATGAGTTACTAGCATGTTTCTAGCATGATTAACAAGTTGCTAGCAAACTGTTAGCATGATTAGCATGTTACTAGCATGTAGTTAGAAAGATTAACAAGTTGCTAGCAAACTGTTAGCATGATTAGCATGTTACTAGCATGTAGTTAGAAAGATTAACAAGTTGCTAGCACACTGTTAGCATGATTAGCATGTTACTAACATGATTGACAAGTTGCTAGCACACTGTTAGCATGATTAGCATGTTACTAACATGATTGACAAGTTGCTAGCACACTGTTAGCATGATTAGCATGTTACTAACATGATTGACAAGTTGCTAGCACACTGTTAGCATGATTAGCATGTGACTAACATGATTGACAAGTTGCTAGCATGTTTCTAACATGATTAGCATGTTTCTAGCATGAATCAAATGAAAAAGAGTAGTTTAGTCAACTTGAAATGTTAAGCTGTACTAAGTGACAATTTTACGTTTGAGTTGATTCGACTTAAATTTTTAAAAAGTAAAAAGACAACTTAAAAAAAGTTGTTTCAACTTAAGAAAATAAGTGTTTGTTGCTGCCTTAATTTTAGGTTTACTTAACTCAAATATCTACGTTTTCATGTAGTACAACTTAATATTTCATGCTGACTAAAAATTTCAAGGCAGCACAAACACTTTCTTTAAGTTGTTTTTTAAGTGTGATTTCTAGCATGATTAACAAGTTGCTAGCATGTTTCTAGCATGATTAACAAGTTGCTAACACATTGTTAGCATGATTAGCATGTTATTAGCATGTAATTAAAATGATTCATGAGTTGCTAGCATATTTCTAGCATGATTAACAAGTTGCTAGCAAACTGTTAGCATGATTATCATGTTACTAACATGTAGTTAGAAAGATTAACAAGTTTGCTAGCACACTGTTAGCATGATTAGCATGTTACTAGCATGATTGACAAGTTGCTAGCACACTGTTAGTATGATTAGCATGTTACTAGCATGATTAACAAGTTGCTAGCATGTTTCTAACATGATTAGCATGTTTCTAGCATGAATCAAATGAAAAAGAGTAGTTTAGTCAACTTGAAATGTTAAGCTGTACTAAGTGACAACTTTATATTTGAGTTGATTCTACTTAAATTTTTAAAAAGACAACTTAAAAGTGTTCGTTCTAATTTTAAGGCAGCACAAACACTTTTTTTAAGTTGAAACAACTTTTTTTTTAATTGTAGGTAACAAACCCAGCTTTTAAGTTTAACAAACTACATTTTTTGTTTAGTCAACTCAAATATCTAAGTTGTCACTTAGTGAAACTTAACATTTAAAGTTGACTAAACTTTTTTGAGTTGACTGAACTTAAAAGTTTAAGGCAGCAGGGTAACAAATTATTCTAGATTTAACTCAACAAATATTTTTTTTTGTTGTTTTTAGTGTTTTTTTAACAAGTTGCTAGCATGTTTCTAGTATGATTAACAAGATGCTTACACATTGTTAGCATGTTACTAGCATTGCTAGCATGTTTCTAACATGATGAGCATGTTTCTAGCATGATTCTTTATATTTGAGTTGATTCAACCAGCTTTTAAGTTTAACAAACATTTTTTTTTAGTTTAGTCAACTCAAATATCTAAACTGTCACTTAGTACAACTTAACATTTCAAGTTGACTAAACTTATTTGAGTTGACTGAACTTAAAAGTAACAAATTATTTTAAGTTGACTCAACAAATTGTGTTTTTGTTGTTGTTTTTTTACAGTACTTTTTTCCAAGTCAAGTCACAGAATCAAATGCTCATAGCCTCCTCAGCTCCTTTCTGATAATTGAAGAGAGAATGAATATAAAAATGAATAGCATAAATAAGATTTCCCTGTGTAAAAAAAACTAGCACCTATAGTTATAGGGTGTTTTAGGTGGTTAACCAGGCAATTCTAAGAAGCTGTGCTGGTTTTCTAGGTGGTTGTCGCCTTACTGCTGACATTTATGTTTATGGTTTGAGGATGTTGCTACTAGACACCAGTAATATTAATACCACTGAGAGCACATCAGAATATAGGCCGAGTAGCATTGTGTATGATGTGAATGTACCTCCAGACACAGAACACGTCTGACGCCCGTCTGACACTCTGACCAAACGCACTGATGGGTGTGTGAACCCGTCCTGTGTGTCTGTGGTGAGGAGAGAACATCACACGCATCAGGGTGGGACCGTTAGTGTGAGATCTGCTCAAAAACAACTCAACAACAACAAGTTTTATGGAAGTTAAAATGTTGAGCTCATAGATTTGAATCTGAGAACTGATACAATAAACATTCATACTTCTGTTTTGAAATTTACACTCTCAGTTGCAAGGTGAAAATGTTAAGGAATAGCTCACCCCTCAAAATAATAACTGAAAGTATGTTCTTGCATCATGCACAAATGCATGCATAAAAAGTATGCAAATTAACAAAACATAAACTAATGTAAATGACTAACATAAATGACTAAATAAATAGATTTGAGTCTAAATAAATGCATTAATAAATAAATTGATTTTGGTTTAAAATAAATGTATAAATAAATAAATAAATAGATTTGAGTCTAAAGTAAATGCTAAATGAATAAATAAATAAATTTGAGTCTAAAGTAAATGCATGCATGCATAAATAAATAAATAGATTTCAGTTTAAAATAAATGCATAAATAAATAAATAATAAATAAATACATTTGAGTTTAAAATAAATGCATAAATGAATTAATAAATAAATAAATAATTTGAGTCTAAAATAAATGCACAAATAAATAGATCTGAGTCTAAAGTAAATGCATAAATAAATAGATTTGAGTCTAAAATAAATAAATAAAAAAATAAATAAATAAATTAGTTTGAGTTTATGTTAATGCACACATTTGTTTGAGTTTAAATGAAACTTCTGTGATGTGATAATAGCTATATCAATATTCTGACCAGTGAAATGTGTTATAGATCGATGTGTCATAATCAAGTTTGCGGTGAGGTGAAGTGTTTCCATTATTGTCGTCCGGATGAGTCAGATGTGTGTGTTTGGTGGTTAAAACCCCATTAATGCTCATGTAGTATTGGTCTGAGTGTCATCAGTCTGATTTACTCCCTGTTTATGTGTGAGCTAAACATTTACTGGCCTTTAGTTCAAGTGGAACAAACTCACTGAGTCTGCGTGTTGATAATCTGGCTCTCGTCCAGCAGTCTTTAATCATTAGTCTGTCAGAGCCGAATAGACTTTAACCTGCTCATAATGAGCTCCGTATGAAAGCCTGAACGCAACGATTGGGGAAAACATAGACAAGCGGAGTCCTGTTGATACGTCTGTGAGGTTGTGTTGGAAAAACATGATGCGAGGATGTCAGTGCGCTTGTCTTTCCCTCTGGAAGTGTTTTAGATGTCAGTCATTTGCGTAGCGTCAGCGGAGTGAGGAGCGAGAGCGAGAGGGAAAGAGGGGCTGTTTCTGTTGGCAGAGATTGGGGAAATGTGATCCAAGATCTGGGATGGGTTTGAACAATAACACGAGCCCCGCGAGGTCATTTCAGGACATGCGCACACACAACATGTCCGCTCGCTCTTTGTATTCCGTATCGAGACGCTGCCCTCAGACCTGACATGACCTGCGCTGAAGAGCATCTGTGTAATCGTCTGGCCCTTTTCCATCGGTTTGACATATTCAAGAGCATTGCTGGTGAAATATGAGCTTAAGAGAGAGATATTATGGATATGCGTTATTAATGACAGCACAAATGACTCTACTGTTATGACCGAATACAAACAAGCTGTCAGTCGTGACATATCGCTTGATTTCACAACCGATGACAAATGGATGAAGCGTATATCTATAAGAAATGAAATGCTTTATTTTTTTTTTCTCAGACTGGGTTCAAATTTGCCAGTCTGCAATCAAAAGCTAGAGATCTTAATATTTTCGTTTTCTCGTGACAGCTGTTGATTTATTTCGCAGCAAAAAGTTGTTTCTTACTCAGTATTTTTGTCATGTTTTTTCAGTCCAAATATCTAATTATTGTTTTTTGAGAAACCGTTCAAGCTTAGAGCCCTCTGAAATCTTTTATTTTTTTCAGTTTTTTTTTTTTTTTCATTTTAATTTGTAAGACTGTGTTTAAATAAAAAATCTGAATTAAAAAGCATGTCAAATTTTTCTGGACACAAATATGAAAAAAGGGGCCCTATAAAATCAGTTTTATTTTTTCCAATTTTTTTTTTTTTAAGTTTTAATTTTTTAGACTCTGTTTTAATGGTTGAATTAAAAAATATAAATTAAAAAAGCATGTCAACTTAATTGAAATCATGAAACTTTAAAAAAACAGTAATTTATTAAATGTTTAACAAAATAATTTTATTTTGACCAAATTCTGTTTTTCATTAATTCCAAAATCCATTTTCATTACATTTTAATAATCAAAAGCATATCTAATTAATGAATTAATTTGTGTTAAAAAATATAAATATTATCTTATTTTTTTATTTTTTTAACTGTTGTGTTTTGACATGTTTCTGGTGAATAAACCCCTTCTTTGACTGTCCTTCTTTTGATTTATTCATCCAAAATTGGGCAAATTCTCTGACATTCCATGTTATACAGTGAATTCCATGTTTTATGACTGGATTCCATGATTCCATCCACATTTTCCACATCACTGAAATCATAAGGCCTAGTTTAATTTTAATTCAAAGAGAAAACATTTTATTTTACTGGCCACTAATATGAAAAAAAAAAAATACAAATATCTAATCTGTGTTTTCAGAAGAACTGATCAAAACGGAATGAGTTTAAGTTTAGGGCCCTATAAAATTAGTTTAATTTTTTCCCGAATTCTGTTATTTTTCTATTAATTGTCTGGATTAAATTTTAATAATCATAAGCATTTCTAATTAACTAATTTAGATTAATTATATATATCTAAAAAATATTATCTTTATTTATTTATTTATTTATTTTCTTCAGAAAAACTGTTGTGTATTGACATGTTTCTGGTAAATAAACCCCTTCCTTGACCGACCTTCTTTTGATTTATTCATCCAAAATTAGAAAAATTCTGTGACATTCCACATTATACAGTGAATTAATTTTTTATGACTGGATTCTGTGATTTGTGGAAATCATAGGGCTTAGCTTAAGTTTAATTCAAAGAAAGAAAAAGTTTATTGTTCTGACCACATTTGTTCTTGTTCTAAGCATAGTGTTTTTTTTGTTTTTTTTTCAGAAGCAAGATTTCTTAAAGGATTAGTTCACTCCTGAATAAAAATTTCCTGATAATTTACTCACCCCCGCGCCATCCAAGATGAAAGCTGAAAACAAATTAAGATTTTTGAGAAATACATTCCAAGATTTTTCTCCATATACTGAACTTCAATGGGATCAACTGGTTGAAGGATCAAATTGAAGGTTCAATGCAGCTTCAAAGGGCTCTAAATGATCCCAGCTGACGAATAAGGGTCTTATCTAGTGGAACAATCGGTCATTTACTAAAAAAAAAAAGTTACATACTTCTTAACCACAAATGCTCATCTTGCACTAGCTCTGCGATGCACATGCATTACTTGAAGCTGCATTGAAACTGCAATTTTGACCTTCAACCAGTTGGCCATCATTGAAGATCAAATCCTGGAATGTTCTCCACAAAAACCTTAATTTTTTTCAGGAAATTGTAATTCTGAAGTGAACTAAGTAAATGTTCATGCATAAATAAATAAATAAAAAGACATTAGTGTTCCATTAGTGTTCCAAAATCTATTTCTATCTATTTTTTTTATGCATGAATGAATGAAATATTTTTGCACACAAATTCATGCAAAATATATTCTTATATTTTGGTAATTTTTAATAAAGTGTTAATTCCTCCCCCCCAAAAAAAAGCCCATGATTTACTCACCCTCAAGGCATCCTAGGTGTATCTGACTTTCCTCTTTCAGACGAATACAATCAAAGTTATATTAAAAATTATCTTGGCTCTTCCAAGCTTAATAATGGCATAGGTGGGTGTTTCTCTTCATCAGTCCAAAACAAGTCCAATAAAGCACATCCATCCATAATAAAAAGTGTCTCACACAGCCCCGGGGGTGAATAAAGGCCTCCTGTAGCGAATCGATGCATTTTGTATGAAAAATATCCGTATTTAAAACATAGTAAACATAAACAGACATTCTCTTTCAAAATAGAAGTACAAAATGAGGATTTGTAAACAAAAAATGTTGAAGGATTTCGATAAAAACCAAGAAGAGACAGGTTATCCTTTGCTAAAAGTTGCTTCCTTTGCTTCTGTGAACAAACATTAGTTTTTGCAAGATCAGCTTACATGTATGACAGTTAGTGCAAGCCAGAGAAAAGTGATTATTAATTTTTTAAATATGCATATATTTTATACAAAAACACATTGATTTGCTACAGTAGGCCTTCATTTACCCCCACGAGCCGTATGAGGCACTTTTTTATTATGGATGGATGCGCTTTATTGGACTTCTTTTGGACTGATGAAGATAAAACACTCGCCCACTGCCATTATAAAGCTTGGAAGAGCCAGGACAATATATTAATTATTAATATAACTCTGACATATACACCTAGGATGCCTTGAGGGTGAGTAAATCATGGGCTAATTTTCATTTTTGGGTTAATCATTTTGCATGTCCAGAAAATGCATTCTTATTTGGGATTTTTTTTTAAAAATTGTGACCCTGGACCACAAAATCAGTCTTAAGTAGCACAGATATATTTGTAGCAATAGCCAAAAATACAATGTATGGGTCAAAATTGTCGATTTTTTATGCCAAAAACCATCAGGATATTAAGATCATGTTCCATGAAGATATTTTGTACATTTCCTACAGTAAATATATCAAAACTTTTGATTAGCAATATGCATTGCTAAGAACTTAATTTGGACAACTTTTTTTTTTTCAACTTAATTTGGACAAGGCGATTTTCTCCATATTTAGATTTTTTTGCACCCTCAGATTTCAGATTTTCACATAATTGTATCTCGGCCAAATATTGTCCTATCCTAACAAACCATACATCAATGGAAAGCTTATTTATTAAACCTCAATTAAAAAAATTGACCCTTATGTCTGGTATTGTGGTCCAGGGTCACATTTGTACTAGAAAACAAGACAAAAGTACTGAGGAACAGCATGTTTTGCAGTGATAATTGGGTCAGAAACATCTGAAACAAGCATACATGCATAAAACGAGTCCCCTGAGATATAAAAGAGCAACTTCTGAGCAATAACAAGTGACTCCAGTCTTCAATCTTATACAGCAGAGCACAAACACACACACACTCACTGCTGTATTTATTGGAAATGAAGCTCACATTCAGTTAGAATAATAAACTCAGATGCTCAGAGTCATTAATGAGCTTCAGCACATAAAACCACATAGTGAGTCAGCAAGTGAGGAAGAAAAGTACAAACACACACACAGATGTACAGCACATGTGAGTCAGTCACTATAGAGCTTGTGAACAAGTACAAAACACACACATATCATTAGTAGCTGCTTTAGACAAGATTCAGTGTGGGAACATAAATACTCACCCCAAAATGCAGCAGAGGTTTGTGTATTAAGTCAAGTCACATTTATTTCTATAGTGCTCTTTATTATACAGATTTCAAAGCAGCTTCACAATATTAAACAGGAACATTTTAATGTGAAAGGTTCTGAAACAAATTCCGAAGACAAAAGACAATGGTGTCATTATTCAGCTCTGTTCAGTGCTTGAAGTACTTGAATTTGACTAGTGATGGGTAAAACTGAGCTTTTCGAAACTCTGAATCAGTTAAACTAAATTTAGGCTAAATGAGACCTGTCATAGCACTTTAGTACGTACGTAAGTCGCTTTGGATAAAAGTGTCTGCTGAATGTTTAAATGTAAATGTTAAACCATTGCGGCGCAAAATGATTCACTGTTTTGAAGCTCTCCAAATGGATTGTGTATCGCGAATCATTTGATTTAGATCGGAACGGGTTTGTGAATCACTTTTGTGATTTGTGATTTGCGATATGCAACTTTTTTTCTTAAAAAGTAGAAAACATCAAACCATTAATGAAAAAAGTAAGTATGCATAAATACAAATCCCTTAAGAATGTTAACAGTGGTTTTACTATAGTAAAAGTGTAGTTTAATTATTTAAGTATTTAGGTAGTAATGCTTCACGTATACTTCACTATATTCTTGCCATTTTTTTATTAGTATATTTTTATTTAGCCTATCTATTTCTCTTTTTCTAGAATTTGAAATGGATGACAGTAGCTGCGTTTTCATTACTACGATTAAATATTGCCAAAATCCGTCAAAATCATACCAATTTCAGTTGCCATGACTTATCACGAGAGGAAAAAATGATGTTTTAGTCACGTAACATCGGTTGTATTGTTAAAATCGCTATATAAATAAAGGTGACTTGACTTGTTAATGGAAACGCCGTCATTCCACAATACTTTTTTTAATCTACATTTATGAAATATCACAATATATTATGCAAATCTGTAATGGAAATTTGCCTACTGTCTAATAAGTAAGATCTCTGATTGAAAATAAAGTCCTTGAAAATAAAAAAGTACCATGAAATACTATGAGAATAAAGTCGGAATACTATGAGAATAAAGTCGGAATACTATGAGAATAAAGTCAGAATACTACGAGAATAATGTCGAACTACTATGAGAATAAAGTCAGAATACTACACCAAAAATGTCTAATTACTACAAGAATAAAGTCGGAATACTACGAGAATAAAGTTGGAATACTACGAGAATAAACTTGGAATACTATGAGAATAAAGCCGGAATACTATGAGAATAAACTCAAACTACTATGAGAATAAAGTCGGAATACTACGAGAATAAAGTCAGAATACTACACGAAATATGTCTAATTACTACAAGAATAAAGTCGGAATACTACGAGAATAAAGTTGGAATACTACGAGAATAAAGTTGGAATACTACGAGAATAAAGTCGGAATACTACGAGAATAAAGTTGGAATACTACGAGAATAAACTTGGAATACTATGAGAATAAAGCCGGAATACTATGAGAATAAACTCAAACTACTATGAGAATAAAGTCGGAATACTACGAGAATAAAGTCAGAATACTACGCGAAATATGTCTAATTACTACAAGAATAAAGTCGGAATACTACAAGAATAAAGTCGGAATACTACGAGAATAAAGTCGGAATACTATGAGAATAAATTCGGAATACTACGAGAATAAAGTCAAACTACTACAAGAATAAAGTCGGAAAACTACGAGAATAAAGTCAAACTACTACAAGAATAAAGTCGGAATACTACGAGAATAAAGATGGAATACTATGAGAATAAAGGCGGAATACTACGAGATAAAGTCGTAATACTACGAGAATAAAGTCGGAATACTACGAGAATAAAGTCGGAATACTATGAGAATAAATTCGGAATACTACGAGA
Organism: Cirrhinus molitorella; assembly: GCA_033026305.1. Lineage (NCBI taxonomy): Eukaryota > Metazoa > Chordata > Actinopteri > Cypriniformes > Cyprinidae > Cirrhinus > Cirrhinus molitorella. The sequence continues at coordinate 35,427,064 of CM065135.1, forward strand.
ATAAAGTCAAACTACTACAAGAATAAAGTCGGAAAACTACGAGAATAAAGTCAAACTACTACAAGAATAAAGTCGGAATACTACGAGAATAAAGATGGAATACTATGAGAATAAAGGCGGAATACTACGAGATAAAGTCGTAATACTACGAGAATAAAGTCGGAATACTACGATAAAAATGTCAAACTACTACGAGAATAAAGTCGGAATACTACGATAAAAAAGTCAAACTGCTACGAGAATAAAGTCGGAATACTACGAGAATAAAGACAAACTACTACGAGAATAAAGTTGGAATACTACGAGAATAAAGTTGGAATACTACAAAAATAAAGTCGGAATACTATGAGAATAAAATCAAACTACTATAAGAATAATGTCGGAATACTACGAGAATAAACTCAAACTACTATGAGAATAAAGTCAGAATACTTCGAGAATAAAGTCAGAATACTACGATAATAAAGTCGGAATACTACGAGAACAAAGCGGGAATACTGCGAGAATAAAGCGGGAATACTGCGAGAATAAAGTGGGAATACTACGAGAATAAAGCCGGAATACTTCAAGAATAAAGTCAGAATACTACGATAATAAAGTCGGAATACTACGAGAATAAAGTCGGAATATTTAAAAAAAAAAAAAAAAGTAAGTATGCACAAATACAAATCCCTTAAGAATGTTAACAGTGGTTTTACTATAGTAAAAGTGTAGTACACTGCAAAAAAAAAAAAAAAACTTAGTATGTTTGTCTTGTTTCTAGTCAAAATATCTAGATAAGCAAAATGACATAAGATTTTTAGTCTTGTTTAAGAATTTTTAGATATTTTCACTAGAAACAAGACAAAATTACTAAGTAAGATGAACTTTTTTTTTCAGTGTAGTGCTTGAAAGGTCCTTAAAAGTCCTGGAATTTCATTTATTCAGTAACTGTATGAAGCCATCTGATCAAATCAAGTGATTTCTGTCCTAGAAAAGCTTGAATAAATAGTTTTCTGATATATATTTTCTTAAGCCACTTTTGAAAATTAAAACATCAAAAAGTGATTGAAGCATGTTTCTAGGATGCTCTGATTTGAGGACAAACACTGCAGGAGGACACACTAGCTGAATGTGAACACTTTAACGCTATTAATGTTCTATTTAGCAAACAAAAGCACATTGATCTCTTAATTAATCCTACAATAAAATGGCAGTAGTTGAACATCTGTTCAGCTTATTTGTACAGATGTAGATTTCCTGCATTATTTTCCCTGCAGCTGCTGAGTCACACAAGACAGCCACAGAGAGTTTAACAAACTATCTTCCCGTCTGAGCAGGAAACCGTCTGAGGCTGAACCCACCTGTGATACCACATCACCTCAGATGCTCTGGAAGATTTCTCAGTAATTCATCTGCACAAGCTAAAGATGATTTTATCAAAATGCACCCATGCAAAACGTTTGCATTTGTTCTGTAATATTAAAATGAAAGCATAGTCTTCAGAATGTGACTCTTGCTTTTGTCTCAGTAGAGCAAAAAGTCATGTGATAAGCTCTGATTGGTTAGAATCATCAAAGTCTCCTTTGATTGACTGACCAGTATACACCAGCATCTGCTGTAGGTTTTGTATATTTTCTAACAAACAGATATTGAATAAAGCGGGAATACTGCGAGAATAAAGTGGGAATACTGCTAAAATAAAGCCGGAATACTGCGAGAACAAAGCGGGAATACTGCGAGAATAAAGCGGGAATACTGCGAGAATAAAGTGGGAATAATGCGAGAATAAAGCCGGAATACTACAAAAATAAAGTCAGAATACTACAAGAGTAAAGTCAGAATACTACAAGAGTAAAGTCGGAATACTGTGAGAATAAATTCGAAATATTGTGAGAATAAATTCGGAATACTATGAGAATAAAGTCGGAATACTATGTGAATAAAGTCGGAATATTACAAGAATAAAGCCGGAAATACTACATGAATAAAGTCGGAATACTACGAGAATAAAGCAAAATACTGCGAGAATAAAGTCAGAATACTACGAGAATAAAGTCTAAATACTGCAAGAATAAAGTCAAAATATTGTGAGAATAAATTCGGAATACTACGAGAATAAAATCGGAATACTACGAGAATAAAGCCAGAATACTACCAGAATAAAGTCGGAATACTATGAGAATAAAGTTGGAATACTACGTGAATAAATGTTCATGCCACCAAATATTGCAAGCTGTAGCGATATGCATACTGCGATTTGTACATTTGCAATATTTCGATATAATGCACAGCTCTACTCAAGGATTTGAATTAATTAAAGGATAGCCCCTTGAGATGATCCATCTCCTTTTCAAAGGGGTCCCATGTTAAATTGAAAGTTAAAATGCAGTTTCAGTTGCAGCTTCAAAGGGCTCTAAAAAATTCCAGCCGAGGAATTAGGGACTTACCTAGCAAAACAATCTGTCAATTTCTTTAAAAAATTAATATTTCTACACTTTTTGAAGTCGGACAATTTTGAAGTTGAAGGAGAAAATGAGATGGGAGTTTTTCGACATACCCTAACTGTCCTGAACCGGAATACACAGAGTACGCATGTGCATCACAGAGCTAGACAAGACATGGACTTAAGGTTAAAAAGTATATAAATTGTAATTTTTTTAGAAAATAACTGATCATTTCACTAGATAAGACCCTCATTCCTTGGCTGAGATCGTTTAGAGCCCTTTGAAGCTGCATTGAAACTACATTTTTAACCTTCAGTCTGTGCAGTACCATTGAAGTCCACTATATGGAGAAAAATCCTGGAATGTTTTCCTCAAAAAACGTAATTTCTATACTAAAGAAGGAATTTTTTTATTCTGAAAGTGGAGTAATCCTTTAAATGTTTTTGAATATTTCATTTTATTTTATCTTTAGAAACCTAACATTTGTTTTTTTTTGTTTTTTTTTTGTTTTTTTTACTATTAAAACATGGAAGAAAAAATGTTGTGAAAATTAAAAAATAATTTGAAAAATTCTGATTATGTCTTATAAAATAAAAATAACATTTTATTATTACTACTACCACTACTACTACTTTTTACAAGTACATTTTAATATACAATACAGTAACAGTGATATATTTCAGTCATAATTTCTTCAAGTTAAACTCTTATTTTGCCAATTTGATCTTTGATATCTGCTATATATCTAATAACCACTTTGAACATCTGTGTGCAGATGAACGGCCGTCCATGAGAAAACGACACGCTTTCTCGAGGGGTGAAAGGTGAGAAGACGTGCGGCGGAAGAGAGCGAATAAAAGCGGATGAAAGCTGATCGTCAGTTTTCCAGGTAGACGAGAAAATCAGACAAAGAGGCGGACAGAGAAAGGAAGCGTGTGATATCCAGCGCAGGTGAGCGTGTGCAGAAGAACACAATATGTATTTCAGCCGTCGCTCGGTTTGATGTATTAATCTGGTGACAGGTCCGCAGAGAGATCCGCGCTCCAAACAAATCGCTCGTCCTCTTCAGTGAAGCTCGACTCCAGCGTCTTCTGTGTTTCTTTGCCTCGGGCCAAAGATCGGCTTTATTCTGCTTCCCTCTGAAATGACAGATGCTTTCATCTGCTGCCCGAGGCTACAGTCTCACAACACACACTCAGAACTCATCTGAAACTTCAGTGTTGTGCAACTGCAGCATATTAAATGCAATTAATCTATTCTGTTTACACTATTTAACAGTGGTTCCTGGCAGTTTGCACAAAAAAATATTACCTTTTAATTGTTAAAGCATGTCAGTCACACAGTATCGCTTGCAATTAAGTAACTGACCTGTGACTTTTTTTTATTTTTTTTTATGCAACATCCTCCATAAAGCATGCATAAATATTAGAATTTTTCAGTTAGAATTTCAGTAACTCTTTACAATTTAGTCTGGTTTGGTAATGTATTATAGCTAAGATAAACTTACAATGAGCAGTTTTGTTTTTCGCTTACTGCATTTTCTCTGAAGCTTGTAAAAAAACACTAAAGAATTGCATTTTTATTAGTTCTTTATAAAGAAATGAAATAAAATATACAGCTGTTCATGTTTGTTCATGCTAGTTCACAGTGCATTACATCATGTTAGGGTTAAGATGTTAAAATTTTAATTAAATAGTTTAATCTAAAATGTATTCAATTATTATTATTAATTATTATTTTTTATATGTTTTATTCTAAATTAATTTAATTTTAATAAATTATGTAGAATATTCTTAATTATGATGGCATTTTATTGGCACATTAAAAAAATCTAGGATTACAAGATTAAAATCATAATATTTTGAGAATAAAGTCTAAATTACGAGAATAAAGTCAAAATATTTCGAGAATACAGTCAAAATACTATGAAGTCGAAATATTTCAAGAATAAAGTTTAAATATTTCGAGAATAAAGTCAAAATATTTTGACTTTATTCTTGAAAAATATTTATATCTCGAAATATTTTGACGAGAATGAAAACTAAATATTTTGAGAATAAAGTCTAAATGTTTTGAAATTTTAATCGTAGAAATTAAAGTTATAATATATATTTTTTATTTCAACTTTAATCTTGAAATATTAGGCTTTATTCTCGAGAATAAAGTCAAAATATTTTGACTTTATTCTTGAAAAATATTTATATCTTGAAATATTTTGACTTAAAGTCAAAATATTTTGAGAATAAAAACAAAATATTTCGAGAATAAAGTCTAAATGTTTTGAAATTTTAATCCTAGAAATTAAAGTTATTATATATATATATATATATATATATATATATATATATATATATATATATATATAATTTTTTTTTTTTTTTTTTTTTAATTTCACCTTTAATCTTGAAATATTAGGCTTTATTCTCGAAAAATTTAGAATTTATTTTCGTAATATTTCAACTTTATTTTCATAATTTCGACTTTATTCATGAAATATTACATCTCATAATTTTTTATTTTTAAATGTGTCACTAAAACGCCATCATACTTGATTTTAAGTTCATTATAAACAATGTAGTTTATTAATGAATTAAATGGTAAAGTGCATTTTTCTTACATTCTCGTTAAGTTATGAGAATGAATGTTCTCTGAATGTTTAGGGTTTTAAACTATTTAAAAAAAAATCTATTTTATGATTTCTCATTTTAGGAATGTTACGTCTAAAATGTTTCAGAAAAAAAAAATTGATGAATAAATGTGTAAATAATGTTTTTCAAAAATTTTAGATTTTGGGTACAAAAAATAAAGTAGAACATTTAAGTCATTTAAGAACATTTATAGTCATGTAACGGTGGTAGGCCCCAGAAAAAACTATTTAAATAGTTTTCACATAAAAAAAACAACAACAAGAAAACTGGACATTTTACCATTCTTAGAAAATGAAAAATAAGTGTTAAAATAACATTATATTTTGGGTCAAACTACCTTTAATAGAATCTTGTAAGAAAAGTTTTGTAACATTTAAATAACATTATTGTCAAGACAAGAAACCTGGTCATTGTAATGTTTTAGGAACATTTCAAAACATTTTCTAACCTAAAGTTGTTACCTGGGAAAGCAGATCTACATGCTCACACACAAACACACAGTCTGTTATATTCATTACAGTCTGTGGACATGATTGTGTCCTACATTATTGGCCCAGAGCTCAGACTGTAATTATGATGAGCTCCGGAAGATTTCACTCCTCTGCGGTTTATCATCCACAAACCGTGTGACCAACACTGACAGACTCTCATTACGCCTTACCAGACACTAATGCATCTCAAGATCTGTGCAGTTTCAGTCAGAAAATACTGTTCGGTGCTCAGTAAATGACAATTATGATTACATTTCAGCTTCATTTGAGGTTAAAGGAACAGTTCACCCAAAAATCAAGATGTAGATGAGTTTGTTTGTTTGTCAGATTTGTAGAAATGTGTCATTCCATCACTTGCTCACCAATGGATCGTCTGCAGTGAATGGGTGCCGTCGGAATGAGAGTCCAAACAGCTCATAAAATCATCATAATTATCAGTTAAGATCTTGAGAAGACAAAAGCTGAAACTAATCCATCATTAAGACGTTTTTAACTTAAATAATAACACTTCCTCCAGTGAAAAATTAATATTGTTCGGATTAGAACTTTGGTTTGGGTGTGTGAATCATTTGATTCAGATCGGAACTTTGGATCCCAAATCATTTGATTTGGATTGGAACTTTGGATCATGAATCATTTGATTCAGATCGGGACTTTGGATCACAAATCCTTTGATTCGGATTGGGACTTCAGTGCGGGTTTGTGAATCATTTAATTCAGAATGGGACTTTGGTTTAGGTTTGCGAATCATTTGATTCAGATCGGCAATTGGATCACAAATCATTTGATTCAGATCTGAACTTTGGTCACAAATTATTTGATTTGGATCAGAACTTTGGATCACGAATCATTTGATTCGGATCGGGACTTTGGATCACAAATCATTTGACACAGATCGGGGGCTTCAGTGCGGGTTGTGAATCTTTTATTTCGGTTTTGGATTTTGGCTTGCATTTGCAAATCATTTGATTCAGATCGGAACTTTGGATCATGAATCATTTAATTCAGATTGAGACTTCGGGACCTCTGATTTAAATGATTCATGAACACACACCAAAGTCCTGATTCGAATGAAATGATTTGTGATTCAAAGTTCCGATCTGAATCAAATGATTCACAAACCCAAACCAAAGTCCCAATCTGAATTAAATGATTCACAAACCCGCACTGAATCAAATTATTCATGATACCTAAGTTCCAATCTAAATCAAATGATTTGTGATCCGTGCTCCAAAGTTCTGATCTGAATCAAATGATTCACGCACCCATACCAAAGTTCCAATCCGAATCAAATGATTCGCAATCCACTCATAAAGACACTTGCTTTGTGAAAGAATCAGTGTTTTGAGCAAAATGGTTGAATGAATGACTCTGATTCGTATTCAGATTCATATTTCAAGTATTTCATTTTGTTAAATGCTCACAAATGGATCGTCAGCAGTGAATGGGTGCCGTCGGAATGAGAGTCCAAACAGCTCATAAAATCATCATAATTATCAGTTAAGATCTTGAGAAGACAAAAGCTGAAACCAATCCATCATCAAGACGTTTTTAACTCAAATAATAACACTTCCTCCAGTGAAAAATTAATATTGTTCGGATTGGAACTTTGGTTTGGGTGTGTGAATCATTTGATTCAGATCTCAAGTTTGGAGCATAGATCACAAATCATTTGATTTGGATCGGGACTTCAGTGCGGGTTTGCGAATCATTTACAGTTTTTCTCCATTGGTTTGGCTCATTTCTTGAAACAGAAATTACATTCTCAAAACAACATGGACAAACCTCCAAACCACTTGGCAATTGTTCACAACAGAATTGAATTTCTCATTCATTTCATCAAATTGCAAATGTCTAAGTACATCTTTGCAAATGATTAAGTACAGATAGCCTACATTTAGCACAATTTCCAAGTGAATAGATCTTGTTAATCTAAACTGATTGTTAATTCTCAGTCTGATGGTTGTTCTCTCCAAAATGTGTCAGCGTCATTTCATTGTATAAGTCATTACATGCACAATAGTCTGTTCAATTGTCAAAATTAGTCAAGACCATAATACCATGAATACCATACAGTAGGTGAATCCTTGGAACATTTGATTACAATTTATTACAGCAATTGACAGTCAGGTGAAACTAGAACTTGACTAATGAAGGAGGAGTTTCACACATCTCAGATGACCAATCAAACAGTATGTTTAGTTACCTGACGGGTGCTGCCCATGACTGTGAATGCTGCCAAACGTGTATGTAAAGAGCTTGACCATGCAGGACCAGTACTATTTCTGAACATGGAGGCACCTGGCCAAGTAAATGAACAAGGGCAGCTGCCTGCTCGAGGAAGAGGAGGAAGAGGAGGAGTAAGGGTGCGTGGTGGTGGAATAGGTGGAAGAGGCCGTGGTGCACGAAGACACTGTGCTGTCCCGGATGAAATTCGGGCCACAGTTATAGACCACGAGAATCTGTGGCCACACAGACTGCAGTGTGTGGATGGTCAGGAGGGTGAGGACGGCGGGCAGTGAAGAACTGTTATGAAACTCCAGCTTTATTTATAGCACTCTAGTTTTTTGTTTGTGTGTTTATATTACAGTTTATTATGCTGTATACATTTTCTTTTTGCTCTGATATATGGAAGTTACTTTGTGTGTGGTTGATCATTACAATAAAAAAATGAGTTACCATTTCCTTGGCAGTATATGTGCAATGTGTGACGTCAAACCTTGGAGGCTACTCTTACCCTAAAATCCTATTTCTTTTTTTCAGTTTTATACACAATTGTATAAAACTAGACAAAAACAGTACAGTAACCATTGTCAATGAAGGACTGGGCTAAGACTCCAAGGTGGACATGAGGGATATTTTAGTGGTCCTTTGCCATAGTGACAAAACATCTAAACATTTTGACTTGCAGTGCTTACACAATGCCAAAGGGACAAAGCATTTTGGGGGCACTGACTGTTTAAATGAGAAGGAAATTTAGTTTTGACACATGAGTGAACTGTTTTTGGAGAGATATGAGCTTTTGCAAGTGAGCTATAGTGTTGTGCTAAACTGTAACACTGTTTTGCCAAATGATCTTAGAATTTTGAGAATGTAATTTCTGTTTCAAGAAATGAGCCAAACCAATGGAGAAAAACTGTAATTCAGAATGGGACTTTGGTTTGGGTTTGCGAATCATTTGATTCAGATCGGAACTTTGGATCACAAATCATTTGATTCAGATCGGCAATTGGATCACAAATAATTCGATTCAGATCTGAACTTTGGATCACAAATCATTTGATTCGAATCAGAACTTTGGATCATGAATCATTTGATTCGGATCTGAATTTTGGATCACGAATCACTTGATTCAGATCTGTAGTTTGGAGCACGGATCACAAATCATTTGTTTGGATCGGGACTTTGGATCATGAATCATTTGATTTGGATCGGGACTTCAGTGCAGGTTTGTGAATCATTTAATTCAGAATGGGTCTTTGGTTTGGGTTTGCGAATCATTTGATTCAGATCGGAACTTTGGATCACAAATCATTTGACGCCGATCGGGACTTGGGGTTTCTTGAGTCATTTAATTCAGATTGGGACTTTGGTTTCAGATTCAGATTCGGGACTTCTGAATTAAATGATTCATGAACACACACCAAAGTCCCAATCCAAATTAAATGATTCGTGATTCAGAGTTCCGATCCAAATCAAATGATTTGTGATCCATAAAGGTTCTTAAGAATCTTGAGAAGACAAAATCTGAAACAAATCCATCAAGACGTTTTTAACTCAAATAATAACACTTCCTCCAGTGAAAAATTAGTCTGGTTCGAATTGGAACTTTGGTTTGGGTGCGTGAATCATTTGATTCAGATCAGAACTTTGGATCACAAATCTTTTGATTTGTATCAGAACTTTGGATCATGAATAATTTGATTCGGATCGGAACTTTGGATCACAAATCATTTGATTCATATCAGGACTTCAGTGTGGGTTTGTGAATCATTTAATTCAGATTTGGACTTTGGTTTGGTTTTGCGAATCATTTGATTCAAATCAGAACTTTGGATCACGAGTCATTTGATTCAGATCAGAACTTTGAATCACAAGTCATTTGATTTGGATCGGGACTTCAGTGCAGGTTTGTGAATCATTTAATTCAGATCGGAACTTTGGATCACAAATCATTTGATTCAGATCAGAACTTTGAATCACAAATCATTTGATCTGGATCGGGACTTCAGTGCGGGTTTGTGAATCATTTGATTCAGATCGGAACTTTGGATAATGAATCATTTAATTTGGATCGGGACTTCAGTGTGGGTTTGTGAATCATTTAATTCAGATTGGGACTTTGGTTTGGGTTTGCAAATCATTTGATTCAGGTCAGAACTTTGGATCACGAGTCATTTGATTCAGATCAGAACTTTGAATCACATGTCATTTGATTAGGATCGGGACTTCAGTGCGGGTTTGTGAATCATTTAATTCAGATCGGAACTTTGGATCACAAATCATTTGATTTGGATCGGGACTTCAGTGCGGGTTTGTGAATCATTTAATTCAGATCAAAACTTTGAATCACAAATCATTTGATTTGGATCGGGACTTCAGTGCGGGTTTGTGAATCATTTAATTCAGATCGGAACTTTGGATCACAAATCATTTGATTTGGATCGGGACTTCAGTGCGGGTTTGTGAATCATTTAATTCAGATCAAAACTTTGAATCACAAATCATTTGATTTGGATCGGGACTTCAGTGCGGGTTTGTGAATCATTTAATTCAGATCGGAACTTTGGATCACAAATCATTTGACACTGATCCGGACTTTGGTGGGGTTTCTTGAATCATTTAATTCAGATTGGGACTTCGGTTTCATATTTAGTTTTGCTTATTAGGTAAGCATGTTATACAATGGTAAATGTTGTGATATTTTTAAAACATTGTGGTTAAACCACAATAAACGTGACGCTTTGTACTGCTGTCAAAACTCAGTCACACTTCTGGTATTAAGTTCTGAGAGTGATATTGATTTTCACCTGCAGTAAACACACAAACTCACACGTTTGTCGAGCCGTACCTGCTTATTATCGGTTTAATTGCACATGCTGGCGAGGCCAAGTTTGGCTGCGTTTATGAGGAGGGCGTTTATGCCTCTGTGACAGACTGAATGTCTGACGAGAAACAAAACAAAGGAAATTAGACATTTGCCTTTGATTACCGTCGAAGCGTCTCTGACAGTCTAATTGCTTCCACGGTTGCTTCTCATTGTCGTTTGACCACATCAAAGCTCTGGAGGAGATGTTTTCCTTTTCATCCGAGAACTTCAAAACCACAGAGACAAAGCGCTTAATTTTTGCATTTGACCTCTAATCTTTTATAGTTAATAAGCTGTGACTCATCTTCATGACTCAGTCGCGGTGTCAAGTTGCTCTGAATCATTTCCGTGAACTACAGAAACCTGAGCCTGTGATTCTTCACAAATCAACTATTGTGGACGACTGCTATTGTTTATTAGTGTTAATCCACTTTAACAAACACACTCGTATGCACATGTACGCTCAAAACTGTAAAAACAAGAATGTACTGGCCGAAAAGTTTGCGTAGATGTGACCCTGGACCACAAAACCAGTCAATTTTCTGAAATTATACACCTAAAAGCTAAATAAGTAAGATTTCCATTGAAGTATGGTTTGTTATGATATGACAATATTTGGCCGAGATACAACTATTTGAAAATCTGTAACCTGAGGGTGCAAAAAAATCTAAATATTGAGAAAATCACATTTAAAGTTGTCCAAATGAAGTTCTTAGCAATGCATATTACTAATCAAAAATTAAGTTTTTATATATTTACGGTAAGAAAGCTCCAAAATGTCCAAAATGAACATGATCTTTACTTAATATCCTAATGATTTTTGACATAAAAGAAAAAACAATCAATACTTTTGACCCATTATATGTATTTTTGGCTATTGCTACAAATATACCCATGCTATTTAAGACTGGTTTTGTGTGCAGGGTCACATATGTGTTTTTTGTCAAATGTCATATTTGTTCCATCAGGTTTTTACGGCTGATATAGTGAGAATATGTTCAAATTTGGTTTATTTCTAAAGCACATTTGTGAAATGTAAAAGAAAGAACTGCTTCATTTTATTCAGAGACTCAAACTTATAGCAAAAATATACAACTGATACAGATGAACAGAATGATGATTGAGAGATGAGCAAATAAATTTATGAAATAAAATTATGAGATAAAGAGTCATACTTATGACACACTAAGTCAATTATGAGATAATAAAACTACAACTTATGAGATAAATAAATTATGAGTCCAAATTATGAAAGTCAAAATAATTTGTCATAATTATTAGATTAAAAGTCATAATTGGGAGATAAAAAGTTATGATTATTATATACTATATGATCATTTTGAGATAAGTAGAAATTAAGATAAAAAATGTAGATACATTTTTATCAATTGAGATAAAAAAAAGTACAAATGATTAGGTAGAAGTCAAACCTCTGACATAGGTCATAATTATGAGATAAAAAGTTGTAATTATTGTATAAGTAGAAATTAAGATAGAAAATTATGACAAATCTTAATTATGAGATAAAAAAGTGAATTATTACACACTGTCAATTATGAGAAAGTACAAATTATAAGATAGAAAGTCAAAATTATGACAATAAATCAACTGAGACAAAAAAACAAAGTACATATTATTAGAAGTCGTACTTATCACATAAGTCATAAGAAAATAATTATGGGATAAAAAAGTTATAATTATTGTATAGTAAGTGATAATTTTGAGATAAGTAGAAATTAAGATAGAAAGTCAAAATTATGACAAATCATAATTTTCTTGATCTTGTTGATCAAATTTGAGACTGACTGATTTTTCTAAAAAAGTATTAATTGTGAATCAAGTAAAGCCAAGCTGCTGTAAGTGTCCATCTAGAGATATTACTAAATATACTCAAATATATCATTTACAGGCCTTAGAAATTCATCAGATATCATTTCTAAGGTTCATATCCAGGTCTAAAAAGTAGTTTGCTTGTTCTGAGCAAAAACGCTGACCTTCTTGATTTAAAGATTTAGAAACAAGACAAAAAATCTTAGTAAGAAAAGCATTTTTTCTTCATCTTGATTGATTTTTCAAAAAAAAAAAAAAAGATTAATGGAGAATCAAGCAAAGCCAAGCTGCTAAATATACTCAAATATATCATTTAAAAGCCTTAATTCATCAGATATCATTTCTAAGGTTCATATCAAGGTCTAAAAAGTAGTTTGCTTGTTCTGAGCAAAAACGCTGACCTTGATTTAGGGATTTGGAAAAAAGACTAAAAATCTTAGTAAGAAAAGCATTTTTTCTTGACCTTGATGATCAAATTTGAGACTGACTGATTTAAAAAAAAAAATAATAATAATAATAATGATTGAAAAAAAAAAAAAAAAAGATTAATGGAGAATCAAGTAAAGCCAAGCTGCTGTAAGTGTCCATCTAGAGATATTACTAAATATATACTCAAATATATCATTTAAAGGCCTTAATTCATCAGATATCATTTCTATGTTTCATATTAAGGTCTAAAAAGTTGTTTGCTTGTTCTGAGCAAAAACGCTGACCTTCTTGATTTAAAGATTTAGAAAAGAGACTAAAAGTCTAAAAGCATTTTGTCTTGATCTTGATGATCAAATTTGAGACTCACAGATTTAAAAAAAAAAAAAAATAATAATAATAATAATAATAATAATAATAATAATAATAATAATAATGATTAGTGGAGAATCAAGCAAAGCCAAGCTGCTGTAAGTGTCCATCTAGAGATATTACTAAATATACTCAAATATATCATTTAAAGGCCTTAATTCATCAGATATCATTTCTAAGGTTCATATTAAGGTCTAAAAAGTAGTTTGCTTGTTCTGAGCAAAAACGCTGACCTTCTTGATTTAAAGATTTAGAAACAAGACAAAAAATCTTAGTAAGAAAAGCATTTTTTCTTCATCTTGATTGATTTTTCAAAAAAAAAAAAAAAGATTAATGGAGAATCAAGCAAAGCCAAGCTGCTAAATATACTCAAATATATCATTTAAAAGCCTTAATTCATCAGATATCATTTCTAAGGTTCATATCAAGGTCTAAAAAGTAGTTTGCTTGTTCTGAGCAAAAACGCTGACCTTGATTTAGGGATTTGGAAAAAAGACTAAAAATCTTAGTAAGAAAATAATTTTTTCTTGATCTTGATGATCAAATTTGAGACTGACTGATTTAAAAAAAAAATTATAATAATAATAATGATTTAAAAAAAAAAAAAAGATTAATGGAGAATCAAGTAAAGCCAAGCTGCTGTAAGTGTCCATCTAGAGATATTACTAAATATACTCAAATATATCATTTAAAGGCCTTAATTCATCAGATATCATTTCTATGTTTCATATTAAGGTCTAAAAAGTTGTTTGCTTGTTCTGAGCAAAAACGCTGACCTTCTTGATTTAAGGATTTGGAAAAGAGGCTAAAAGTCTAAAAGCATTTTGTCTTGATCTTGATGATCAAATTTGAGATTCACTGATTTAAAAAAAAATTATAATAATAATAATGATTAGTGGAGAATCAAGTAAAGCCAAGCTGCTGTAAGTGTCCATCTAGAGATATTACTAAATATACTCAAATATATCATTTAAAGGCCTTAATTCATCAGATGTCATTTCTAAGGTTCATATCAAGGTCTAAAAAGTAGTTTGCTTGTTCTGAGCAAAAACGCTGAGCTTGATTTAGGGATTTGGAAAAAAGACTAAAAATCTTAGTAAGAAAAGCATTTTTTCTTGATCTTGATGATCAAATTTGAGACTGACTGATTTAAAAATAATAATAATAATAATAATAATAATAATAATAATAATAATGATTGAAAAAAAAAAAAGATTAATGGAGAATCAAGTAAAGCCAAGCTGCTGTAAGTGTCCATCTAGAGATATTACTAAATATACTCAAATATATCATTTAAAGGCCTTAATTCATCAGATATCATTTCTATGTTTCATATTAAGGTCTAAAAAGTTGTTTGCTTGTTCTGAGCAAAAACGCTGACCTTCTTGATTTAAGGATTTGGAAAAGAGACTAAAAGTCTAAAAGCATTTTGTCTTGATCTTGATGATCAAATTTGAGACTCACAGATTTAAAAAAATAATAATAATAATAATAATAATGATTAGTGGAGAATCAAGCAAAGCCAAGCTGCTGTAAGTGTCCATCTAGAGATATTACTAAATATACTCAAATATATCATTTAAAGGCCTTAATTCATCAGATATCATTTCTAAGGTTCATATCAAGGTCTAAAAAGTAGTTTGCAATTCTCACAAGTACTAGAGGAGCACAAGTGTGCATCCAAGCGCAATTTATATTAGGCACGATGATGGACGTAACGCAGATGTTTTGAGTTCACTTACACTCGCATGACATTGTTTTTTAATAATTACTTCTATCTCAAACGTTTGGGTTGCTCGACGGCCAAAGAAAAGACAGGAATCGGTGTTTACCTCAGCGTTGGCCAAGAGGCAGAAGTGAGATTAATGGTTTACAGACTCTTATTTTAAAACGCGAGAAACACTGCAGCCGCACATAAAACACAGCCTGAAGAAACCCTTAGCCGTTTGTTTTAATGAAGTCTTTTGACAGCGTCAGTCGGCGAGGACGGCTCTGGCCTCCGGTCGTTTCGGATGGCCGAGTGCGATCCTCCTGTCCGCTGCGATAAGGTTTAATTACAGATTCGGCGCGAAGACCTCGGGGCTGCTGGGATATTAGCTGCTCCAGCGCTGCGGTAATTGATCTGTCTCGATAATATGTGTCGACATTTGAGCCTCTGGCCGTGAATTACGGATTTAAAGCGCTGTGACCTCAGGTGATTTACTGATGATACGCCACTCGTTCAGCGATTGGCAAACTTCGCTCACTGTGTGAAATAGAGGTGAATGCTTTATGTGTGAGAACTGCTTTAAAGCTTATGGAAACAGAAAGTTATTAATTTGCTGTCATCTGTTGATCACAAACGTCTCATACTATAGAAATCTAAAGCTGTTTTTGTACTAATTTCACTCAGCCAATGGAGTGAGTTGGGGGCGTGGCTTTCTGTTCGCCTGACCAATAGCAGATGAGGATGGAAGTCTTGGTGAGGCATTTCTCTAAAAACAGTTTAGGCCTTTGTATATTTATTATAAAAGTGTTTTATATTTTTTAAATAATATTTTAAATTATATAATAATAATAGTAATAGTAATAATACATTTAATAAATTATACAAAAATAATATATATATATTTTTTATTCAATAATTATATTTTATAATGTATGTTTTTATTATAAAAGTATTTTGCCTTGTGGTGTACTGCAATTTATGACCTTATATTTATTCTCCTTTTATATAATGCATTAAAACACAACAAACAACCAGTGTAATAATCATTCTGCAAATATTATAGTACATTATATTTTTTAAAAATATATAAACATTTTATAATTTTCAATAAATCTTAGATTTTATACATTATAAAAGTATTTGCCTTGTAATGTACCTTATTATGCATTTTATGACATTATAATAGTTATTCACCTTTAATATAATGCATTAAAACACAACAAACAACCACTGTAGCAAGCATTCTTTTATAATGAAAAACACAAATATATTTATGGAATTTTTAATAAATTGTTATTATTGTATCATTTAATAAATGTATTCTAATTTAAAAAAATATTGAAAATGATACAACGTTAAAATATATTTATAATATAAAATATATTATATAATGCATTATAATATCAATCAATTTTTTTTAAATAATTGTAAATAAAATTATAAATTTGTATAACATAATATACATTATAAAAATTTATAATTTTATTTACAATTATAAAAAAAAAAATTATTGATATTATAATGCATTATATAATATATTTTATATTATACATATATTTTAACATTGTATCATTTTCAATATTTTTTTAAATTAGAATACATTTATTAAATTATACAATAATAACAATTTATTAAAAATTCCATAAATATATTTGTGTTTTTCATTATAAAAGTATTTTGCTTCGTAATGTACTGCATTATACTGCATTTTATGACATTATAAGATTTATTCACCTTTAACATAATGCATTACAACCAATGTAACAAGTATACTGCAAATATTATAATGCATTTTAATTAAAAAAAATATATAATGCATTATGAATGCTCATTTTTGCAATTCTGCAGAAAGATAATATACATTATAAAAATGTATAATTTTATTTTAAATTATTTTTAAAAACTAAAAAAACTGCTCCTCTAGAAAAAATGACTTGATGTATAATGCATTATATAATATATTTTATATTATACATATATTTTAACATTTTATAATTTTCAATACATTTTGTTAGAAATTAAAATACATTATTAAATTATACAATAATAACATTTTTTAAATTATATAAATATATTTTATAATTGTGTTTTGCGTATTTTTTTTATGACATTATAATGTTTATTCACCTTTTATATAATGCATTGAAACACACAACAAACAACCAATATATTCTGCAAATATTATAATGTATTTTTATTTTAGAAAATATATAATGCATAATCATGTAAAATGTATAGTTTTATATTTAACTATTTTATATTTTAATGTTTAATAAATTATTACATTTTATTTTTTTATTTAACAAATAAAAAAGAATTATATTAATATATGATCATTTAATATTAATATAAAATTATATCATTATATTAAATAATTTTAAATAAGTACATTTTACACTATAAGTATTTTGCCTTGTAAAAACACTTACCAAACCACATGAATTGATCCATGTAAAAGCTGCACAAACAAGTGCACAAACAAAGGCCTAAATGCAGAGTTTGCATGTTTGATGAGAAAGATGACGTGTCTGTCTCTCTGACACACAGGTGTGCATCCTCACTGTCCTGCGGTTTTGAGCAGCTGTGTTTTCCTGTGAGAAATGCGCAGTCGAGATGTTTTCTTTGAACTCTTCACCTGCACAAAGCCACATTTGATTTTCACTGTCACCCGCTTCAGTAAATATGACAGCTTGAGGTTTGAACTCAGTACAATTCAAACCAAACCAAAGGAGAGTCATGGTTTGTGAAACTAGGCTGATGTTACAAAAGTCAAGAAAAACCTTGTCATTTCTGACCTTTTGGCCTAGAAGATCTGATGAGAACTGAATGGCAAAATCTTGGGGTTATAAAGGACTATTAGCAGAATGCATACTGCATACTACACTGTATGTACTATATACTAATAGATAGAAATATGCTACGATTTTTATTGCTAATATAATATAATATAATATAAACTCTTTATTTCAGGTATTGGCATTTCTTATTTCCATTTAGATTAAATGAACTAAAACTAAATGAACTTAAACTAAAATATAGTTTTAAAACGAAATAAAAACTATAGAGCCATAAAAAACATAATAATAGTAATAAATGAGAAAACTATTACATTAAAACTACTGAAGTTTTCATAAAAAAAAAAAATAAATAAATATTTATTTTGAATTTTAATTCAATTTTGTAAAAATTAAAAAAAAAACTAAGACTATTAGAAATAATCTTTATTAATTTGAAAAAAAAAAAAATATATATATATATATATATATATATATATATATATAAATAAAAACAAAAATGTAAAATAAATTAAGGTAAAAACAAATATAAGAAGTAATTCAAATGAAAAAAAAAGCTTAAACTGAAAATCAAAATAAAAAAGAATGTTAATAACATTAATTTAAACATCAATAAATACTAAAATAGTATTTTTAGGAAATATATATCTATATATATTAGATCAAGTAACTGATTTGTTGATGAGTTCCTCAATTAAATGCATTGTTTTGCATTTGCACATCCTTGCATTTGTCTGTTATATTTACAGATGTCTATTGACCATTGCAACATGCCTCATAAGAGTTAGATTATAAAATTAGTCAAAGCATGATTTATCTGTTGCTAAATATACACAGTTAAACATGCAATTGATTGCTTTCAGTCAGAATAACCATAAAACATGACAGGTGCTTTTAATTGATTATAGAATCACAAGGAACTTAAAAGCAATAATTTTTGTTTAAATATTTCTTTTCTTTTTTTCAGTTTTAGTTTTGGTTTTGAGTTACGATCCCTTGAGCTATGATGATTATTTTATTTTCATTTTAGTTTAAGCTTTTATAACTTTTGTATACAGGTCCTTCTCAAAAAATTAGCATATTGTGATAAAGTTCATTATTTTCTGTAATGTACTGATAAACATTAGACTTTCATATATTTTAGATTCATTACACACAACTCGAAGTAGTTCAAGCCTTTTATTGTTTTAATATTGATGATTTTGGCATACAGCTCATGAAAACCCAAAATTCCTATCTCAAAAAATTAGCATATTTCATCCGACCAATAAAAGAAAAGTGTTTTTAATACAAAAAAAGTCAACCTTCAAATAATTATGTTCAGTTATGCACTCAATACTTGGTCGGGAATCCTTTTGCAGAAATGACTGCTTCAATGCGGCGTGGCATGGAGGCAATCAGCCTGTGGCACTGCTGAGGTGTTATGGAGGCCCAGGATGCTTCGATAGCGGCCTTAAGCTCATCCAGAGTGTTGGGTCTTGCGTCTCTCAACTTTCTCTTCACAATATCCCACAGATTCTCTATGGGGTTCAGGTCAGGAGAGTTGAGCACAGTAATACCATGGTCAGTAAACCATTTACCAGTGGTTTTGGCACTCTGAGCAGGTGCCAGGTCGTGCTGAAAAATGAAATCTTCATCTCCATAAAGCTTTTCAGCAGATGGAAGCATGAAGTGCTCCAAAATCTCCTGATAGCTAGCTGCATTGACCCTGCCCTTGATAAAACACAGTGGACCAACACCAGCAGCTGACATGGCACCCCAGACCATCACTGACTGTGGGTACTTGACACTGGACTTCAGGCATTTTGGCATTTCCCTCTCCCCAGTCTTCCTCCAGACTCTGGCACCTTGATTTCCGAATGACGTGCAAAATTTGCTTTCATCCGAAAAAAGTACTTTGGACCACTGAGCAACAGTCCAGTGCTGCTTCTCTGTAGCCCAGGTCAGGCGCTTCTGCCGCCGTTTCTGGTTCAAAAGTGGCTTGACCTGGGGAATGCGGCACCTGTAGCCCATTTCCTGCACACGCCTGTACACGGTGGCTCTGGATGTTTCTACTCCAGACTCAGTCCACTGCTTCCGCAGGTCCCCCAAGGTCTGGAATCGGTCCTTCTCCACAATCTTCCTCAGGGTCCGGTCACCTCTTCTCGTTGTGCGGCGTTTTCTGCCACACTTTTTCCTTCCCACAGACTTCCCACTGAGGTGCCTTGATACAGCACTCTGGGAACAGCCTATTCGTTCAGAAATTTCTTTCTGTGTCTTACCCTCTTGCTTGAGGGTGTCAATGATGGCCTTCTGGACAGCAGTCAGGTCGGCAGTCTTACCCATGATTGCGGTTTTGAGTAATGAACCAGGCTGGGAGTTTTTAAAAGCCTCAGGAATCTTTTGCAGGTATTTAGAGTTAATTAGTTGATTCAGATGATTAGGTTAATAGCTCGTTTAGAGAACCTTTTCATGATATGCTAATTTTTTGAGATAGGAATTTTGGGTTTTCATGAGCTGTATGCCAAAATCATCAATATTAAAACAATAAAAGGCTTGAACTACTTCGAGTTGTGTGTAATGAATCTAAAATATATGAAAGTCTAATGTTTATTAGTACATTACAGAAAATAATGAACTTTATCACAATATGCTAATTTTTTGAGAAGGACCTGTATATTCTTTTCTTTTTAATATTTGTTTTTAGGTTTCATTTTTTTTTTTTCAGTTTTAGTAAGTTTTGTTAGTTACAATCACTTTTTACCAATCATTTATTTATATATATATATATATATATATATATATATATATTTTATATATATATGTTATTGCTTTTTTTATATATATATATATATATATTTATTTTTAGCTTTAGATTTCCTTTTTTTTAGTTTTGGTTTTAGTCATTTTTTCCATTAAGACCCCTTTAACTATGATCAATTTATTTAATATAAAATGTATTAATTTTACATATATATAAAATACAAACAAACTGGGGGAAAAAATAAAAATGGGAAAAAAATTACATATATATATATACCTATATATGTATATATATATATATATATATATATATATATATATATAAAATTACTTTAGTTAAAAAAAAATTATATATATATATATATATATATATATAATTTATTATTATTTATTTTTTTTAACTAAAGTAATTTTTTGTCATTTTTAAGGTGAATGACCACTTTAACTATTGATTTTATATTTTCTGTTTTAATTTTAATTATAGCTTAAGCTTTTACATCTTTTATATATAGTAATATATAATATTTGTTTATATATATATATATATATATATATATATAATTTTTCCCCATTTGATTTTAACTTTAGTAATTTTTATTTTAACACTTTTAGTAATTTTTGGGGTGAATGACCACTTTATTGTTTTAATATCTTCATTTTAGTTTAAGCTTTTGCCATTTTTGACTACTGTATTTTCATTATATTTGTTTTTAGCTTTAACTTAATTGTAGTATTTTTTTATTTTTTGTGTGAACGATCTCATTAACTGCAAAATGAAAAATGTCAGTGCAGGTTGTGTGCGTCAAATCTCATGCATTAAATGTTGAAAGTGAGTTTTGCTCATGATGTGTGTGTGTGTGTGTGTGTGTGTGTGTGTGTGTGTGTGTGGAGCATGTGACTCAGCTCATCATGAGACACTGTTGGCATATGTGCAGGTCAAGAGCACATTCACTGCACAGACCTTCAGCACAGGACACTTTTGTCCCAAACTCAATGCATGCGGTTCCTCATTGTCCAGCGCTGGACGCCGCTCATCAGGCGACCGCTCGGCATGCTGGGAGAGCCGTCGTGGAGCTGCTTCATTGTTCATCCGCACAACCCTTTACATTCACACCGACCGCAGCTGCATTCACTCACAACAGTAAAAACACTGAACTCAACCTCATTCTCAAAACACACACACTATAGGAGTCAAATCCGGCCCTCAAAGATCGTCTGTCAGCTATATGATGGTCTCCACAAAAACTCATTAAAAGAGTTCAACGCTCTTGATGTCTCAAGATAAAAGCGCTTGATGTCTCTCACTGCAGACCTGCAGTCAATGCGGCTTTATGTGTTTGCGATAAGCCTGAGGGCGTGGCCTTGCACTTGATTGACAGCTCATTAATCACAGCGGATTGAACAGGATCACGCCTCTGGCCATCAGGGTCAAAGGTCAAGCTGCCGCTCTGTTTGCGTTTGTGATTGTTTCAAGACAAAAGCAATGAACGTGTGTTGATAAAAGACGTCACAGTGGCATACTAGTGCACATTTCTGAAGTATGCAGTCAATAATGTGTATATTCCATGTATGCATGGATTAAAGTAGTCTTAAGTAGCACAGGTATATTTGTAGCAATAGCCTAAATACATTGTATGGGTCAAAATGATAATTTTTTTATACCAAAATCATTAGGATATTAACTAAAGATCATGTTCCATGAAGTTATTATGTACATTTCCTACCGTGAATATATCAAAACTTAATTTTTGATTAGTAATATGCATTTACTTCTTATATTTGTTTTTAGCTTAATTTATGTTCAATTTTCATTTGAATAATTTTATTTAAAATTATTTGTTTATTTTTAAAACTAACTTTTAAATCTTTTCCATTAACACCCCTTTAAATATGATCAATTTATTTTTTTTACCCCTTTTTTATTATTTTATTTTATTATTATTTTATTTTATATTTTATTATTATTATATTTTTATCTTAACTTAAGTCATTTTTATTGTAACATTTATAAGTAATTTTTGGGGTGAATGATCACTTTAACTGTTGTTTTTATATTTTCTGTTTTCAGTTTTAGTTTTAGTATTTTTTTGAGTTACAATCACTTTAACTATGACCAATCATTTTTATATTTTCTGTATTATTTTTAATTGTAGTTTAAGCTTGTGTGATTTTTTTTTTTTTTTTTTTACCATTTTAAATGTTTTTAGCTTTAGGTTTTCAGTTTTGGTTTTAGCAAATTTTCCATTAAGATCCCTTTATTTGAGAAATACATATATATATATATATATATATATATATATTAGGGCTGTCAAACGATTAATCGCATCCAAAATAAAAGTTTATGTTTACATACTATATGTGTGTTTACTTTGTATATTTATTATGTACATATAAATACATACACATACATGTATATATTAAAGCAAAATATTTATACGTATATATATTTATACCTGAATACAATTTAGATTATAAATAAATATTAATATTTTGGATATAAATCTAAAATATTTTTCCTTAATATATACATGCATGTGTGTGTATTTATATATACATAATAAATATACACAGTACACAAATATATAGTATGTAAACATAAACTTTTATTTTGGATACGATTAATCATGATTAATCGTTTGACAGCACTAATATATATATATATCTCTCTTTTGTTGCCACTTGCAATTTGATTCCAGACAGTAATTATTTACAGCAGTGGCTCTTTAATGGCTGCATTTGATGGTTTTTATTCTTGATAATCAAGTAGTTGATTGTTGCATGACTAGTCAACCTGAAGCACTCCTAATGTGTGTGTGTGTGTGTGTGTGTGTGTGTGTGTGTGTGTGTGTGTGTAAGGTGTTGAGCGCTGTGCTCAGTGTAATATATGAATGTGGATTAAAGTGTAATGTGAGTTGTAGTCAGAGGAGCGTGTTCAGATTACCCATTAATAAGCGTTTCATTTCACTCCTCTGGCCACGGCACGGGTGCGACAGGCTTCAGTTTCTCTCTCATTCCCTTTATTCCAGTCTTTCTTTGTCTGGCGACCTGCGGGAAACACAAACCTCGCAAAATAAAGACTCTTTTATTTTTCAAAAGATTCTTATCAAGAAACATTTTTCAGTGTAACCTACAGATTTATTGAAGTTAGTGGAAATTCTATCATTATTTACTCTTTCCTTCATAAATTTCTAAGCTGTCAAGTTGCAAAAATTACAAAAAAGCATCATAAAATAATCATATTATCGTTTTTTTATGACTGTGTTCAGTCTTCTGAAGACACATGTAAACATTAAACACAAGAGATATGAGCTCAATGACAGAATGGAAGAATAATAACTGTAAATTCAGGCCTGTTTCTCACACAATACATTATATGAGGGTTTTTATTATTATTACTGGGTTTTTTTATTATTGATGCTTTTCAGGAAGCAATAAATCTGTAGTGTTTTGATGTCTTGAAATGAGACCAGGATGAGTTCAGAATAAAGTATTCCTTACTCTCAGAACAAGTCACAAAATGAAATTGTGTTTGCACCAAGATAATATATATATATATATATATATATATATATATATATATATATACACAAAAAAAAAATCTATAAATTTTTTTATGCATTTTAAATTCATTTTTAATTTTCTCTCTCTATATGTAGAGAGAAATTACTAAAATATTTTATATATATATATATATATATATATATATATATTATTATTATTATTATTATTATTATTATTATATACTGCCATTCAAAAGTTTGGGATCAGTACGATTATATTTATTTATATATATATATATATATAGAGAGAGAGAGAGAGAGAGAGAGAGAGATTTTATTTATTTATTTATTTATTTATTTATTTTAAGTATCTTATTCCATTTACTTGATCAAAAATACAAAAGGTAATAATATGAAATATTATTGCAATTCAAAATAATTTCTGTATTATTTTAATAACTTTAAAATTTAATTTATTTCTGTGATGCAAAACTGAATTTTCATCAGCCATTTCTCCAGTCTTCGGTATCACATGATCCTTCAGAAATCATTCTAATGTACTGATCTATTACTTTTATTATCAATGTTGGAAACATTTGTACTGTTTAATATTTTTTTGAAAACTGTGATACTTTTTTAAAGATTCTTTGATCAATAAAAGCTTGAAAAGAACAGCATTTATTCAAAATAGCAATATTTTCTAACAGCATAAGTCTTTACTATCACTTTTTAGCAATTTAACACGTCCTTGATGAATAACAATATTAATTTTTTCAAAGAGAGAAAGAAAAAACAAAATATACTGACCCTAAACTTTGAACAAGGTGTTTATTGTTACAAAAGTTTTCTATTTTAAACAAATGCTGTTCTTTTTAACGTTTTATGTGTCAAAGAATACAAAAAAAACAGGTTCCAAAATAAATATTATATTAAGCAGCACAACTGTTTCCAACACTGATAACAAATCAGTATATTACAATGATTTCTGAAGGATCATGTGTGTCATACTAGAGTAATGATCCTGAAAATTCAGCTTTGCATTACAGGAATAAATTATATTTTAAAGTATATCACAATAGAAAACCACTACTTTAAATGAGCAGAAAAGTCATTTAAAAAGCATTAAAACTCTTACTTTTGAGCGGCATATATATATATATATATTAGTGCTGTCAAATGATTAATCGTGATTAATCGCATCCAAAATAAAAGTTTATGTTTACATACTATATATTTGTGTACTGTGTATATTTATTATGTATATACAAATACAAACACATGCATGTATATATTGATAAAAAATATTTTAGATTTATATCTAAAATATTTATATTTATTTATAATCAAAATTTTATACAGGTATAAATATATATACATATAAATATTTTGTTTTAATATATACATGTATGTGTGTGTATTTATATGTACATAATAAATATACAAAGTAAACACACATATAGTATGTAAACACAAACTTTTATTTTGGATGCGATTAATCGTGATTAATCGTTTGACAGCCCTAATATATATATATATATATATATTAGTTCTTATATTTTATTTATTAGATTTTAAATAAAACGCCTATTCAATCAGTACCAGCTGGCAAAAAGAGAAAATGCTTTTTATTTTTTTTTGTGCTGTGTTTTTTTAATAAATCAGTGTCTGTAATGATACTTGCTTTAGGATTTTGTTGCCTAGAAAAAAGCTGCATCAGCATTCATTTAAACATCTTTTGTGTTCCAGAGAATACGGGTTTGAAATGACATGAGGGCGAGGAAATGATGACAGAATGATGATTTCTGGCTGAAGTCCAGATGCTAGAGTTACAGCAAACGCATGCACACACACACACACACACACACACACACAGAGATGATGCCCGCGGTGCAGAATCACTTAAGGAGGCCCCGGGCAACAGGAGAGCCTGTTTAAGGACCTTTAATCCACTCCCAGTGGGAGGTTATGGATGGCTGTGGCCCTGGGGCCCCGCTGATAGGAGAGAGAGTATGACAGCTCCTCTGGAGACACGTCAACAGCTGTGTGTGTAGGTTCTTGCTCAAGCGTGTTGTTTTCATGCTTGAATGTGGCACGTCTACAAATGAGATGTTTAAGTCCGACTTGCGGTGATAATACACTTACAGCTCGAGTTTCACAACATTATGAACTACTGATGAAATGTTTTGTGAATGTGAAATGCAGCTTCTGCTCTACTGTACTCCTGAAGAGCCTGCTGATGTGATCTGGCATTGATTTTACAGTGGAGTTTATTTGATTTTGGTTGGTATCCAGTTGGAGACGGCTGAACGAATCTGGAAAAATCAATACAGACTAGAACAAAACCAAACGAGGGAATAAAGCCACAAGCCAATGAGAGGATGTTTGTTATAATAAACCTGCTGTAAAATCACTGCCGTGCTTGATTTATAAAACTATTGGGAAAGCAGTATGTAGAATAGTAGTAATATAAAGAAATCAATATACAGTTTAATTTAATTTGAGCACATATAAAAAAAAAGACATTATGTAGCAAGCCTTTTTTTGCACATAAGTGTAATTTACAACAGAAATATTATTTTTTATGTAACATTTATGACTGTTATAGCACCTTATATATATATATATATATATATATATCCTTTTAAAACTTTGCATGCTTGTTTAGAATCACTTGTCGCATGTGCTCACCAAGTTTTCCTTTATTCTTTATAGGATTTTGTGTAAATTTGGACAGCCCCTTCTCTAAATGACCCCGTTATAGCTTCCCAAAGGTTACATTTCTTTTTTTTTATCATTATTGACAGAGAGAGTTTTCCAGATTGAGCGAAAAACCTAGGACTAGTTTGCAAAAGTCGTTTTTTGTGTAGGATTTTGTGTAAAAATGGACAGGCCCCTTTTCTAAATGACTCATTATAGCTTCCCAAAGGGTAAATAAAGTTTTTTTTAGCATTATTATCTGTGTTTTCCAGAATGAGCAAAAAACCTAGGACTAGTTTGCAAAATGTGACCTTTTTATATAATTGATAGTGAAGGACTCTCCAGAGTTTGGTTCCAATCGGGTGAAAAACCTAGGACTAGTTTGCAAAAGTAGTTTTTTAAAAAACCCAAAATACCCGGAAATTCCGCCAGGATCACAATCGAATCTGTAAGCTATAACCAGCAAATCAATGATTTAAAAAAGGCATTTTTGGCAAATCCAAAATACCACAGAAATATTGTGTTTTGTTATGATTATGACTGTTATAGCTCCAGCTGTGATCCGATCTCCTTAAAACTTTGCATGCTTGTTTAAAATCACTTGTCGCATGTGCTCACCAGGTTTTGTTTAAGTTTTCCTTTATTCTTTATAGGATTTTGTGTAAATTTGGACAGCCCCTTCTCTAAACGACCCCGTTATAGCTTCCCAAAGGTTAAATTTCTTTTTCTTTTTTTTATCATTATTGACAGACAGAGTTTTCCAGATTGAGCAAAAAACCTAGGACTAGTTTGCAAAAGTCGTTTTTTGTGTAGGATTTTGTGTAAAAATGGACAGGCCCCTTTTCTAAATGACTCATTTCCAAATGGTAAGTAAAGTTTTTTTTTTAGCATTACTAACAATCTGTGTTTTCCAGAATGAGCAAAAAACCTAGGACTAGTTTGCAAAATGTGACCTTTTTTATATAATTGATAGTGAAAGATATTCACTCTCCAGAGTTTGGTTCTGATCGGGTGAAAAACCTAGGACTAGTTTGCAAAATGTGACTTTTTTTTTTTATATAATTCTTGATATTCACTCTCCAGAGAATCTTTCTGCACTGGTTTGGTTCTGATTGGGTGAAAAACCTAGGACTAGTTTGTAAAAGTAGTTTTTTTTTTTTTTTTTTTTAAATCCCAAATACCCAAAAATTCCGCCAGGATCACGATCGAATCTGTAACCTATAACCACCAAATCAATGTTTAAAAAAGCATTTTTAGCAAATCCAAAATACCTTAGAAATATTATGTTTTGTTACGTTTATAACTGTTATAGCAACAGTTGTGGTCCGATCTCCTTAAAACTTTGCATGCGTGTTTAGAATCACTTGTCGCATGTGCTCAACAGGTTTTGTTTGAGTTTTCCTTTATGCTTTATAGGATTTTGTGTAAATTTAGACAGGTCCCTTTTCTAAACGACCCCGTTATAGCTTCCCAAAGGGTATATATATATATATATTTTTAGCATTATTGACCTAGAGGGTTTTCCAGATTGAGCAAAAAACCTAGGACTAGTTTACAAAATGTGACTTTTTTATATAATTCATGATATTCACTCTCCAGAGAATCTTTCTGCACTGGTTTGGTTCCGATCAGGTGAAAAACCTAGGACTAGTTCACAAAAGTAGTTTTTTTTTTTTTTAATCCCAAATACCCAAAAATTCTGCCAGGATCACGATCGAATCTCTAACCTATAACCACCAAATCAATGATTTTAAAAAAGCATTTTTGGCAAATCCAGGAAAATTACCATAGAAATATTATGTTTTGTTACGTTTATGACTGTTTTAGCTCCAGCTGTGGTCTGATCTTCCTCAAACTTTGCATGCTTGTTTAAAATCACTTGTCACATGTGATCACCAGGTTTTGTTTGAGTTTTCCTTTATGCTTTATAGGATTTTGTGCAAATTTGGATTTGTGTAAATTCTAAACGACCCCGTTATAGCTTCCCAAAAGGTAAATTTTTTTTTTTAATCATTATTGACCTAGAGGGTTTTCCAGATTGAGCGAAAAACCTAGGACTAATTTGCAAAATGTGACTTTTTTTATAATTCTTGATCCAAAATACCCCAAAATTCTGCCAGGATCACGAGCGAGTCTGTAACCTATAACCACCAAATCAATGATTTAAAGAAGTATTTTTGGCAAATCCAAAATACCATAGAAATATTATGTTTTGTTACGTTTATGACTGTTTTAGCTCCAGCTGTGGTCTGATCTTCCTCAAACTTTGCATGCTTGTTTAGAATCACTTGTTGCATGTGCTCACCAGGTTTTGTGAAGTTTAGAGTTTTTCTTTAGGATTATAGGATTTTGTGCAAATTTGGACAGGCCCCTTTTCTAAACAACCCGTTATAACTTCCCAAAGGGTAAATACATTTTTTTTAGCATTATTGACCTAGAGGGTTTTCCAGATTGAGCAAAAAACTTAGGACTAGTTCGCAAAAAGTTTTTAAAAAATTCCAAAATACCCCAGATTTCATACTTTTGGTCGCTGTAGCGCCCCCTTCAGGCTAAATGGGGCGAGCTTTGGTGACTTTGTAGGCATCTATCCCCCAGACCATCCCTCCAAGTTTCAAGTCTCTACAACTTACGGTTTGGTCTGCACGATCAGTTTACATGGAGACTGCTGATCTGTGACCATTCTAACAATTACAAAAGGGTTCAATTTTGCAAATTTACCATAGAAATATTGTGTTTTTTAAAGTTTACGACTGTTGTAGCGCCAGCTGTGTTCCGATCTTCCTAAAACTTTGCATGCTCACCGTCGCATGTGCTCACCAAGTTTTGTTTGAGTTTTCCTTTAGACTTTATAAAATTTTGGGTAAATTTGGATTTACTTATAGCTTCCCAAAGGGTAAATTTAACACGTGTATGTGCAAAAAAAAAATTGACAACCTTGAAAAATGCAATATCTCCCCCCCAGTAGCTGATTTCTTTCTAAATTCTCTCAATTCTTTTTTTGAGTTACGCAAATGTCCTTATAGACTCTGGTGTTACTTTGGACCACGCCTGAGAACAGCCATTTTCATGTTGATAGGACAAATAGTTGCGTAGTTATTAGGGGTGGGAATCTTAGGGTACCTCACGATCCGATTCCGATTCTGGGACTCACGATCTGATTGCAAAACGATTCTTATACATTCATATACAATTTTTTTTTTTTTTGCAAATATGCTAAATTTACATTTTAAATAAATAATGTTTCTTTGTTTTTTGTTTATAGTTAGAATCTCTGTTCCCATCTTAAAAATGACGATGAAGATTACTTTTATTGCTTTTATTTTTACAAATAAATTTTCCATTCGTTTGCAACACTTTGCAGAAGTTCAGCAACATTCGCGCCTCTGTGGCTTTCCTAACCCCCTCTCCAAAAAACATATGCACCTAATAGCGCACGTTTATCTATTTAACGTTTAAGCTAACATTGTTCTATAAATACTTTAGATGTTTACTTTAGAGCTATTGTATTAGATCTATAGATTTTATTTTATGCAAGTAGTGATGATTTGAGAAGACAAATTAATCAAACTATGAAGTCTTCCGCTCGCCGCTGTTCGTTACTTTACAAAACAAAAACCTATATTTAACGAACAAAAAAAATGCTCCAAAAGTTTTTCTAAATTAACTTCATAAAAAACGAAACAAAATATAATCACTTTGCCGTTTAATACAAAATGTAACTATTCCATTGTTTAAAAGAAGTGAATTCAACAGCATACATACGAGGTAAGCGATTTGATGTTTATGTTTCCAGCGCAAGCCCTACGCACACCTGCGATTTGACTATCGATTTTTGATCTTTGAGAATCGATTCAGAATCGTTAGAGAAAGAATCGCGATGCATCATTTTTTTTTTCTCCCACCCCTAGTAGTTATAGCCATTTTTAAGGTTTTTTTAAAGGTTTTTCTTATAGCGCCACCAAGTGGCCAAGCGATTTTTGTCCTGTGACCTCAGATTGAGCTGTTCTGAGTTTGACGAAGATATCTCATTCTGTTCAGGAGTTATAGGCATTTTACTAAAAGTGCCCTGAAATTAATCTGAATTTTCAGCATCATTATAGTCTTCAGTGTCAGATGATCCTTCAGGAATGATTGTAATATGCTGATTTGCTGCTATCAGTGTTATCAGCAGGGTGCGATTTGCCGGTGCGGGGGGGGGGGTGGGGGGGGATGGTGGGGATTTCCCCCCCTCTGGTCTATGCATCCCTGCCTCTGCTGAATTATTATTATCCCCGGTGGGGATAAAAACATCCCGCGAACCCGCTCCTAAGTCCGGTTCTGAATAAAATGATTTGCGATACGCACTTTAAAGTCTGGTTCTGAATCACATGATTTGCCATACGCCCTTTGAAGTCCCTTTTTGAGTCAAATGATTCGTAATACGCGCTTTAAAGTCCGGTTCTGAATCAAATGATTCGCGATACGCGCTTTAAAGTCCGGTTCTGAATCAAATGATTCGCGATTCGCGCTTTAAAGTCCGGTTCTGAATCAAATGATTCGCGATTCGCGCTTTAAAGTCCGGTTCTGAATCAAATGATTCGCGATACGCGCTTTAAAGTCCGGTTCTGAATCAAATGATTCGCGATTCGCGCTTTGAAGTCCATTTTTGAGTCAAATGATTCGCGATACGCGATTTAAAGTCCGGTTCTGAATCAAATGATTCGCGATACGCGCTTTAAAGTCCGGTTCTGAATCAAATGATTCGCGATTCGCACTTTAAAGTCCGGTTCTGAATCAAATGATTCGCGATACGCGCTTTAAAGTCCGGTTCTGAATCAAATGATTCGCGATTCGCGCTTTAAAGTCCGGTTCTGAATCAAATGATTCGCCATACGCGCTTTGAAGTCCCTTTTTTAAGTCAAATGATTCGCGATACACGCTTTAAAGTCCGGTTCTGAATCAAATGATTCGCCATACGCGCTTTGAAGTCCAGCTCTGAATCAAATGATTCGCCATACGCGCTTTGAAGTCCCTTTTTTAAGTCAAATGATTCGCGATACACGCTTTAAAGT
Organism: Cirrhinus molitorella; assembly: GCA_033026305.1. Lineage (NCBI taxonomy): Eukaryota > Metazoa > Chordata > Actinopteri > Cypriniformes > Cyprinidae > Cirrhinus > Cirrhinus molitorella. The sequence continues at coordinate 35,458,839 of CM065135.1, forward strand.
CCGGTTCTGAATCAAATGATTCGCCATACGCGCTTTGAAGTCCAGCTCTGAATCAAATGATTCGCCATACGCGCTTTGAAGTCCCTTTTTTAAGTCAAATGATTCGCGATACACGCTTTAAAGTCCGGTTCTGAATCAAATGATTCGCCATACGCGCTTTGAAGTCCAGCTCTGAATCAAATGATTCGCCATACGCGCTTTGAAGTCCCTTTTTTAAGTCAAATGATTCGCGATACACGCTTTAAAGTCCGGTTCTGAATCAAATGAATCGCGATCTGATTGGAGCGCTTCGAAACAGTGAATCATTTTGCGACGCAGTGGTTGATCTTTGCTCGCTTTATATCATTTATTCGTTGTTTGAAATGAAATCGTTACATTTAATAGGACTAACTAATGTTTTTATGAAATTGTGATCACATTTCATGACATGACACTCATTATCTGGTAGCCTACTTGTCTAAAAAGATGTAGCTATATAATGTGCAATGTTAACAGATTACACTAACATTAGTTTTCAAAAGCATCCCCCCCTCTGCTTTTTTCAGAAATCGCACCCTGGTTATCAGTTACCAAAGAACAGCGTTTGTTGAAATAGAAAATTATTATATTTTATATTTTTATATATTATATTTTTGTAGTCACGTTTGATCACTTCAATGCACCCTTGATGAATAAAAGTGTTCATTTCTTTTAAAACAAGTCTTTTGCACAATAGTTTCTAAGCATTTTGGAGCCGATTTGCACTGAACGTTTCAGTTGTAATATGCATATTCATTCACATTTGCAAACCTTTCCATCGGCAGTGCCGTCTAGGTAGGCGTCTCGCTACGTTTTGGCACAGAGCCGCAGTATCACCGCTGTAAGATGTTGTGAACCCTGAGTGAAGCTCACAGCTGCTGGAGTGATGACTTCCAGACGCACAGAGCTGTCAGGATGTGTTTTAATGTGTGTGTGTGTGTGTGTGTGTGTGTGTGTGTGTGTGTGTGTGTGTATCTGCTATCACATAAATGCTGAAGCAGAGAAACACAACAGCCAAGCCTAGCGATACGATCAACCCTGGCTAACGTCCTCACGGCTCACGCTGCGTTACGCCACTCCCTCGAGCTTCACTTCACTCTCGTACAGCGAAAAACTGCTGTAACTCAATCAGTGTGTGTGTGTGTGTGTGTGTGTGTGTGTGTGTGTGTGTGTGTGTGTGTGTGTGTGATTGCACTTTGGCACTGGACTAATGAGAAACACACCGTCTCGCTCTTTCTCTGTTTCCATCAGGACATGCAATGGAAAAAGAGCCGGTGCCCCGGAGCAACGGTGATTCATGGATGGGACGGTCTGCATGATAAAAATACGGCAAAATATTGGTGCCACACCAAGCATGTGATTTATGAGGGGCTGAAGCAGATCGACTGACAAAATCCAGAACAATGGAAATGCACGAATAAAAAGAGTCATAGAACAGATCTGAAATAATGAAAATTAGCAGGAGTACCTTGGAGAAACAGCTGAAATGTGGATGGCGTTTGTAGCGCCACCTATGGGTAAAAACTTTTGAGTTCATAAAATGCCTAAAATCAGAAAAACAGAGCAAATTTGGTCAAAATGTGGTCGAAATATATATGATTTGTGACCCTGGACCACAAAAACAGTCTTAAGTCGCTGAGGTATATTTGTAGCAATAGCCAAAAATACATTGTATGGGTCAAAATTATCAAAAAAAAGTTTTTTATGCCAAAAATCATTAGGATATTAAGTAAAGATCATGTTCCATTAAGATATTTTGTAAATTTCGTACCGTAAATGTATCAAAACTTAATTTTGGATAAGTAATATGCATTGCTAAGAACTTCATTTGGACAACTTTAAAGGTGATTTTCTCAATATTTTTATTTTTTTGTACCCTCAGATTGCAGATTTCAAATAGTTGTATCTCAGCCAAATATTGTCCTATTCTAACAAACATCCATCAATGGAAAGCTTATTTATTCAACTTTCAGAAGATATATACATATATATGATATATTTGTTTTATACTTTGTTTTTAGCAAAGACACATTAAGTTGATCAAAAGTGACAGTAAAGACATTTATTACGTCTCAAAAGATTTCTATTTCAAATAAACGCTGTTCTTTTGAACTTTCTATTCATCTGTGAATCCCGAAAAATTAAATATATCAGTGTTTCCAGAAAAATATTGGGCTGAACAACTGTTTTCAACATTGATAATGATCAAAAATGTTCGTTGAGCAACAAATCAGCATATTAGAGTGATTTCTGAAGCACTAAAGACTGGAGTATTGATAAATAAATTACATATTAACAGATATTCAAATAGAAAACAGCTGTTTGCAATAATAATATTTTTTCATAATTTTTATTGTATTTTGTAAATGTGAGCACATGCTTTTTTCATGATTTATGTACAATATTTGATTTATTTTTTGAAACAAAAAAAGAAAAAGAAAGAAAAACAGTTACTAAATTAAAAAACAGACAAAAGTGAGGAAATAAAGAAAAAATGAAATAAAATAAAATAAATGTGATTTCATTTTATTTTTATTTCTAGGTTTTTTGACATAAGGTGGGAAGAGAAAAAAATATTTTTATTTATTTATTTTATACATACAGGGTGGAGAAAGAAAAACAAGTACTAAATTAAAAAACTGACAAAAGAGAGGAAATAAAGAAAAAATGAAATAATAAAATAAATGTGATTTCATTTTTTAATATTTATTTATAGGTTTTTGACATAAGGTGGGAAGAAAAAAAAAACTAAATAATAAAAAAATCAGACAAAAAAGAAGTAACGATGAATGAAAAATCACCTGCGCATTACAGGAATAAATTACATTTTAACAGATATTCACAGAAAAAAAAACAGCTGTTTGAGATTATAATATTTTTTCACAGTTTTTACTTTATTTTGTAAATGTGAGCTCATGCTTTTTTTATTTATGATTTATTTACAATATTTTATTTTATTCTTTTATTTTTTATTTTATTTTTTGATACATGCAGGGTGGAGAAAGAAAAACAATTACTAAATTAAAAAACTGACAAAAGAGAGGAAATGTAGAACAAATGAAATAAAATAAATGTGATTTCATTTTATTTTTATTTATTATTTATGTATAGGTTTTTGACATAAGGTGGGAAGAGAAAAAAAAATAATAAAAAAGTATCAGATAAAAGCAAAATCAGTATATTAGAATAATTTCTGAAGGATCATGTGACACTGAAGAATGCTGAAAATCCAGCTTTGATCACAGAAATAAATTACACTTCAACAGATATTCACAAAGAAAACAGCTGTTTGAAATCGCAATATTATTTAACATTTTTACTGTATTTCTGACCGAGTTTAAAAATAAGATGGAAGCAAAAGCAGAATAAGTTTCCAGCAGCTTCTTGCAGAGACAGATGTGTGTTATGAAGTCATACTAATCAAAATGCATAATCAAAATCAACATGTAGTCTGTGTATTTCAGCGTGTTCAGTCTCAGAAGTGATTTGTGGGAGTGTGTAGATACTCTATTGAAGTCGTATGTTGGGTGCAGATGTGCAGGAGTTACGCAGGGATGTGGTCCAGCTGTGTCTTGGCTTCAGAGAGACTAGAAATCACTGCATTTAATCAGAAAAATGACACTGAAAGTTAAAAACACTGGAAGAGCCAGAATGAACGACGGCTGGAAATCACATTTCAACTCCAGCTGAGTGTCAGGTCGCAATTCGGCAGGTGCAGAGCATGGAAAACATTAAATATAACAGAAGAACAGTGAAGGGCTTTAATGCGAGGAGGACGGTACAAAAAAAGACAAGACCTTTCTTGTCTACTCAAACCAAACAATGGATCGCTCAAAAACAGGCAGAAAACATCTTAAAGGAAAAGTGCACCATCAGATTTGGAGAAATGTGCCTTCACCAATGGATCCTTTGCAGTGAATGGGTGCCGTCCGAGTCCAAACAGCTGATAAAAACATCACAATAGTCACATTGTTTACAATCCAAACATTGTTTGCAAACCAAAACAGCTCTAAACAAATATGTGGGACAATTTTGATGTGAGAGACAACTGGAGAAAGCGTTATTATGGATTTAGAAAAATAAAGCAAAAAAAAAAATAAAAAAAAAATATATATATATATATATATATATATATTTTTTTTTTTTTTTTCTCAGTTTACCAGAGAAAAAAAATTAAAATAATAATAATATATATAAATATATATATATATATATATATATATATATATAATTAATATTATTGTTATTATTACTATTATTATTTATATTTAAAAATATATTATTTTATATAATATTTTTAATTTTATTTTTTTCCCAGAGTATATTTATTTTGCACTTCTATAATGGTCATTTTAAGGTGGTTTTGTCTTTTTTTAGCTGTTCCTTTAAGAGCATTTGAACACTGATTTTAGTATCATTGAGATAATATTAGTTTTTATTAATATTTTGAATACATTTTATTTTGTTTTCATTTTAAAGTTTTAGTATTTTTTGTCATTTGTCAAGCTTGTCTAACTGTCAAATGTCTATATAGTTTTATAGTTTGTATGTTTGTTTTACTTTTTATTGTTATTTTAGCATATCGAGTTAAACTAAAAGAAAAAGACAAATGTTTCTTTGTCATTTTTTTTATGACTGATTTTTAGGTTTAGTTTTTCTTTCTTTTGTCTTGCTTGACAAAAGATTTTCTTCATGGACTATTAGTCATGCGTTCAAGCGATTAGTTGACTAACATTTATAATATTCATTTGATTGCATAAGTATATATAGGGAGAAAATGGTTTGAGATTCAGGACAGTGTTATTTTGTAAAATTGCACTACATTGCAGAGAAAAACTAAACCAAGTTGAAATAAATTAGGTGAAGAAGTGGTCTGGTCTGAATCAGGAGAGAAATCTGCCAAAACAGTCCAAAACAGCTTTTGATGCAACTTTTTTGTATTTTAGTTAAAAAACGTCTTAGTGATGGATTTGTTTCAGCTTTTGTCGTCTCAAGATGTTAAATGATGGACTGGAGTGGTGTGGATTACTTGTGGATTATGATGATGTTTTTATCAGCTGTTTGGACTCTCATTCTGACGGCACCCATTCACATCCATTGTTGAGTGAGTGATGGAATAACACATTTCTACAAATCTGATGAAGAAACAAGTCATGTCAAGTTTATTTATACAGCGCTTTTAACAAAACAAGTTGTGTCAAAGCAACTTTACAGTATTAAAAATGTCAATAATGCAAAAGTTTCATGTTGCAGCCATGTCAGATTTCAGAGGACTCATCTGGACTCATCCTGTGGTCTTGTGCTGATTTATTACTGATTTTATGGTTTAGTTTTTCTTTCCTTTGTCTTGTTCACAAAAGATTTTCTTCATGGACTATTAGTCATGCATTCAAACAAGAAAATTTTGTAAAATTGCACTACATTGCAGAGAAAACTAAACCAAGTTTTCTCTGCAAGTTTTCTATATATATACCCAGAGAGAGAGAGAGAGAGAGAGAGAGAGAGAGAGGAAAAAAATAAATAAAAATAAAATAAAATATATATATATATATATATATATATATATATATATATATATATATATATATATATTATTTTATTTTTATTTTCCCCTCTCTCTCTCTCTCTCTCTCTCTCTCTCTGGGTATATATATATATATATATATATATATATATATATATTGCAGTACTATAATGGTCATTTTATGGTGCTTTTGTCTTTTTTTAGCTGTTCTTTTAAGAGCATCTGAACACTGATTTTAGTATCATTAAGATAATATTAGTTTTTATTAATATTTTGAATACATTGTGAATTATGGACTCCCATTTTAATAAAAAAAAAAAAAAAAGCCATGTAAAACACCTACTCCAATTGTTAACTTCAGTTTACCTGAAAAAAAAAAAAAAATATATATATATATATATATATATATATATATATATATTTCTTTTTTTTTTTCTTTTTTTTTTCTCCCAGGTATATATATATATATATATTGCACTACTACAATGATCATTTTATAGTGGTTTTGTCTTTTTTTACCTGTTAGATTGTAGTTAAGAAAATAAAGTCATGTAAAACACCTACTCCAATTGTTAACTTTAAAAAAAATAATAATAATAATTAATTAAAAAAAAAATTATATATATATATATATATCATAATCATATATTTATATATATATATATATATATATATTTATTTTTTTTTTTTTTCAGATATATATATATATATATTGCACTACTATAATGATCATTTTATAGTGGTTTTGTCTTTTTTTTAAAAAATAAAATAAAATAAATAAATAAATAACTATATATATATATATATATATATATATATATATATATATATATAATTTTTTGGGGGGGTATATATATATATATATATATTGCACTACTATAATGGTCATTTTATTGTGGTTTTGTCTTTTTTTTAGCTGTTAGATTTTAGTTAAGAAAATAAAGCCATGTAAAACACCTACTTCAACTTCAGTTTACCCGAGAAAAAAAGAAAAAAGTATATCTATATGTATATATACATGCTGCAGCAAAGTCAGATTTCAGAGGACTCATCTGGTTCCTGTGGTCTTGCGCTGACGGCCGTCTAGGGGACGAGGTCTCCTCTGGGGATCCGTCTCTGGGGCTCATCTAGTTGACAAACAAACTGATCTACATCTCAGATGTTCTAACGGCGAACACATTTCCAGCACATTTTTATGTTTGGGTGAGCTATTTCTTTAAGAGTGCATTGGGTTTAGGCATGATTGAGTTTGTGTTTTATCCACTGGGTTTTCAAGGTTGGGCGATCGAAGGTCTAATTCGCGCACGCATGTAAACACAAGCAGCTTCAGCCCGAGGGAGTTGAGTCTCACGCGAGCCGCTTCGCTGTGTGCTGCTGCATGCATCGGGAACGACGCCAGCGACCGCAAGAGCTTCTCTCCAGAGACGCACAGAGAGAGAGAGACGGCTTTCAGCTGCAGGTGTTTGAGGGGGGAGAGTGACGTTTGGACAGGGCCAGAAAAATAAAGCAACACCACAACAGACAGAAAGACACTAGAACTGCTCCAACAGCCCTTTGCCAGTCAAAATGAATCCCAGAGTGCATAAACACACGATGCACTTGAGTGCATGAAATATGCATATTAAAAAACACTACTTTATATACATAAAGGGCTATATATGCAGGGTTGCAGATATAAATAACTCATTTGACTCATTCCTCGCAACTCGTTCACATGATCATGCTGTAGCGTTTACGCCGCTGCGCTTCATTTACTGAGAAACACAATTAACCTTCATCATCCTGCTGCACTGAAGAAAACCGATGCATGAAACTGCATTTACACAAGCCTGTTGACTAAATGAGTCGTATTTTGAGTAGAAAATCCAACTGCCTGTGATTTGTTTAACTGTTTAAGTCAGTGCTAGTCATTTCAACATCATGCTCTGCTGATGTTTTAAAAAGTGTTTGATCTGTGCAAATTTGTCTCCTGATTCAGATCAGACCCGTTTTTTTTTTTTTACTGGAAGAAGCGTTATTTAAAAAATAAATAAAGCTGTGAAATGTCTGTGCAGATTTCTCTCCTGATTCAGATCAGACCACTTTTTCACTGGAGGAAGCGTTTTTACAAAATAAATAAAGCTGTGAAATGTATGGTAAAAATGGAATCTGCGGTTGCCAGATCTTTAAAAGTGGTCACATCAAATTCCAGCAACATATTTGTTTAGAGGTGTTTTAAACAGTGTTTGGTTTATGCAGATTTCTCTCCTGATTCAGATCAGACCCATTTTTTTTTTTTTTTTTTACTGGAAGAAGCATTATTTAACAAATAAATAAAGCTGTGAAATGTCTGGTAAAAATGGAATCTGCGGTTGCCAGATCTTCAAAAGTGGTCACATCAAATTCCAGCAACATATTTGTTTAGAGCTGTTTTAAACAGTGTTTGGTTTATGCAGATTTCTCTCCTGATTCAGATTAGACCCTTTTTTTTGTTTTGTTTTTTTACTGGAAGAAGCATTTTTACAAAATAAATAAAGCTGTGAAATGTATGGTAAAAATGGAATCTGCGGTTGCCAGATCTTTAAAAGTGGTCACATCAAATTCCAACAACATATTTGTTTAGAGGTGTTTTAAACAGTGTTTGGTCTGTGCAGATGTCTCTCCTGATTCAGATTGGACCACTTTTTCACTGGAGGAAGCGTTTTTACAAAATAAATAAAGCTGTGAAATGTATGGTAAAAATGGAATCTGCGGTTGCCAGATCTTCAAAAGTGGTCACATCAAATTCCAGCAACATATTTGTTTAGAGGTGTTTTAAACAGTGTTTGGTCTGTGCAGATGTCTCTCCTGATTCAGATTGGACCACTTTTTCACTGGAGGAAGCGTTTTTACAAAATAAATAAAGCTGTAAAAATTGAATCTGCGGTTGCCAGATCTTTAAAAGTGGTCACATCAAATTCCAGCAACTTATTTGTTTAGAGCTGTTTTAAACAGTGTTTGATCTGTGCAGATTTCTCTCCTGATTCAGATTGGACCACTTTTTCACTGGAGGAAGCGTTTTTTCAAAAAAAAATAAAGCTGTGAAATGTATGGTAAAAATGGAATCTGCGGTTGCCAGATCTTTAAAAGTGGTCACATCAAATTCCAGCAACATATTTGTTTAGAGCTGTTTTAAAGTGTTTGATCTGTGCAAATTTCTCTCCTGATTCAGATTGGACCACTTTTTCACTGGAAGAAGCGTTTTTACAAAATAAATAAAGCTGTAAAAATTGAATCTGCGGTTGCCAGATCTTTAAAAGTGGTCACATCAAATTCCAGCCACATATTTGTTTAGTGCTGTTTTAAACAGTGTTTGGTTTATGCAGATTTCTCTCCTGATTCAGATCAGACCCGTTTTTTTTTTAACTGGAAGAAGTGCTATTTAAAAAATACATAAAGCTGTGAGATGTCTTGTAAAAATGGCGGTTGCCAGATCTTTACTGTGTTAAATTACTTTTTATGGTTTTACGGTATATATTTAATGCACACAAAATGCCAACCTACTGAACTATTACAATTAGTTTTGTAACTTAAACTGAGTCCATAATGCATAATAACGCTTCCTCCAATAAAAAAAAGCTGTGCAATGCTCTGCTTGTATAAAGAACCACACTGCAAAAAATGCTTTTCTTACTTACATTTTTTGTCTTGTTTCCAGCCAAAATACCTAAAAATTCTCAAATCAAGAAGGATTTTCTAGACAAGTAAAAATTATTGTCTTGTTTTCAGACAAAATATGTTAAAATATTGAGTAATATAAAATATGAGTTTTTGCTTGAAATAGGATTATTTTCTTACCCCATTGGCAGCTTATTTTGCTTGTTTTAAGCAAAAACTCACTTAATCTTGACTTCTTTTTTCTGAAAACAAGACAGTAAATTTTGGTTGTCTAGAAAATCCTTCTTGATTTAACATTTTTTAGATATTTTGGCTGTAAACAAGACAAAAAATCTAAGTAAGAAAAGCATTTTTTGCATTTTGCTGTTTACAACTGACTTTGTGCTTTTCTAAGATGTTTAAACCGCTCTCCTATTAACTTTTGCACACACACATGAACCACGAGAGAATTATTTACACTCCGCGGGGCAGAATAAGCACTGAGAGAAAGAGAGAGACTGTGGTCAGTGAATTCGTGTGGTTTTGGGTGGATGGGTTGTGTTCATCTGACGCTCTCAAGACACATTCATCTCACAGTCAGCACCTGATAAAAGCAGCAGAGACGCACAGAGCCGGTGTGACATGAGAAAACACTGAGTCACCGCTGTCTGTCTGTCTGTCTGTCTGTGTGTTTGTGCGTGGGAGTGTTTGAGAGAGAAAGGAGACTGCGGAGGAGGCTGTTATTTATATCTTTAACCCTTAATGGCGCTCAAACACTCTTCTGTTCTGTTTTGTTTCGATGACGTTTACAGAGTTTCCACTCCACAGACAACTTCAGTTTTTGTTTGTCACACACCATAGACTCGAGATAAAGTGTTAGTGATTTAAAGACTATTTAATGATACTGCAAAATGTTTTGTAAAAAATAAATAAAGCTGTGGTTGCCAGATCTTTACTGTGTTAAATTAAGTTTTATGGATATACAGTATATATTTCATGTACATAAAATGCCAAACTACTGAAGTATTAAAATTAGTAACTTAAAATGAGTCCATAAATCAAAATAACGCTTCCTCCAGTGAAAAAAAGTCTATCTCCTGTTGTCTCTCTTCACTTTTTTTAATGGAGGAAGTGTTTTTACAAAATAAAGTAAGTTGTGAAATGTATGTAGCTGCGGTTGCCAGATCTTTAAAAGTGGTCGCATCAAAATCTAACCACATATTAGTTTAGAGCTGTTTTAAACAGTGTTTGATCTGTGCAGATTTCTTTTCTGATTCAGATCAGACCAATTTTTCACTGAAGGAAGTGTTCTTACAAAATAAATATAGCTGTAAAAATGGTAGCTGCGGTTGCCAGATCTTTACTGTGTTAAATTAAGTTTTATGGATATACAGTATATACTTCATGTACATAAAATGCCAAACTACTGAAGTATTAAAATTAGTTTTGTAACTTAAAATGAGTCCATAAATCAAAATAACGCTTCCTCCAGTGAAAAAAAGTCTATCTCCTGTTGTCTCTCTTCACTTTTTTTAATGGAGGAAGTGTTTTTACAAAATAAAGTAAGTTGTGAAATGTATGGTAAAAATGGTAGCTGCGGTTGCCAGATCTTTAAAAGTGGTCGCATCAAAATCCAGCCACATATTTGTTTAGAGCTGTTTTAAACAGTGTTTGATCTGTGCAGATTTCTCTCCTGATTCAGATTAGACCACTTTTTCACTGGAAGAAGCGTTTTTACAAAATAAATAAAGCTGTAAAAATGGTAGCTGCGGTTGCCAGATCTTTAAAAGTGGTTACATCAAAATCTAACCACATATTAGTTTAGAGCTGTTGTAAACAGTGTTTGATCTGTGCAGATTTCTTTTATGATTCAGATCAGACCAATTTTTCACTGAAGGAAGTGTTCTTACAAAATAAATATAGCTGTAAAAATGGTAGCTGCGGTTGCCAGATCTTTACTGTGTTAAATTAAGTTTTATGGATATACAGTATATACTTCATGTACATAAAATGCCAAACTACTGAAGTATTAAAATTAGTTTTGTACCTTAAAATGAGTCCATAAATCAAAATAACACTTCCTCCAGTGAAAAAAGTCTAGCTCCTGTTGTCTCTCACATCAAAATCCAGCCATATGTTCGTTTAGAGCTGTTTAGGAAGCGTTTTTAAAAAATAAATAAAGCTGTGAAATGGATGGTAAAAATGGCAGCTGTGGTTGCCAGATCTTTACAGTGTTAAATTAGGTTTTATGGATATACAGTATATATTTCATGTATATAAAATGCCAAACTACTGAAGTATTAAATTAGTTTTGTACCTTTATACCAAGTCCTAAATGCATAATAACGCTTCCTCCAGTGAAAAAAGTCTATCTTCTGTTCCCTCTCACATCAAAATCCAGCCATATGTTTGTTTAGAGCCGTTTTAAACAGTGTTTGGTCTGTGCAGATTTCTCTCCTGATTCAGATCAGACCACTTTTTCACTGGAGGAAGTGATTTTAAATAATAAATAAAGCTGTGAAATGTCTGATAAAAATGGTAGCTGCGGTTGCCAGATCTTTAAAAGTGGTCACATCAAAATCCAGCCACATATTTGTTTAGAGCTGTTTTAAACGGTGTTTGATCTGTGCAGATTACTTTTCTGATTCAGATCAGACCAATTTTTCACTGAAGGAAGCGCTTTAAAAAATAAAAAATAAAGCTGTAACAATGGTAGCTGCGGTTGCCAGATCTTTACTGTGTTACATTAAGTTTTATGGATTTACAGTTTTGTACCTTTATGATATACTGACAACCACCAAAAAACACAAGTGGTGACAACAAAGTCACATTTTAAGTAGCTTTTACACAAGCTGAGGAGGAAAATACTAATAAATACTGTTGATGATAACTAACACGATACTAAAATAATGGGATAAACATCTTAACAAAGTTAAAGATGTAACATCAAAACCTAAATACATAACTGATGCGAAAACTTTTTTTTTTTTTTTTTTAAAAACATTAAAATGTGAAATGTTGCACTGGGAATTCTGGGAGATGTCAATTTACCATTTTTTTTCCACTGAAAAGTATACTTTTTGACTTTTTTTCGCATCCAAAACTGTAAATTTAACAGTATTTTACTGTAAAATATATTATTGCTAGACCTTCTCCAGTCTGGATTTAATTCAGCATGTTTGTTTACGTTCTTAAATAATAAAATAAAATAAAAATTTATTTAATTAAAAAATAAATTAAATTAAATTAATACAAATTAATTAAATTAAAAATAAAATATGACATTTTATTAAAATAAATAAATAAACTTTTTGACTATTTTGGAGCTTGATGGTATAAAGTCATTGCATTTTCCAGAGAAGGAATAAAGTTGAACAGGTTTGCAGTGACATGAGCGAAGATGACAGAATGCATATTTCAGGGTGAACTATTCCTTTAAGTGTGGTATTTTATCTGCCCTGGCAGGTTTACATGATTGTTGTGATTCGAGTACCTATTAAAATAAAACTAACGAGAGATTTATGACTTAATAAGGCTCGTTGAGAGTGCAGTCATGATTTGAGCAGTTCCACATGGATATAATGGCAGGATGATTTGAGGAGAGCTGCTGCTGACATCATTTCCTCTCTAATGAGGGTAATGAGCGCCGCTACACACACAAAAACACACACACAATAACCCCAGGAGGATGCCGTGCCATCAGGATGGGTGTGTTATGTATTAGTTAGTCAAGCTAAACTCATTTCTGCAGATTCACAGCTGAAAGATGCTCAGGAGCACTGAAGAACTTTGTTGTTTTGGTTTTTGTTTTTATTTCTGTAGTGTTTTACACAATACAGACTCTTTCAAAGCAGCTTTGCATTTATATAATCAAAGTCAAAAGTTTGCACCCTCCTTTCAGAATCTGCAAAATGTTAATTATATATATTAAGTTTTAATATATTTACTATATATTCTGAAGTAGTTTTTTTTTTTTTGTATTTCATTTTTTTGTTTTCATTTAAATTTTAAGTTTTAATATATTTAATATATTTTGAAGCAGTTTTTATTTTGATATTTTTATTTTTTATTTTTTGTTTTCATGTTAATTGTAAAGTTTTAATATATTTTAATATATATATTTTGAAGTAGTTTTTTATTTATTTATTTTCATTTTAAATTTAAAGATTTAATATATTTAATATATATTTTGAAGTAGTTTTTTAATGTTTCAATATATATTTTAAAGTAGTTTTTATTTTTGTATTTTATTTTTATTTTAAATTTAAATATTTAATATATTTGATATATATTTTGGTGTTTATATATATATATATATATATATATATATATATATAATTTTATTTTATTTATTTTATTTGCAGATTCACAGCTGAAAGATGCTCAGCACTGAAGAACTTTGTTGTTTTGGTTTTTGGTTTTTTATTTCTGTAGTGTTTTACACAATACAGACTCTTTCAAAGCAGCTTTGCATTTATATAATCGAAGTCAAAAGTTTGCACCCTCCTTTCAGAATCTGCAAAATGTTAATTATTTAACCAAAATGCATGTTATTGTTTATTTAGTACTGATCTGAATAAGATATTTCACATAAAGATGTTTGCATATAGTCCACAAAAGAAAATAATAGTTGAAGTCAAAGCTTAAAAGTTTACATCCCCCTGATTCTTAACACTGTGTTGTTTCCTGAATGACCCACAGCTGTGTTTTTTTGTTTAGTGATAGTTGTTCATGAGTCCCTTGTTTGTCCTGAACAGTTAAACTGTCTGCTGTTCTTCAGAAAAATCCTTCAGCTCACAAATTCTTTGGTTTTCCAGCATTTTTGTGTATTTGAACCCTTTCCAACAATGACTGTATTATTTAGAGATCCATCTTTTCACACTGAGGACAACTGAGAGACTAATATGCAACTATTACACTATTGCTATTAAAGGTTCAAACGCTCACTGATGCTCCAGAAGGAAAAAACATACATTAAGAGCTGGGGGTGAAAACTTTTGAACAAAATGAGGATGTGTATTTGTTTCTTATTTTGCCTAAATATCATATTTTTTTCATTTAGTACAGGCCTTCAGAGGCTACAGAAGATACAGAGATGTTTCTCAGAAGACAAAATAAGTACAATTTACCCTGATCTTCAAATTTCAAAAGTTTTCACCCCCCAGCTCTTAAATGTAACTTATTTAGTCTTCTGGGAAACATCTCTGTATCTTCTGTAGCTGATATTTAGGCAAAATAAGAACTATTTACACAACCTCATTCCGTTCCAAAGTGTTTTTGTTTTTGTTTTGTTTTTTAAATGTAACGTTTTAAGATATTTTAATATATATTTTTAAAGTAGTTTTTATTTTTGTTTTGTTTTGTTTTTTTTTGTTTTTGTTTTTAAATTTAAAGTTTTAATATATTTAATATATATTCTGAAGTAGTTTTTTTTATTTATTTTTTTTTTGTTTTCATATTAAATGTAAAGTTTTAATATAATTAATGTATATTTAGAAGTAGTTTTATTTTTATATTTTATTTTATTTTTTTGTTTTCATTTTAAATTTAAAGTTTTTATATATTTTAATATGTATATTTTGAAGTATTTTTTTTGTTTGTTTTTTTTTTTGTTTTTTCATTTTAAATTTAAAGATTTAATATATTTAATATATATTTTGAAGTATTTTTTTAATATGTTTCAATATATATTTTTTATTTTTATTTATATATATATATATATATATATACTTTTATTTTATTAATTTTTTTCATTTTAAATTTAAAGTTCATATATTTGTTTGTTTTTGTTTTTAATATGTATATATAGCTGTTCATTTTTATTCAAACTAAATGAAAATGAGAAATATTGTTCTGGCAACTAATTAAAATAAAATAAAAACAATGTTATAAGTTAAACTAAATACAAATGTTTTTATTAGTGTTTTTGTATTGCAACTAGCTAAAATAACGATACATTTTTGCTTTACTTATTTCAGTTAAAGTTATTTAAAGTCTGAGTTTTTATAATATGTCTAAATAGCTTTTAATATTTATTTTAGTTTTAGTTATTTTAGTACATCAAGTTAATCTAAAGTCTTGGAAACTAGCTGAAATATAAATAAATAAAAGGGGGGGAGCTGAATTTTATTTATTTTTTTAAAAAGTGGAAAAAAAAGTGATCTGATCTGAATCGGGAGAAAATCTGCAACTTATTTAGTCTTCTGGGAAACGTAAGTATCTTCTGTAGCTTCTGAAAGGCAGTACTAAATGAAAAAAATATGATATTTAGGCAAAATAAGAAAAATTTTAATATGTATTTTGAAGTAGATTTTATTTTTGTTTTCATTTATTTTAGTTTCTTTTTTTTTTTTTTCATTTTAAATTTAAAGTTTTAATATATTTTATATATATATTGAAGTTTTTATTTTTGTATTTTTATTTATTTATTCATTTTAAATTTTAATATGTATTTTGAAGTAGATTTTATTTTTGTTTTCATTTATTTTAGTTTTTTTTTTTTCATTTTAAATTTAAAGATTTAATATATATTTTTAACTATTTTTTTAATATGTTTCAATATATATATTTTATTTTTATTTATATATATATACTTTTATTTTATTAATTTTTTTCATTTTAAATTTAAAGTTAACATATTTGTTTGTTTTTGTTTTTAATATGTATATATAGCTGTTCATTTTTATTCAAACTAAATGAAAATGAGAAATATTGTTCTGGCAACTAATTAAAATAAAATAAAAACAATGTTATAAGTTAAACTAAATACAAATGTTTTTATTAGTGTTTTTGTATTGCAAATAATGATAAATTTTTACTTTACTTATTTCAGTTAAAGTTATTGAAAGTAACAAAAGTCTGAGTTTTTATAATATGTCTAAATAGCTTTTAATATTTATTTTAGTTTTAGTTATTTTAGTACATCAAGTTAATCTAAAGTCTTGGAAACTAGCTGAAATATAAATAAATAAAAGGGGGGGAGCTGAATTTTATTTTTTTTTTAAAAAGTGGAAAAAAAAGTGATCTGATCTGAATCGGGAGAAAAATCTGCAACTTATTTAGTCTTCTGGGAAACGTAAGTATCTTCTGTAGCTTCTGAAGGGCAGTACTAAATGAAAAAAATATGATATTTAGGCAAAATAAGAAAAATGCACACATTTCCATTCTGTTCAAAAGTTTTCACCCCCCGGCTCTTAATGCATGTTTTTCCTTCTGGAGCATCAGTGAGTGTTTGAACCTTCTGTAATAGTTGCATATGAGTCTCTCAGTTGTCCTCAGTGTGAAAAGATGAATCTCAAAATCATACAGTCATTGTTGGAAAGGGTTCAAATACACAAAAATGCTGGAAAACCACAGCATTTGTGGGAGCTGAAGGATTTTTCTGAAGAACAGCAGACAGTTTAACTGTTCAGGACAAACAAGGGACTCATGAACAACTATCATTAAACAAAAAAACACATCTGTGGGTCATTCAGGAAACAACACAGTATTAAGAATCAAGTGGATGTAAACTTTTAAGCTTTAAATTCAACTATTATTTTCGAAAATATCTTTATTGTGAAATATCTCATTCAGGTCAGTACTAAGTAAACAACAGCATGCATTGTGTGTGATCTCTCCTATTTTGGTCAAATAATTAACTTTGCAGACTCAAAATCTGTCTGTCATTGGTCAGTCAGACAGATGGCCCCGCCCCCAAACTCAGGTGATTGGCTGAGATAGAGATTGACATGTGGGGCCACTCAGACATAAAACAGCTTCACTTCAGGAAGCTGAGCTACCAATGAAAGACAGTGACTCAAAGCAGCTTTAATATGGGAAATAGGAATAGTGTACAGTTCACCATGTGTGAGGTCAGAGGTCAGCGCGGGGTCAGTGCGGGGTCAGCTGTATTTGACCCGTGTGCAGGTGTCAGCGGAGCTGGAGAGGTGGAGCGGTGTGAATCTCAGCCGCTGTGAGCAGGTGCAGTAGATTAGAGCGATGCAGGCCTGCACATGCACACTTCTCTCTCTCTCTCTCTCTCTCTCTGTGTCTGTCTCTGTCTCTCTCCCTCCCTCGCTCGCTCAAGCGCTTGAGGTTTGGCTGTAATCGGATCTGCTCACTGGAGTAATTCCCCATATTGTGTGAGAAGGTGCTGGAAACAAAATAGCAAGTGTAAACAGCAGGAGACGTGTGTGTGTGTGTGTGTGTGTTGAAGGTTTGAAAGAAAGAGACAAAGAAAGATTAGATTTAAAGCAATAGCTCACCTAATAACTGAAAATGTGCTCAGTTTGGTGTACTATTATAGTTTTTATTATTATTTTGAAGTTTTTATTTGTTTGTTTGTTTTTAATTTCATTTTAAATGTAAAGTTTTAATATATTTTATATATATATTGAAGTTTTTATTTTTGTATTTTTATTTATTTATTCATTTTAAATTTTAATATGTATTTTGAAGTAGATTTTATTTTTGTTTTCATTTATTTTAGGTTTTTTTTTATTTTAAATTTAAAGTTTTAAGATATTTTATATATATATTGAAGTTTTTATTTTTGTATTTTTATTTATTTATTCATTTTAAATTTTAATATGTATTTTGAAGTAGATTTTATTTTCAGTTCAGTTTTTTTTTTTCATTTTAAATGTAAAGTTTTAATATATTTTATATATATTTTGAAGTTTTTATTTTTGTTTTTTTATTTATTTATTCATTTTAAAATTTTAATATATATTTTGAAGTAGATTTTATTTTTGTTTTCATTTATTTTAGTTTTTTTTTTCATTTTAAATTTAAAGTTTTAATATATTTTATATGTATTTCGAAGTTTTTATTTTTGTATTTTTATTTATTCATTTTAAATTTTAATATATATTTTAAAGTAGATTTTATTTTTGTTTTCATTTATTTTAGTTTTTTTTTTTTTTCATTTTAAATGTAAAGCTTTAATATATTTTATATATAATTTGAAGTAGTTTTTATTTTTGTGTTTTTATTTATTTTATTTAAAATAAATAAAAATACAATAAATTATTTTATTTTCTTTGTTTTCATTTTAAATGTAAAGTTTTAATATATTTTATATATATATTGAAGTTTTTATTTTTGTATTTTTATTTATTTATTTTAAATTTTAATATATATTTTGAAGTACATTTTATTTTATTTTAGTTTGTTTTTTTTTTCATTTTAAATGTAAAGCTTTAATATATTTTATATATAATTTGAAGTAGTTTTTATTTTTGTATTTTTATTTATTTTATTTAAAATAAATAAAAAAACAATAAATTATTTTATTTTCTTTGTTTTCATTTTTAATTTAAAGTTGTAATATATTGTATATATATTTTGAAGTAGTTTTAATTTTTGTATTTTTTGTTTTGTTTTGTTTTTTATGTTAAATTTAAAGGTTTAATATATTTAATATATATTTAGAAGTAGTATTTATTTGTATTTTTTGTTTTCATTTTAAATGTACAGTTTTAATATATTATATATTTTGAAGTAGTTTTTATTTTTGTATTTTTATTTATTGTATTTAAAATAAATAAAAATAAAACAAATTATTTTATTTTCTTAGTTTTCATTTTAAATGTAAAGTTTTAATATATTTTTTTAATATATTTTGAAGTAGTTTTTATTTTTGTATTTTTGTGTTTGTTTTCATTTTAAATGTAAAGTTTTAATATATTATAGATTTTGAAGTAGTTTTTATTTTTGTATTTTTTATTTATTTATTTTTTGTTTTGTTTTCATTTTAGATGTAAAGTTTCAATATATTTTAATATATATATTTTTGAAGTAGTTTTTATTGTATTTTTTTGTTTGTTTTCATTTTAAATTTAAAGTTTTAATATATTTCATATATATAGTTTTTATTTTTTATTTTTATTTAATTTATTTTTGTGTTTGTTTTCATTTTAAATGTATAGTTTTAATATATATATAGTTTGTTTTCAATATAAATTTAAAGATTTAATATATATTTTAAAGTAGTTTTTATTTTTTTATTTTTTTATTTAAATTTAAAGTTTTAATATATTTGTTGTTTTTGTTTTTAATATGTAAATATAGCTTTTCATTTTTATTTAAAATATGAAAATGAGAAATATTGTCATGGCAGCTAGTTAAAATAAAATATAAACAATGTTATAAGTTAAACTAAATGAAAATGACAAATTTTGTATTGCAAGTAGCTGAAATAATGACAAAATTTAAAAAAATTTTTTTATAAAGTTTTATATTTTTACTTATTTCAGTTGAAGTTATTTAAAGTAACAAAACTCTTTTTTAAATGTCTATATGGCTTTTAATATTTATATAAGTTTTAGTTATTTTAGTACATCAAGTTAATCTAAATGAAAATAAATATTGTCTTGGAAACAAAGACGAAATATAAATAAATAAAATAAAATAGAAAATTTCAAATAACTATTTGAAGTAAAATAATTTCAAATTATTTATATTAATCAAATTATTTATTATAATGCTTCCTTTAGTGAAAAAGTGGTGTGGTCTGAATCAGGAGTGAAATCTGCACAGATCAAACATTGTTTACAAACCAAAAACAGCTCTAAACAAATATGTGGCTGGATTTTTCATCACCAAAACAGATCAAATCAATGAATCGAATCATATTTTCTAAGCAGAGCTAACAGAGCATGACTCAAACCCACGGCTTTGATCTCAGAAAACACACCTGAATGCAGAGATGAGCTAAAATAAAAGAGTCTGTCAGATGAAGAAACACATCCATCCGTCTGAAGATTATGTTTGTGGTCCTCTATTAATATTGCTGTACAGTAGGGTTGTTTGGGTTGGTGTCATAATGTGAGACGCTTCAGATATGGAGTGATTTCTTCATGCAGATGTTCAGTGTTTCAAAGTGGCTGAAACCACTTCCCAAAGCCTTTCCAGGAGTACAGTTGGGAAAGTGCTGAAGTGTGTGTCATCCTGCCCTCTGCTGGACGCCACACACACCACAAACACTGATGATGATGATGAGCACAGAAGCATATTAGCATGCTATACTGTATTTCTTTAGTATGCAGTATGCATACTGTGCAATGCATGTGCTATATGCACCAATACTGCACTCAATGCTGTATCCCACAATGCAATGCTCAATGTGATGAATTTGATCTCCTTCCAATGTTTGACTGGGCGGACAAAAGTAAAAATTAAAATTAAATTAAAAATGCATTTTTTTTTCTATATGGCTTTTCTGTATTATTGAAATTGTTTTGGTTTATAGTACATCATTTGGTGTCCTATTATAGTTTTATTTATTTATTTTTTTTATTTAAAGTTTTAATATATTTGTTGTTTTTTGTTTTTAATATGTGTATATATAGCTTTTAATTTATTTAAACTAAATGAAAATGACCAATTTGGTCTTGCATATTAGCTGAAATAATAAAATAAAAATTAATATAGATATTTTTTTACAATGTTTTATGGGTCTTTTTTAATATGTCTGTATAGGTTTTAATATTTATTTTAGTTTTAGTTATTTGAGTACATCAGGTTAATCAAAATGAAAATAAGAATTTTGTTAAATTGTCTTTAAAAAATAAATAATTAATTAATTAATTAAAAATAGAAAACTAAATATTTCAAGAAAAGTTTGTTTTTTAGTTAACAAGTGTTTCTTATTTATTTACAAAAAAAAATATATTACATTTTCTTTATTTCAGTTCAAGTTTATACTATTTCAAGTAAAAAAAGTTTTTAAAGTTTTTTTTTTTTTGTTTTTTTTTTTTTTTTATATGTTTATGTTTGTCAACTAGCTAAAATAAAAAAATAAAATAAAATAAAGTAAATTATATAAAAATGTTATATATAAAAAGTGAAACTAAATTTAAATGACTGATGTTGTCTTGGCAACTAGCAGAAATCAAATAAAATTTCAATAAAATGTGAAAAATATATAATATTTTCTTTATTTATGTTTTTATGAGTTTGTTTTGTTTTTTAAATATGTTTCTATAGCTTTACATTTTTATTTCAGTTTTAGTTTTTTAGTATATTAACTTAATCTGAATGAAAGTAAGAAATGTTGTCTTGGCAACTAGCTAAAATTAAAAAAGTAAATAAAATGTATAGAAAATATATATTATAAATATATTTTCTATATATTTGTAAAATAAAATAAAAGTGTTACAAGTGAAACAAAATTAAAATGAACAATGTTGTCTTGACAACTAGCTGAAATAAAATTAAATAAAAATTAAATGTGAAAAATATATATGTTTTCTTTATTGATCAGGTTTATATTATTTAAAGTAACAAAAGTTTGAGTTTTTATGAGACTTTTTTTTATTTTGATTTGTTTTTCAAATATATTTATATAGCTTTTAATTTTTGTTTCAGTTTTACTTTTTTTAGTATATCACTGTTTTAATATATTATAAAGTAGTTTTATTTATTTTTTTTCATTTATTTCAGTTTTAGTTTTTTAGTATATCAAGTTAATATAAAAGGAAAATAAGAAATGTTGTCTTGGCAATTAAAATTAAATTAAAGAAAAGAAAAGAAAAGAAAAGAAAAGAAAAAAGTTATAAGTGAAACTAAATTAAAATGTTTTTATTTTTGTATTTTTTGTTTGTTTTCATTTTAAATGTAAAGTTTTAATATATTTAATATATATTTTGAATGTATATATATTTCATTTTTTATTTAAAGTTTTAATATATTTTTATTGTTTTTGTTTTTTTTTTGTATTATTTCAGTTTTAGTTATTTAGTATATCAGGTAAATCTAAATGAAAATAAAAAATGTTGTCTTGGTAACTAGCTAAAATAAAAAATAAAATAAAATAAAATAGGCAACTAGCTGAAATAAAATAAAATTAAAATTAAATTAAATGTGAAAAAAACTATATTTTCTTTATTTAAGTTCAAGTTTATATTATTTCAAGTAACAAAAGTTTGAGTTTTTATGAGACTTTTTGTTTTGTTTTGTTTTTCAAATGTATTTATATAGCTTTTAATTTTTATTTCAGTTTTAGTTTTTTAGTATATCAAGTTAATCTAAGTGAAAATAAGAAATGTTGTCTTGGCAACTAAAATTAAATTAAAGAAAAGAAAAGAAAAGAAAAGAAAAAAGTTATAAGTGAAACTAAATTAAAATGTTTTTATTTTTGTATTTTTTGCTTGTTTTCATTTTAAATTTAAAGTTTTAATATATTTGTTGTTTTTGTTTTGTTTTTATTTCAGTTTTAGTTTTTTAGTATAAGTTAATCTAAATGAAAATAAAAAAATTTGTCTTGGCAGCTAGCTAAAATAAAATAAAATAAAATAAAATTGGCAACTAGCTGAAATGAAATAAAATTTTAATTAAATTAAATGTGAAAAAAATGTGTTTATATATCTTTTAATTTTTATTTTCATTTTAAATGTAAAGTTTTAATATATTTTATATATATTCCATTTTAAATGTAAATGTTTAATATATTTAATATATATTTTTAAGTTATTTTTTATTTAAAGATTTAATATATTTGTTGTTTTTGTTTTGTTTTTATTTCAGTTTTTGAGTATATCAAGTTAATCTAAATGAAAATAATAAAAATGTTGTCTTGGCAACTAGCTAAAAGAAATAAAATAAAATAAAATACAATTAAAACAAAATGTGCAAAAAAAAAATCTTTATATTAAGTTTTTAAAGTTTAAGTTTTAAAGTTAAGTTTTTAAGTAATTTAAAGTTTATATTATTTCAAGTAACAAAACTTTGAGTTTTTATGAGTTTTGTTTTTTAAATATGTTTATATAGCTTTACATTTTTATTTCAGCTGTAGTTTTGTAGTATATCAAGTTAATCTAAATGAAAATAAGAAATGTCGTCTTGGCAACTAGCTAAAATAAAATACAAATAAATAAATCAAAGTTAAAAGTTAAAAGTGAAACTAAATTAAAATGACAAATGTTGTCTTGGCAACTAGCTGAAATAAAAATAAAATTTAAAAAAAAGTAAAAAAATTTTTTTTTTCAGTTAAAGTTTATTTTATTTCAAGTATCAAAAGTTTTATTTTATTTATTTATTTATTTATTTATTTTTCTTCTTTTGATGATTTTAGCTTAAGTTTCCATTTACTATAATAACCCTGCCACTTACTGGATAAAGTGATTTTCTTTATTTAAGTTCAAGTTTATATTACTTCAAGTAACACAATTTTGAGTTTTTATGGGGGTTTTGCTTTGTTTTGTTTGTTTTTAAAATTATTTTTTATTTCACTTTTAGTTTTTTAGTATATTAAGTTAATCTAAATCAAAATAAAAAATGTTGCCTTGGCAACTAGCTAAAATAAAATACAAATAAACAAATAAAAGTTAAAAGTTAAAAGTTAAAAGTGAAACTAAATTAAAATGACAGATGTTGTCTTGACAACTAGCTGAAATCAAATAAAATTTTAATAAAATGTGAAAATTTTATTTAAGTTCAAGTTTATATTATTTCAAGTAACAAAAGTTTGAGTTTTTATATATTTTTTTTGTTGTTGTTTTTTTTTTCTTTTGTTTTGTCTTGTTTTTTAAAAAATGTTTACATTGCTTTTTAGTTTTTATTTTTAGTTTTAGTTTTTTAGTATATCAAGTTAATCTAAATGAAAATAAGAAATGTTGTCTTGGCAACTAGCTAAAATAAAAAAAGGAAAGAAAAGAAAAGAAAAGAAAAGAAAAGAAAAGAAAAAAAGAAGAGAAAAGAAAAGAAAAGAAAAAAGTTGTAAGTGAAATTAAATTAAAATGACCGATAACTGAAATAGCTGAAATAAAATAAAATTAAATTAAAATTAAATGTGAAAAATATATATATATTCTTTATTTCCATTTAAGTTTATATTATTTCAAGTAACAAAAGTTTGAGTTTTTATGAGATTTTTTATTTTGTTTTATTTTTCAAATATGTTTATATAGCTTTTAATTTTTATTTCGGTTTTTGTTTTTTAGTACATCAACTTAATCTAAATGAAACTTGCTCAAATAAAAAAAGTAAATAAAATGTGCAAAATATTTTTTTAGATTTTCTTTGTTTAAATTCAAGTTTATATTACTTCAAGTAACAAAAGTTTGAGTTTTTATGGGGGGGTTTGCTTTGTTTTGTTTGTTTTTAAAATTATTTTTTATTTCACTTTTAGTTTTGTAGTATATCAAGTTAATCTAAATGAAAATAAAAAATGTTGTCTTGGCAACTAGCTAAAATAAAATACAAATAAATAAAAGTAAAAAGTGAAAAGTGAAACTAAATTAAAATGACAAATGTTGTCTTGGCAACTAGCTGAAATAAAAATAAAATGTAAAAAAAAGTTTTTTTTTTTTTTTTTTTCAGTTAAAGTTTATTTTATTTCAAGTATCAAAAGTTTTATTTTATTTATTTATTTATTTATTTTTCTTCTTTTGATGATTTTAGCTTAAGTTTCCATTTACTATAATAACCCTGCCACTTACTGGATAAAGTGATTTTCTTTATTTAAGTTCAAGTTTATATTACTTCAAGTAACACAATTTTGAGTTTTTATGGGGGTTTTGCTTTGTTTTGTTTGTTTTTAAAATTATTTTTTATTTCACTTTTAGTTTTTTAGTATATTAAGTTAATCTAAATTAAAATAAAAAATGTTGTCTTGGCAACTAGCTAAAATAAAATACAAATAAACAAATAAAAGTTAAAAGTTAAAAGTGAAACTAAATTAAAATGACAGATGTTGTCTTGACAACTAGCTGAAATCAAATAAAATTTTAATAAAATGTGAAAATTTTATTTAAGTTCAAGTTTATATTATTTCAAGTAACAAAAGTTTGAGTTTTTATAGTTTTTTTTTTGTTGTTGTTGTTTTTTTCTTTTGTTTTGTCTTGTTTTTTAAAAAATGTTTACATTGCTTTTTAGTTTTTATTTCAGTTTTAGTTTTTTAGTATATCAAGTTAATCTAAATGAAAATAAGAAATGTTGTCTTGGCAACTAGCTAAAATAAAAAAAGGAAAGAAAAGAAAAGAAAAGAAAAGAAAAGAAAAGAAAAGAAAAAAAGAAGAGAAAAGAAAAGAAAAAAGTTGTAAGTGAAATTAAATTAAAATGACCGATAACTGAAATAGCTGAAATAAAATAAAATTAAATTAAAATTAAATGTGAAAAAAATATATATATTCTTTATTTCCATTTAAGTTTATATTATTTCAAGTAACAAAAGTTTGAGTTTTTATGAGATTTTTTATTTTGTTTTATTTTTCAAATATGTTTATATAGCTTTTAATTTTTATTTCGGTTTTTGTTTTTTAGTACATCAACTTAATCTAAATGAAACTTGCTCAAATAAAAAAAGTAAATAAAATGTGCAAAATATTTTTTTAGATTTTCTTTGTTTAAATTCAAGTTTATATTACTTCAAGTAACAAAAGTTTGAGTTTTTATGGGGGGGTTTGCTTTGTTTTGTTTGTTTTTAAAATTATTTTTTATTTCACTTTTAGTTTTGTAGTATATCAAGTTAATCTAAATGAAAATAAGAAATGTTGTCTTGGCAACTAGCTAAAATAAAATACAAATAAATAAAAGTAAAAAGTGAAAAGTGAAACTAAATTAAAATGACAAATGTTGTCTTGGCAACTAGCTGAAATAAAAATAAAATAAAAAAAAATGTTTTATTTTTTTGTTTGTTTTTTCAGTTAAAGTTTATTTTATTTCAAGTATGAAAAGTTGTATTTTATTTTTATTTTTTTCTTTTAATGATTTTAGCTTAAGTTTCCACTGGATAAAGTTTATATGAGTTTTTATGAGTTTTGTTTTGTTTTTAAAATATGTTTATATAGCTTTTATTTTTTATTTCAGTTTTAGTTTCGTAGTATATCAACTTAATCTAAATGAAAATAAGAAATGCTGTGTTGGCAACTAGCTAAAATAAAATGCAAATAAATAAATAAAAGTTAAAAGTTAAAAGTGAAACTAAATTAAAATGACAAATGTTTTATTTTATTTATTTATTTATTTATTTATTTTTCTTCTTTTGATGATTTTAGCTTAAGTTTCCATTTACTATAATAACCCTGCCACTTACTGGATAAAGTGATTTTCTTTATTTAAGTTCAAGTTTATATTACTTCAAGTAACACAATTTTGAGTTTTTATGGGGGTTTTGCTTTGTTTTGTTTGTTTTTAAAATTATTTTTTATTTCACTTTTAGTTTTTTAGTATATTAAGTTAATCTAAATTAAAATAAAAAATGTTGTCTTGGCAACTAGCTAAAATAAAATACAAATAAACAAATAAAAGTTAAAAGTTAAAAGTGAAACTAAATTAAAATGACAGATGTTGTCTTGACAACTAGCTGAAATCAAATAAAATTTTAATAAAATGTGAAAATTTTATTTAAGTTCAAGTTTATATTATTTCAAGTAACAAAAGTTTGAGTTTTTATAGTTTTTTTTTGTTGTTTTTTTTCTTTTGTTTTGTCTTGTTTTTTAAAAAATGTTTACATTGCTTTTTAGTTTTTATTTCAGTTTTAGTTTTTTAGTATATCAAGTTAATCTAAATGAAAATAAGAAATGTTGTCTTGGCAACTAGCTAAAATAAAAAAAGGAAAGAAAAGAAAAGAAAAGAAAAGAAAAGAAAAGAAAAGAAAAGAAAAGAAAAGAAAAGAAAAAAAGAAGAGAAAAGAAAAGAAAAAAGTTGTAAGTGAAATTAAATTAAAATGACCGATAACTGAAATAGCTGAAATAAAATAAAATTAAATTAAAATTAAATGTGAAAAAAATATATATATTCTTTATTTCCATTTAAGTTTATATTATTTCAAGTAACAAAAGTTTGAGTTTTTATGAGATTTTTTATTTTGTTTTATTTTTCAAATATGTTTATATAGCTTTTAATTTTTATTTCGGTTTTTGTTTTTTAGTACATCAACTTAATCTAAATGAAACTTGCTCAAATAAAAAAAGTAAATAAAATGTGCAAAATATTTTTTTTGATTTTCTTTGTTTAAATTCAAGCTTATATTACTTCAAGTAACAAAAGTTTGAGTTTTTATGGGGGGGTTTGCTTTGTTTTGTTTGTTTTTAAAATTATTTTTTATTTCACTTTTAGTTTTGTAGTATATCAAGTTAATCTAAATGAAAATAAGAAATGTTGTCTTGGCAACTAGCTAAAATAAAATACAAATAAATAAAAATAAAATAAAAAAAAATGTTTTATTTTTTTGTTTGTTTTTTCAGTTAAAGTTTATTTTATTTCAAGTATGAAAA
This sequence comes from Cirrhinus molitorella, assembly GCA_033026305.1. NCBI lineage: Eukaryota > Metazoa > Chordata > Actinopteri > Cypriniformes > Cyprinidae > Cirrhinus > Cirrhinus molitorella. The sequence goes on from CM065135.1 coordinate 35,486,196, forward strand.
GTTGTATTTTATTTTTATTTTTTATTTTAATGATTTTAGCTTAAGTTTCCACTGGATAAAGTTTATATGAGTTTTTATGAGTTTTGTTTTGTTTTTAAAATATGTTTATATAGCTTTTATTTTTTATTTCAGTTTTAGTTTCGTAGTATATCAACTTAATCTAAATGAAAATAAGAAATGCTGTGTTGGCAACTAGCTAAAATAAAATGCAAATAAATAAATAAAAGTTAAAAGTTAAAAGTGAAACTAAATTAAAATGACAAATGTTTTATTTTATTTATTTATTTATTTATTTATTTATTAAGTTTCCATTAACTATAATAACCCTGCCACTTACTGGATAAAGTTTATAAAAACTAAAAATATATATATTGCATAATGTATACTGTTTGACAATGTTTTACCAAAATGTGGGAATATGTCAAATATGCATTGCAATGAGTTGCATACTCTGAGATGCAGTCATGTGTGTTTATTTTTATCTTAGATGTTCAAATTGCACATTAATATAAAAAAGGAAAGAGAGGGGAGAGACAGTTCATATAAAAGACAAGATATGTCTTGGCAACTAGCTAAAATAAAATACAAATAAATAAAAGTTAAAAGTTAAAAGTGAAACTAAATTAAAATGACAGATGTTGTCTTGGCAACTAGCTGAAATAAAAATATAATATTTTTTTTTTTACATTTTTTTTTTTTTTTTAGGTAAAGTTTATTTTATTTAAAGTATCAAAAGTTTGATTTTATTTTTATTTTTATTTATTTTATTATATATATATATATATATATTATGATTTTAGCTTAAGTTTCCATTTACTATAATAACCCTGCCACTTACTGGAAGCAAAAAAAAAAACATATTGCATAATGTATACTGTTTCACAATGTTTTACCAAAATGTGGGAATATGTCAAATATGCATTGCAATGAGTTTCATACTCTGAGATGCAGAGATGTTCAAATTGCACATTAATATAAAAAAGGAAAGAGAGGGAGAGTCAGTTCACATAAAAGACAAGATATGTCAGAGAAATCGTAATCAGACTGAAGAGTGGTAATTCTCACGGCAGAAGCGTCTCCTGAAGCTGCTGTGTTTGTGTGATTGGGCTGGTGTCTTCCTGTTGTGGTGAACATCAGACAGGTTTTCTGTTCAGCGGTTCACCACCACGGGTCATTTTCACAGCTGAGGCATCATGTGCTGATATTTATCAGCCTCTAGAGCAAGATTAGACAACCCAGACCGAGACGAGCCGCCCGCAGCCTGATAGACGGCCGTCTAGACACTGAACTGGCTCTTTTTCCGAGCATTGTTTGCTGGCATTTAACAGGACCGAAAACAGGAAACCTGCCACACACAGAAACACACACACACAGGCGCACGCGTGCACAATGACTTCTCCAAACGCCTGAGACTCTTTTCGCAATTGCTGACTTATCTAGGTCACATTTGACTTTGACACTTTATTTCATGTCAGGACATATTGTCATTTCACAGTGATTTCACCTTTAATGTACACTTCTGCGGTGTCCTTACTGCAATCTTTACTTTTTTATTGATCATGTCATTGCATAATATTGCATGACACGATACAATCCAGTCGGATCTCGAATCACTTTATTCAGATTGGGACTTTAAATCGCGGATTGCGAATCATTTTATTCCTTTCGGGATTTTGGAACGTGAATCATTTGGTGAATCATTTGGAACGTGAATCATTTGATTTGATTTAGATCGGAGTTCAAATCGCGTATCACGAATCATTTGATTCATTTCTGGATTTGGAACGTGAATCATTTAATTTAGACCGGGAGTTCAAATCGCGTATCGCGAATCATTTGATTCATCTAGGGACTTCAGATCGCGAATCATTTGATTTATCGGGATTTCAAATCGCGTATGGCAAATCATTTGATTCATTTCTGGATTTTGGAACGTGAATCATTTAATTTAGACCGGGAGTTCAAATCGCGTATCACGAATCATTTGATTCGTCTAGGGAGTTCAGATCGCGAATCATTTGATTTAGATCAGGATTACGGGTGAGAGTCATTTGATTTAGATCGGAGTTCAAATCGCGTATCACGAATCATTTGATTCATCTAGGGACTTCAGATCGCGAATCATTTGATTTAGATCGGGATTTCGGATGAGAGTCATTTGATTTAGATCGGGAGTTCAAATCGCGTATCGCGAATCATTTGATTCATCTAGGGACTTCAGATCGCGAATCATTTGATTTAGATCGGGATTTCGGATGAGAGTCATTTGATTTAGATCGGGAGTTCAAATCGCGTATAACGAGTCATTTGATTTAGATCGGGAGTTCAAATCGCGTATAACGAATCATTTGATTCACCTAGGGACTTCAGATCGCGAATAATTTGATTTAGGTCAGGAGTTGAAATCGTGTACAACGAATCATTCGATTTAGATCGGGATTTTGTACGTGAATCAATAACAATGAATTGGTCATAATTATTAATAAGCAGTGTTGGGGAAATTACTTTGAAAAGTAGTGCATTACAATATTGCATTATACTCCCTAAAAAAGTAACTAATTACGTTACTTAGTTACTTTTTATGTAAAGTAATGCGTTACATTATTTTTGTGTTACTTTTGCGTTACTTTTTAAATCTGGGCAGGGCTTGCTTGTTTGTTTTTAATATAAAAAGTTTGAATTTTAGCAAATGTAAAAGCCCTTTCACACCAAAAAGTGAAATGAATAAGCCTAATTGGTTCAGTGTTCAACACTGGATCAGCTATTATTTTGTATTTTAAATAATCACTCTTTGAAAGTCTTTCAAACACATTCAAATGCACAAATTCATGTTATTTCTTATTTCCGTGTAATAATAAACTTTTTTTTTTTGGTCAGCTGAACCTTCATCTAATATATTTGCCTGAAGTAACCCCTGAGATTTTAAGGTAATGTAATGTATTACGTTACTAACTATAATTTTTGTTATGTCATTTGCAATCAGTAAAGGACTTTGATTTAGTAATCTGCCAGCACTGATCAACATTAGATTTCATCACTGTTGTGAATCAAATCACACTTATAAAGCAGAAACTTCCCAAACCTTGAGTGTGATGCAATTTGAGCATCAAATCAGCCACAAAAACATCCACAAACATTGAGTCAGTGATATTTTGACACTCTTGATGCTGATTGTGCATCTACACTGATGAGCACCAGAGGGCATCACATACACACCAAACTCTGGACACTTAGGTTCCTACAAGCTGCTTAAAGTGTTTGAAGTACTGGAATTTGACTTTTTGACATTTAAGATCTGGAAAACCCTTGAGGAAAGCAGTACTGACTTCAGTGGTATGGCATCTTTGGATGCTTTTAACTGATTTTCCTTTGAACTGTCAGCAACTGAACTGCAGCTCAAACTATTTCAAATATAGAGAATTAAGCTACAGACTCCATCATAATGCACAATGTTTGCATCTAATTAATGGAGTGTTTCACTAGTTAGCAGTAAACCCTACCTCACCTTACCTTACCTGCTTAACCTTACATCAATATGTTCCTAGATTTGTGTTGGATGTTATATTTGGAATGGAAATAGAGATAATTTATTTGTAAACATCATAATTGCCTCGCTTATTTCAGTTAGGGTAATAAATCAACGATTTTTGTTGTATATCAACTTAATCTAAATGAAAATAAGAAATGTTGGCAACTTGGCAACTTAGCTAAAATGTAAAAAAAAAAATGTGGGGAAAAATAATAATAAAAAAAAAAAAATATATATATATATATATATATATAATATTTTCTTTATTTAAGTTCAAGTTTATATTATTTCAAGTAACAAAACTTGTTTACATAGCTTTACATTTTTATTTCAGTTGTAGTTTTTTAGTATATTAACTTAATCTAAATGAAACTTGCTAAAATAAAAAATAAAATAAAATTGGCAAAATATTTTTTCAAGTTTATATTACTTCAAGTAACACAATTTTGAGTTTTTATGTTGTTGTTTTTTTTCTATTTCACTTTTATTTTTGTAGTATATCAACTTAATCTAAATGAAAATAAGAAATGTTGTCTTGGCAACTAACTATAGCTATAGAGAATTAAGCTACAGACTCCATCGTAATGTTTGCATCTAACATGTATTTTGAGCTGCAGCTCGTCATATTAATGGAGTGTTTCACTAGTTAGCAGTAAACCGCTTACATCACCGCAATATGTTACTAGATTTGTGTTGGATGTTATCTTTGGAATGGAAATATAGATAATTTATTTGTAAATATCATAATTGTCTCGCTTATTGTAGTTAATGTAGTAAATCTAGTGAGCTAAGCCTGTAGTAGTGCTGACAGTGTCGTGTAACCATGACTGAAGACGCGAAAGACAGAGGAACAGACAAACTGAATCAATTGAGAGAGTCATTTACACTGGAAGCTTATGGGTAGCGAAATTCAATTTGAAAATGTAATATCAATGGCAATGCAATGTGTAAAATGGCAATGTGTTTCTGTATTTAAATGTACATTTTCCTATACATATGTGCAACATTTAGTGCAAAATGAAAAAGAAAATTCAATTGTGTATTTTACATTTGCCATTTCCTACACAAATTCATTTAATTTTGACCGGGAGTTCAAATCCCGTATCGCGAATCATTTGATTCATCTAGGGACTTCAGATTGGGAATCATTTGATTTAGAGCAGCAGTTCAAATCGTGTATAGCGAATCATTTGATTTAGATCGGGATTTCGGATGTGAATAATTAAATTTAGATCGGGAGTTCAAATCGTGTATCGCGAATCATTTGATTCATCTAGGGACTTCAGATCGCAAATAATTTGATTTAGATCAGGAGATCAAATCGCGTATCGCGAATCATTTGATTCATCTAGGGACTTCAGATCGCAAATCATTTGATTTAGATCAGGAGATCGAATCGCGTATCGCGAATCATTTGATTCATCTAGGGACTTCAGATCGCAAATCATTTGATTTAGATCAGGAGATCGAATCGCGTATCGCAAATCATTTGATTCATCTAGGGACTTCAGATCGTGAATCATTTGATTCAGATCGGCAGTTCAAATCGCGTATCGTGAATAATTTGATTCATTTCTGGATTTTGGAAGGTGAATCATTTAATTTAGACCGGGAGTTCAAATCACGTATCGCGAATCATTTGATTCGTCTAGGGACTTCAGATCGCGAATCATTTGATTTAGATCAGGATTACGGATGAGAATCATTTGATTTAGATCACACAATAACAATGCATTGGTCATAATTATTAATAAGCAGTGTTGGGGAAAGTTACTTTTAACGGTAATGTATTACAATATTGCATTATACTCTCTAAAAAGTAACTAATTATGTTACTTAGTTACTTTTTATGTAAAGTAATGCGTTACGTTACTTTTGCGTTACTTTTTAAATCTGGGCAGGGCTTGCTTGTTTGTTTTTAATATAAAAAATTTGAATTTTAGCAAATGTAAAATCCCTTTCACAGCTAAAAGTGAAATGAATAAACCTAAGGCTGAAGGAAAAGTAAATTCACTTCTGTACAGTAGAACTGTAGAAGAAGGAAGTTCAACACTCTTCAGCAATGAGAAAAAATAAGCACAAATGTTAATCTAAAGTAAGTTTTGCTTATTAGTATGGCTGAACTGGATCAACAAAGGTCAGCAGCAAAGACATTGGTTAATAAAATGGGATTAAATACATCAATGAAACAAAAAGTAACTCAGATGTTTTCTTGTAAATTAAAAAGTAATGCGTTACTTTATTAGTTACTTGAAAAAAGTTATCTGAACTCACATTACCTGGCTTAGTTTTAATATGCAAATCAAAAACTTATTTTAACGCTTTATAAGTTGCAAAATTAAAATGAATATGTATTACATGTCCAAGCAAAAACTGTAGCAAAATTGTCATTTAAAAATCATTTGATTTAGATCAGGATTTTGGATGCAAATCATTTGATTCAGATTGGGACTTAAGACCATGAATCATTCATTTAAACTGGGAGTTTAAATCGTTTATTGTGAATCAATTGATTCATATCAGGAGTTCAAATCGCGTATCGCAAATCATGTGATTCAGATCGGGACTTAAGAATGCGAATCATTGATTTATTTGGGAGTTTAAATGACGTATCGTGAATCAACTGATTCATATCGGCAGTTCAAATCGCAAATCATTTGATTCAGATCAGGACTTCGGAGCGTGTATTGGGAATCATTTGATCAGGACCTCGGTGCGGGTTCGCGAAACATTTGATTAGGTTTGAGACTTTTGGAGTGCAGATCCCAAATAATTTGATTCATATCGGGATTTTGGAACGCAAATCATTTGATTTAGATCAGGAGTTCAAATCACATATTATTTTATTAATATTAGGGATTTCAGAATGCGATTCATTTGATTTAGGTCAGGAGTTCAAATCCCATATCACAAATCATTTGATTAAGATCTGGATTTTTGATGCAAATCATTTGATTTAAATTGGGAGTTTAAATGACGTATCGTGAATCAATTGATTCATAGCGGGACTTTGGAGCATGCATTGGGAAACATTTGATCAGGACTTTGGTGCAGGTTCACATAACATTTGATTCAGTTCGGGACTTGCCATAGAAGAACCATTTTTTGGTTCCACAAAGAACCATTCAGTCAAAGGTTCTTTAAAGAACCATCTCCTTTTTACCTTTTCATAATCTGAAGAAACTTTTTTTGCCACAAAAAATGTTAAAGGTTCTTTATGGAACCATTTAGATAAAAAAAAGGTTCTTCTATGGCATCATGAAGCACCTTTATTTTTAAGAGTGTCCCATTTTATAATTTTGAAAAAGTTTTTTTTTTTTTTAAAATATTCAGAATGTCCAAATTTTTTTTGATCTACTAAGATTGTTTCTTCTTGTTTCTTTGAATGTTAGAGGAATGTTCCATTCTAGCATTTTGAAAACATGTAACATAAGAATGTTACATTTGAATGTTCTCTTAACATTTAAAACACCTGTTTTTAAAGTTTTAAGAATGTTTTTTCTTGGTTATGTAAAAGTTAGAGGTACATTCCATTTTGTCATTTTGAAAAAGTTAAAAAAAAATGTTAAACATTCTAAAATTTTTCATTTTAATTTTTCATATAAGAATGTTGGGGAAAGTTACTTTTAAAAGTAATGCATTACAATATTGCGTTACTCTGGCTTGCTTGTTATGGAAAGTAGTTTGTTACATTACTTTTGTGTTACTTTTGCGTTACATTTTAAATCTGGGCAGGGCTTGCTTGTTTGTTTTTAATATAAAAACATTAGATTCTTAGCAAATGTAAAAGCCCTTTCACACCAAAATGAAATTAAGTGAATAATCGTGAAGGCTAAAGAAAAAATAAATTCATGTCTGTACAGCGGAACTGTAGGAAAAGAAAGTTCAACACTCTTCAGCAATGAGAAATGAGAAATGAAGCACAAATGTTCATCTAAAGTAAGTTTTGCTTATTAGTACACTGCAAAAAATGCTTTTCTTACTTTGATTTTTTTTGTCTTGTTTCCAGCCAAAATACCTAAAAAATTCTTAAATCAAGAAGGATTTTCTAGACAAGTAAAAATTATTGTCTTGTTATTTAAGTCAAAATTAAGTGTGTTTTTTAAAACAAGCAAAATAATCTCCCAATGGGGTAAGCAAAATAATCTTGTTTTCTGTTTGACATAAGATTTATTTTCTTACCCCATTGGCAGATTATTTTGCTTGTTCTAAGCAAAAACTTAATTTTGACTTGTTTTTTTTTTTTCTGAAAACAAGAAAATAATTATTTACTTGTCTAGAAAATCCTTCTTCATTTAAGAATTTTTTTATATTTTGGCTGGAAACAAGACAAAAAAATCTAAGTAAGAAAAGTAGTTTTGCAGTGTACGGTTGAATTGGATCAACAAAGTCTGGTTAATAAAATTGGATTAAATATTTAAATTTAAAAAAAGGAATTTGAAAAAGTAACTCAGATATTTTCTTGTAAATTAAAAAGTAATGCGTTACTTTACTAGTTACTTGAAAAAATAATATTATTACGTAACTTGCGTTGCATATGAATGTAAAATTTAAAGAACGTTTAAATTCTTGTCTTGATTATAATGTTATTTAAAAGATTTTTTAAAAAGTTTCTTAGAATGTTCATTAGATACAAATAATAACAAATGTTAAACAGTCTAAATCTCATCCTCTTGAATTTGGCTTCATGAATATTGGCAGAGAAGTATGTTTTCCACAGACACAAAATCATCAGCTGCTCTGGTTTTGGTAAAGTGCCGGTTTCACCTTCATACTTGAGCTGATGACACTGTAATTACGGAGGGCTTTTACCGCCCCTCAAACGAGCCGATTGGCATTCCTGAAGCAGATGGAAGCGCGGCTGTAAATCCGCTGCGTTACCTGAGGCTGATTCCTGCAAAATGAGCCTTTGGTGTGAGCTTTACTGACCCTCACACATTCCCTCATCGCTGTTTACAAGCGTTTAAACCATCCGTTCCGGCTCATCTCAGCTTCAGCTGGCCACAGGCGACGGCAACGTCGATCCCAGAGTTTAACGTCCAACGTTTCTCCAATACAAAAAGGAATTTGCGCCTTCAACACGTCAGGGAGATGTTGAGATACTTAGAGGACCACTTAACGTTCCTCAAGTGTGAGGCGGCACACACTTCAAAACGTCAAACAAACCGAGTTCAGACAAACCCAATCAACATGATGCTCCGTTGAGCTGAACACAAATGTTTTACTATTCTTATACTATGGTGAATTGTTCAATTTTCTCTTTTCATGGATTTTTAAACAATGCACACAACATATTGTTAGAGCATTGGCTCTGAATTTCCATTATTTCATTGCAAATGTGTGTAAAAACACTAAATGGTGCCATTTCCTCCATTGGTTATACAAATGTTATAGACACATTTGATTTCATAATTTGGAAAACGAAAAAACAAGGATGTTACATTTGACTTTTCTTGCATTAAGAATGCTTCTTGTTTCATTTTGTTATTTTACAAAAGTTACATTTTTTTAAACATTCGAAACGTCCAGTTTTTAATCTATTAAGATTATTTATTCTTGGTTATACGAACGTTAGAGGAGTTTTTCATTATATCATGTATATAAGATTATGGAAATGTTACATTTTAATGTTCTCTCAACTTTTAAAACACCCATTTTTTAATATTTAAACAATGTTTTTTACATACACCCTTAAAAATAAAGGTGCTTAAAAGGTTCTTCACAGTGATGCCATAGAAGAACCAATTTTTTTTTTTTGGTTCCAAAAAACCATTCAGTTTTAAACTTAAATCTCTTTCCTACCTTTTTATAATCTGAAAAACCTTTTTTTGCCACAATAAACCTTTTGTGAAAGGTTCATTATGCAACCATTTAGATTTTAAAAAAGAGGTTCTTCTATGGCATCGTGAAGCACCTTTATTTTTAAGAGTGTCCCATTTGATCATTTTGAAAAAGTTACAAAAACTTTATTTCTTTAAAAAAAAAAAACATTAATATTCTCTCATCTTTTAAAACACACATTCTTTAATATTTAAAGAATGTTTTTTCTTGGTTATGTTAATTTTTAGAAGTACATACACTCCTAAAAATAAAGGTGCTTAAAAGGTTCTTCACAGCGATGCCATAGAAGAACCATTCAGTCGAAAGTTCTTTAAAGAACCATCTCCTTCTTACCTTTTTATAATCTGAAAAACTTTTTTTGGCACAATAAACCTTTTGTGAAACAGAAAGGTTCTTCAGATGTTAAAGGTTCTTTATGGAATCGTTTAGATTAAAAAAAAAAAGTTTCTTCCATGGCATCGTGAAGCACCTTTATTTGTCTCATTTTATCATTTTTTAAAAGGTTACAAAAACTTTATTTCTTTTTTTTAACATTCAAAATTTAAATTTACAAAACTTTATTTATTATATATATATATATATATATATTTATATTCAGTTTTTTGATTTACTAAGATTGTTTCTTCTTGTTTCTTTGAATGTTAGAGGTATGTTTCATTTTATCATTTTGAAAAAGTTATGAAAATGTTATTTCTTATTTTTTTAAACATTCGAAATTCAAATGTTTCTACTTGTTTATTTAAATGTTAGAGGAATGTTTCATTGTATCGTTTTGAAAACATGTAACATAAGAATGTTACATTTAAATGTTCTCTTAATGTTTAAAACACCCGTTTTTAAAATGTGAAGAATGTTTTTTATTGTTTTTTTATTGGAGGGTCATTCCATTTTATTATTTTGAAATGTTAATGAGAATGTTACATTTCAGTGTTCCCTCAATATTAAAAGAAATAATAAAAAATTTAAGAATTAAGATTTTTTTGTTGTTGTTATGGAAATGTTATAAGAATATTTAAAATTAAAAATTAAAAATTATTTTAAAATATGAGAATTTTACATTTGAATGTTCTCTTAATGTTTAAAACACCTGTTTTTAAAATGTAAAGAATGTTTTTTATTGGTTATACGAACATTCCATTTAAATAATATACTTTTTTAAAACATTATAAGAATGCTACATTTGAATGTTCTTCTAACCTGTTTATTAATATTTTTTAAACCTTTTTTCTTGGTTATGTGAATGTTAGAGGAACATTCCATTTTCTCGTTTTGAAAACATTATGAATATGTTCAGTTGTTATTACTGAAAAACGTTATTCAAAGTAATTCTGAACAAGTCATCATAAGATTCAAAATGCACTTTTGAGACGTGATGCAATAGTGACAATAAGAGGCATTTTTAGTATACATACAGTATTGGGTGACAGAGATATTTCTCAACAAGCTCCTTTTTTAAGGAACAAGTTGTGATAATTGCTTGAAGAAATGTTACATAATTCAGGGTATCTGGACACAGCCACTGTGAGCGCCTCCTCCACCGTGTTGCCGTCAAATAAAGCAGTTGTCATGCCAACTTTCTAATGTAAACAGAAGCCTGCAACGCTTGGCCCGCCTCCGAGTTCTTCTGATTGGTCCACTGCTTTGGAACTGACATTGATGAGCAGCGCTGTGTGTATAAGTTGAAATTCTTTTAACTTGATGCGGCGTCTTAAAAACGCAGCGCTCCTGCGCAAAGCGCTGCAATGAATGGCACCTAAGAATGTTTCCTCTCAACATGTATTTCATATTTACATAACTTTACATGAATAAAGTACAAAATAACATGAAATATTAAAATTAGAATTAGAATAATAGAATTAGTATAAAATTTAGAATGAAAAGTAAGATAAAGAAGAGGCGAAGTGCTTGCAAAACAAGTTGATTTGATTTAATTTAGACAGAATTGTATGCCAGCACATCTTTTTTCCTATATTTATCTGAATATAAAATAAATGTAATTTATTTAATGCAAATTTAATCTCAGAATTTCTCACTTTTGTGGCTAAAATAACATGTGTATAAAATGTAAAATGAAAATTACATTTATTACATTAGATTTATTTCATATTTACATAACTTTACATGAATAAAGTACAAAATAACATTAAAAATTAAAATTAGAATTAGTATAATAGAATTCGTATAAAATTTAGAATGAAAAGTAAGATAAAGAAGAGGCGAAGTGCTTGCAAAGCAAGTTGATTTGATTTCATTTAGACAGAAATGTATGCCAGCACATCTTTTTTCTATATTTATCTAAATATAAAATAAATGTAATTTATTTCATGCAAATTTAATCTCAGTATTTCTCACCTTTGTAGCTAAAATAAAATTAGTATAAAATGTAAATTGAAAATTACATTTATTACATTACATTTATTTTCTATTTACATAACTTTACATAAAGTACAAGATAACATTTAAAATGAAAATTAGAATTGGAATAATAGAATTAGTATAAAATTTAGAATGAAAAGTAAGATAAAGAAGAGACGAAGTGCTTGCAAAGCAAGTTGATTTGAATTAATTTAGACAGAATTGTATGCCAGCACATCTTTTTTTCTATATTTATCTAAATATAAAATAAATGTAATTTTAATTTTATTTATCTCAGTATTTCTCACTTTTGTAGCTAAAATAAAATTTGTATAAAATGTAAAATGAAACTTACATTTATTACATTGCATGTATTTCATATTTACATAACTTTACATAAATAAAGTACAAAATAACATGAAATATTAAAATTAGAATTAGAATAATAGAATTAGTATAAAATTTAGAATGAAAAGTAAGATAAAGAAGAGGCGAAGTGCTTGCAAAGCAAGTTGATTTCATTTAATTTAGACAGAAATGTATGCCAGCACATCTTTTTTTCTATATTTATCTAAATATAAAATAAATGTAATTTATTTCATGCAAATTTAATCTCAGAATTTCTCACTTTTGTAGCTAAAATAAAATTTGTATAAAATATAAATTGAAAATTACATTTATTACATTAGATTTATTTCATATTTACATAACTTTACATGAATAAAGTACAAAATAACATTTAAAATGAAAATTAGAATTAGAATAATAGAATTAGTATAAAATTTAGAATGAAAAGTAAGATAAAGAAGAGGCGAAGTGCTTGCAAAGCAAGTTGATTTGAATTCATTTAGACAGAAATGTATGCCAGCACATCTTTTTTTCTATATTTATCTAAATATAAAATAAATGTAATTTTAATTTTATTTATCTCAGTATTTCTCACTTTTGTAGCTAAAATAAAATTTGTATAAAATGTAAAATGAAACTTACATTTATTACATTGCATGTATTTCATATTTACATAACTTTACATAAATAAAGTACAAAATAACATGAAATTAAAATTAGAATTAGAATAATAGAATTAGTATAACATTTAGAATGAAAAGAAAGATAAGGAAGAGGCGAAGTGCTTGCAAAGCAAGTTGATTTCATTTAATTTAGACAGAAATGTATGCCAGCACATCTTTTTTTATATATTTATCTAAATATGAAATAAATGTCATTTATTTCATGCAAATTTTATCTCAGTATTTCTCACTTTTGTAGCTAAAATAAAATTTGTATAAAATGTAAAATGGAAATTACATTTATTACATTAGATTTATTTTATATTTACATAACTTTACATGAATAAAGTACAAAATAACATTTAAAATGAAAATTAGAATTAGAATAATAGAATTAGTATAAAATTTAGAATGAAAAGTAAGATAGCAAGCAAGCAAAGCAAGTTGATTTGATTTCATTTAGACAGCAATGTATGCCAGCACATCTTTTTTTCCGATTTCGCAACTTAAAATCCGGCCAAGGGCTCTGATGCATCATCGTTTTTGAGTTTCAGTATGCCAGCGATTGCGGCGTTGCGTCCTGCAGCGTGTTTATAAAACACCAGCAACAGTTTTACTTCCACAAAATGACGTGAGCCACGGAAAGAAACAGGAAAACAACAGCGGTCGGTTCCCATGAAGAGCAGCGATTGATGTGATGTTTGCTGTGTGAATGTTTAGCGCTCAAAGAAAACATTTACGAGAGAAATCAGAGAGTTTTAATGACGATCGCTATCGGGGTCCCATGAAGCGTCGGTCTGCAGCGTCTTTAAACTCGCTGACCCCTGACGCTGACCTCTGACCTCTGCGCCGTCGCATTCTTCAGCTACTGATTTCGTTCCTCACACAGTCTACGAAACGAAGCGTCTCAATACAAGAACTTACAGTAAAAAAAGACTTGTGTATGATGTTGGTGAGAAGCGGCCTTTGAGGCGCTTGAAGCGCAGTGGGAAGACGGCGTTTGTTTTTCTCAGTGTGAGAGCGGATGATCTGAAGTTATTTCTGTGTGAGTTTTTGCCGATTGCACAATCTCCTGGCACACATGCCACTGTACTGGGGGTAAACGCCTGAGATTTATGGGTGAATGTTTCGAATAAAACTCTGCTCTGACAATGGGAAACCACATCACTTCACTGCTTTCACTCAGAGACCAAATAACAATAATTCACCTTGAGAAATCATGCAAAATGTAGCTTGCATTGCATTCGGTTATGTTCACAAAAGCAGACAGCCGTCTAACTTATAGCATGTGCATAAAATAACAAGATGACCCACTGCATCTGACAAAATGTGCAATAAGTTTAGTTTTTGTCTGTGTGTGAATACTGTATCCCAAAATGCAATGTGCCCTCATTTTCTGATCCAGAAACTGAAGAAATTATCATTTGATTTGATTAGACTCCCAACTAATATTTCTTTTTACACAAAATTTCAATTAAAAATGCAAAATGATGACTTATTTCACAGAAACTAAACACTGAGGCTATAAAGACAAGCCTCTGTTTTTTCTTTTTTCATAATTTTGCATATTGTTGGTACATGAAAATATTAATATGTTTCAGTGACATGCATTTTGTTTATGGCAATAGTGTTATTTTAGTATCATGGCTATACTATTTTATTTTTTGTTAAGTTTTTAAACTAGGTCTTATTTTTATATTTTATATTTTTTTCATTTTAATTGTGGTAATTTTTTGTTTGTTTTCCCTACTTCTATACAGTTTTTAATAAGTTGTCATTTAGTTTATTTAGTTGTACAAAAATGTTGCAGAAATAGAATTAGAATTTAAAATGTTATTTTGTACTTTATGTAAATATAAAATAAATGTAATTTAAAAATTTACAAATTTTTATCTCAGCATTTCTCATTTTTGTAGCTAAAATAAAATTTGTATAAAATGTCAAATGAAAATTGCATATATATATTAATCTGTATAGTTTTTAATAAGTTGTCATTTTAGTTTAGGCTATTTAGTTTTACTTATTTTAGTGACAAAAATAAGAAATGTTGCAGGAATAGAATTAATATAAAATTAATACAATTTAGAATGAAAAGTATATATATAATTTCCATTTCCATTTTTATTTTGTACTTTAAGTATAAAAAATTTAATTTAAAATGTACACATTTGATCTCAGCATTTCTCATTTTTGTAGCTAAAATAAACATTTGAATAAAATTTTAAAAGAAAAATACATACACACACACACACACACAATTAATTTATGTATAATTTATCTAAAATTAATTATACTCAAATATATGTCATGAAATGGTAGAAAAGACCTTTTCTGTTTGTTTAATTTTGGTTAACGTTTAAAATTTGTTTTATTTTTTTATTAGTCCTTATTTTAAATTTGCCTGTATAGTTTTTAAGTTTTAGTTTATTTAGTTTTGCTTATTTCAGTGACAAAAATAAGAAATGTTGCAGGAATAGAATATAAAATATAAAATAAATACAATTTAGAATAAAAACTATATTATAAAATTTTATTTTGTACTTTATGTAAAAAATAAAATAAATGTAATTTACAAATTGACAAATTTTTATCTCAGCATTTCTCATTTTTGTAGCTAAAATTAAATTTGTATAAAATGTAAAATAAAAATGACATACATATTTGTTTTTTTATTTATCTATATAGCTTTAAATAAGTTGTCGTTTTAGTTTAGGCTATTTAGTTTTACTTATTTTAGTGACAAAAATGAGAAATGTTGCAGGAATAGAATATATTAGAATATATAATATGTCACAAAACGGTAGAAAAGACCTTTTCTGTTCGTTTTCATTTTAATTTTGGTTTCATTTTAACGTTTCAGGAATTTTGTTGATTTTTTTTTTGTTTGTTTTATTACTCCTTACTCCTTAATTTAAATTTACCTGTATAGTTTTTAAGTTTTAGTTTATTTTGTTTTGCTTATTTCAGTAAGAAAAATGAGAAATGTAGCTGAAATTTTTTTTTTTATAAAATGAGTATAATGCATATATATATATATATATATATATATATATATATATAAATACACACTGCAAAGAAGATAAAAGAAAAAAGAAACAAGAAACAAGAAAATAATCTTGTTTTCGTCTTGAAATAAGATTATTTATAAGATTATTTTGCTTACCCCATTGGCAGATTATTTTGCTTGTTTTAAGCAAAAACTCACTTAATTTTGACTTCTTTTTTCTGAAAACAAGACAATCATTTTCACTTGTCTAGAAATTTGTTTTTGATATAAGAATTTTTAGATATTTTGGCTGGAAACGACAAAAAATCTAAGCAAGAAAAGCATTTTTGCAGTATATATATATATATATATATATATATAAGAAAAGAGATCTTTTGCTATTTAAATGTCATTGTGATTGTCATTGTTAGTTTGTCTTCCCTAAGTAATTACCTTTTCGAGATTAAAGACCACATTACATTGTGTTTATTTACAAGAATTCACAATTATGCATCATTCAGCAGATTTTCATCTCATTCGAAAGTTCGGATATCATGCTCTTTCTCCTAAACCTCTTCAAGTCGTGAAGTTCTTGCTCTGTGACTGTGGTCCGGTGCATCTGATGGCTTTGTAAAGTAAAACTAATGATTAACTCAGGAAACAGCACTAATATATGTAAATACAGAAGAAGCTAGCTGAACAGTCCCCACGGGAAGACATTTGTCCTCTGTTATTCCTCCATAACAGGCTCCTGTGCTCCCTGACCCCGTGACCTTTGACACAGAGGTGGAAACTTGACCTTTAACATCATCCGAGCAGAGGTCAGAGGTCGTGTTGTGTGTGACTGATGACTCTATCTGAGCCAGATAGCTGCACGTCTGACATGCGCGGGCGACGTGTCCGAGAGACGAGCGGATGGGCATTAGTGAAGAGTTCCTCTCAAAGTGAAGTGCTGCTGGACTCGCACTCAAATAGCTGAAATCCTCAACTTATCTCCGTACAAGAGCTAGAAAACTAGATCAGCTGGCTCTGCTTTCAAGGGCTGCCCTCAACAAAGGATTTTTCTGGTAAACAACAAAAACACAATTTGTTGAGTCAACTTAAAATCATTTAGTTACCCTGCTGCCTTGAAATGTTAAGTTGAGTCAACTCAAATAATTGTATTCAAGTTGAAATGTTAAGTTGTACGAAGTGACACCTTAGATATTCGAGTTGACTAAACTAAACAATTGTTTGTTAAACTTAACAGCTGTGTTTGTTACTCGGCTGCCTTCAAATTTTAAGTTGAGTCAACTCAAATATCTAAGTTCTTAAATTGAAAACGTAACATTTCGAGTTGACTGAACTTAAAATATTAAGGCAGCCAGGAAACAAATTATTATGGGGACATGCTAGCAACTTGCTAGCAACATGCTAATCATGTTAGAATCATGCTATAAACATGCTAGCCACATGCGACTCATGCTAGCCACTTGTTAATCATGCTAGGAACATGCTAGCAACTTGTTAATAACATGCTAATCATGTTAGAATCATGCTATAAACATGCTAGCAACATGTTAACCATGCTAGTAAATTGCTAATCATGCTAACAACATACTAGTAACTTGCTAATCATGCTAGAAACATGCTAACAACATGCTAATCATGCTAGCAGCATGCTGTAAACATGTTAATCATGTTAGAATCATGATAGCGACTTGTTAATAACATGCTAATCATGTTAGAATCATGGTAGTAAATCGTTAATCATGCTAACAACGTGCTAGTAACTTGCTAATCATACTAGAAGCATGCTAACAACATGCTATAAACATGCTAGCAGCATGATAATCATGCTAGAATCATGATAGCAACTTGTTAATAACATGCTAATCATGTTAGAATCATGCTAGTAAATCGCTAATCATGCTGACAACATGCTAGTAACTTGCTAATCGTTCTATAAACATGCTAGCAACTTGTTAATATGCTAATTGTGTTGTAATCATGCTATAAACATGCTAATCATGCTATAAACATGCTATTAAATTGCTAATCATGCTATAAACATGCTAGCAACATGCTAATTGTGCTAGAAACATGCTAGTAAATTGCTAATCATGCTAACAACATGCTAGGAACTTGATAATCATACTAGAAACATGTCAACAACATGCTAATCATGCTAGCAGCATGCTAGCAACTTGTTAATCATGTAGGAACATACTAGCAGCTTGTTAATAGCATGCTAATCATTTTAGAATCATGCTAGCAACATGCTAGTAAATCGTTAATCATGCTAACAGCATGCTAGCAACTTGTTAATCTTTCTAGAAACATTCTAACAACATGCTAATCATGCTACCAGTAACTTGTTAATCATGCTAATAACATGCTAATCTGTCTATCTGTATCTGACTGTAGTGTCTTCAAAACATTCATGCTTTAAGCTTTAAAACTACTTTCAACTGTTTCAGACTGAAAACTATCAAACTTAAAACGTTTACAACTTTTACAACTTTTTAGAACTTTCTGGTCAGGACAAACTTTTCTATAGTTTATATTGAAATGTCAAATGATCAGATGCAGATTAACGTACCTGCATCTGATACAGCATTCATTCTTCAGATCGGTCTTGTTTTCACAATAAACATTAGTTTGAATATCTGCTGAGGAAAGCGTTATCTTTTTTGTAACATTAATATCTTTTCATCTAAGGGTGATTTTGCTGCTCAGTGTATTTGTTCGCTGCGTCAAGCTGTTGTTGAAACTAAAAACAACTTCCGTTTATAGCGTTAACTTTTCAAAGTAAAAGCCTTTACTGCTGACTCGTAAAAACTCTTGTCGCCATCTAATGGCGGAACAGTGTAACTAAAATAACCATCACGAATGCATAGTTTTTCAATAATAAACATTATTATTAAATACTATTATTTATATAAAATATTATTTATTGAATAACAATATTTTTAATAAACAACAACAGCCATTATAAAAGTTGCTAGGCAATTCAGTTAAACGTACAAAGGCAGCGCTGTGATATACAGCATTGGATTTACATAAACATGAGATTTTGCCAAAACTATCTTCTCTGGAACAAATCATAGAATAATCTAATAATCTAATAATGTTAGATTTAACACAGATTTTCCAGAGCACACAGAACTATAACTAAATAACTAAGTAACCAACTACATATTTGTTCAGAGAATCTGACCTGAACTTTCTCTGATGGAGGAGATGAAAAGAAAACAGAGCGTTTGGAGGCGAATCGCTCATGTGCCTCATGAATCAGACTGTGAAAGATGGATGTTTTGGAAACACAGTTCATTTGACATTCATGATGTTCATGCCATCATTCATCACTGCTGATTACTGCAGCCTGTGTTCACATGCAACCCAAAAACTTTCCTTAAAAGCTTACTAGTGGAAAGTGATTATAACAAAAAGAAAGACAGAAAGAAAGACAAAGCAGAGAAACACAGACATTTGATGAATGTCAAAAATGCCCAGATTAATTCTACAGAAAAGGACAGATATAAAAGCAGCACTGTGTTTCTGTGGAGATAAACAAAGAAAGTGAAAAGCAATAATCCACTGATTAAGGTGATGCTTCATTCATTTCTATGAATGCGCGCACACGCTCTGTCGCTGCTTGTGATTGGACGAGCTCCGCGTCAATCATCGTCAGAAGGCGTGGTTTTGATGTCTCTCTCGCTGTAACGCGTGTTTGAGACTCAGTTTGAGTGTCAGTGATTCAGTGACACGGACAGAGTCATCATCATAATCACTGTAACAGCTTTAAGAGCACATTTCACTCACTGGAAACTTGTATCATTCCCAGCGAGGATCGTAAAACTGAAAGTCTGTGGGAAGTTTGTTGAACACTGTTTCAAGAGTCTCTTTTCGGATTTGTTTGGATTTGCGCGTCTGCGCCTTCATGTTTGGGACTCTGTGAACTTCATCACGATGTGTCACCAGAGTTGGTTGTGGGTTTTCAGTGTGTTGGGCTTCTGCGCTCGGACGATTGGGGCTCATGAGTGCGCACCGTGCGCGCTCCGCTCGTGCCCGCTGGCCAGTGCGCTCGGGTGCGGTTCGGGTCGGGTTCTGGCCCGTGACCCGTGCGGCTGCTGCGAGCAGTGCTCTCGGCTGGAGCTCGAGTTGTGCGGCGGGCCGGACTGGATTCTGGGCTACTGCGGATCCGGACTCACCTGCGCGGCGCTCAACAGAACCGGACCCGCGGTCATACCTGAGACAGGTGTCTGCAGAGGTCAGTGACGCGTGTGAGCTTTAACATTATTTTATGACGCTGAAAGCATGTGCATAAAGCATACTGGACCACCCATGATGAGGATGGTTTTGGATTTTGGCTGTGTTGGGAAATTTTTCACTAGTTTGGCTTCTTGTGCATCACTTCATGATTGATTAATATGGTCAGTTGATTTTGTAGCTGGTTACTGTGACAGTACCGTGGTGAAGTGATGGTATCAGTTGGTAATACAATGGTACTTTGATATGTAGCATGATATTGATTGATATATACAAAAGCACATGATACTCCAACAGTACCATGCTAAAACCACAGTACATGTCCAAAAAAAACATGGAATTTGCCATAGTATGTTCAAAATACTATATTATTGCAATGGTACATGTCTAAAAACGTGGTATTGCCATAGTATGTCCAAAATACTGTAGTATTGCAATGGTACATGTCCAAAAACATGGTATTGCCATAGTACATGTCCAAAAAACATGGTATTTGCCATAGTATGTTCAAAATACTATATTATTGCAATGGTACATGTCTAAAAACGTGGTATTGCCATAGTATGTCCAAATTACTGTAGTATTGCAATGGTACATGTCCAAAAACATGGTATTGCCATAGTACATGTCCAAAAAACATGGTATTTGCCATAGTATGTTCAAAATACTGTATTATTGCAATGGTACATGTCTAAAAACATGGTATTGCTGTAGTTCCTTGTACAAAATGCTATAGTATCACCATGGTATATGTCTAAAAAACATAGTATTTGCCATAGTATGTCCAAAATACTGTAGTATTGCCATGGTACATGTCCAAAACACATGGTATTTGCCATAGTATGTCCAAAATATTGTAGTATTGCCATGGTACATGTCCAAAAACATGATATTTGCCATAGTACATCCAAAATACTGTAGTATTGCCATTATACGTGTCCAAAAACATGGTATTGCCATAGTTCTTTGTATAAAATACTATTAAATTACCATGATACAGTCTATCAAAGTTGGTATTTGCCATAGTATGTCCAGAGTACTAAATTATTGCCATTATACATGTCCAAAAAACATGGTATTTGCCATTGTATGTCCAAAATATTGTAGTATTGCCATGTTACATGTCCAAAAAACATGGTATTTGCCATAGTACATTCAAAATACTGTAGTATTGCCATTATACGTGTCCAAAAACATGGTATTGCCATAGTTCTTTGTATAAAATACTATTAAATTACCAAGGTACAGTCTATCAAAGTTGGTATTTGCCATAGTATGTCCAGAGTACTAAATTATTGCCATTATACATGTCCAAAAACATGGTATTACCATAGCTACTTATTCAAAACACACACAAAAAAAATCATATTATTTCTATAATGCCATAT
Source organism: Cirrhinus molitorella (assembly GCA_033026305.1). Lineage (NCBI taxonomy): Eukaryota > Metazoa > Chordata > Actinopteri > Cypriniformes > Cyprinidae > Cirrhinus > Cirrhinus molitorella. The sequence goes on from CM065135.1 coordinate 35,507,556, forward strand.
CCAGAAAATAATACCATGGTACTTTTTAGTTAGTTTACACTTACTCCCTTATGTTGCTTTGATCAAGAATAGTCAAGTTATTCAATACCTTTGCTCAGCTAAAGTGAATCTAGGTTTAGCGTCTTGTGCCAATCTAAATTTTCATTCAGTTCATACCTCATTGATTTAATAATGGCGCTGATGTAACTGCTGCACGAGATGATTTGGCTCTCGGTTGACCACAGTGTCCTGTGATTTGATCTATGATGTGATATTAGGCTCCCGTCCAAGAGTTTAGTCAGGAAAGGTCATAATGGCAGGCTGGAGCTGGACTTTCTCCAGGTCTAAACACTTGGATTGCTCCGGACGGCTGATCGAAAGCAGAAGTCGGTCTGCGGGGAGGCTCCGGAGATCAATTAGCCCTCGTCTTCATCTTCCTCCTGTGGGTCTGTGGTTCATCCCGAGGGATCACGTCCTTGATTGGGTTTTATTTACTGGGCAGTGTTGGGGTTAATTCCTTCACAAATGATCTGCGTTGAAAGAGTCTGACTTAATGGATGCTGTGATTGAGTTTGTCTGCAAAGTCTTTTTACTGCTTGTGCTTTTCACTGTTGTGGCCAGTTTTCAGAGTGTGGTCATTGGAAATAAATGCAGATGTAATATGAGCACGGCATGGGTTTGAGGTTAAAAAATGACTGTCATTATTTTTCAGCCACTGATTAATCAGCATCTCTTTAGCATAGTAATACATTATTCATGATTGTCATCATTAATTACTTCTTCCCCCCCATTAGCAAAGAAATTAATGAGGCTATTTATATTCTGACATGGCTGAAGGCGAACAGAAGACGTGACAATGAAAAGAGCTTGTTTAATATTGTATATCGGTCCTTTTTTGGGGTACATCCATTTGTCATACGCTCTTGAAAACTGACGAAGAACCTTTGTTCAATGGATGTCAACCTTTATTTTTAAGAGTATGATTTTCTAGATATACCCTCTGGATATTTAAACTGCATTTATGAATTTGTCAGACAAAAATAATGATAATTGTCTGCAGCTTCTACAAACAAAACCTGCAAATATGCTAATTAACAATCTCTGCATCATCAATTCTGCTTATTTACAGCTACAGTGTGTTATTTCAGCACGACTAGAGCCTCCAAACACAATAATGACTGTTTTAAAACAGGTTTCCCAAACACTGGTCCAGTACAAACCTGTCTTAGCAGTTCAGTCACTGTCAGTCTGAACGCCTGTTTAGTCTTGACTATCAGAAGTCTCAAAGACTTCCTCTGAGGTCAGTCCTTGATGTCGACTGTCTCTCCTTCTCGGTCTGGATGCCAAGAAAAACGGCCTCCATGCCCTTTCTGTTTGCTGTTTTAATACAGATAAAATATCAGCCTCCCACATTTGACCCGTAACTATTATAAGACAAATGACAATAGTGAGAAGGACGCAACATGTTTGCAGTCAACCTCCTTGAAACTGATTCAACTAGTTATCATGTGGACTTTAGATAGCAACACTAGACCAGACTGTTTTTATTACAGACTAATCTGTGTTCAACAAGTGTTTCTGGGGGAAAATCATAGTATTGCCATGGTGTCATGTCCAGAGGACCTCTGATAAGTGGAAACACTTTTATACTTGTTTTGATTCCAATTTTGATATTTCGTTTCAGAATCAGAAAGAGCTTTATTGCCAAGTTTGCTTGTGCATACAAGGAATTTGTTTTTGTGACATTAGCTTCCAGTACACAGAGACAACAACAACACAGAGACAATAAAAATAAGATGAGAATAAAAAATACACACATGTAAATATAAATAGACAAAAAATATATATAGAAAAATAAATTAAGAAATATGTGGTATGTACAGTTGTGTACCAATTTTCAGTTTTGTATAGTACCTTTTCCAAAATACTTGCCTTGGTACATGTCCAAAAAATATGGTATTGCCCCAAAATACTATTGAATTTGCATGGTACATGTCCAAAAACACAGTTTTGTCCAGTAAATACTATAGTATTGCTGTAGTACATGTCCAATTGACATGGTATTGCCCCTTAAATACTATAGCATTGTGATGGTACATGTCTAAAAAACATGGTATTATCCCCAAAATGCTATAGTATTGCCATGCTAGATGTTCAAAGGCACAGTATTGTCCAGTAAATACTATAGTATTGTCGTGTTACAAGTCCAAAAACACGGTATTGTGCAGTAAATACTATAGTATTGTGATGGTACATGTCCAAAAAAAAAACCATGGTATTGCCCCCTATATATTATGGTCTTGCGATGGTACATGTCCAAAAACATGGTATTGCCCCCAAAATACTATAGTATTGCGATGGTACATGCCCAAAAAAAACATGGTATTGCCCCCTATATACTATAGTATTGTGATGGTACACATCCAAAAAAACATGGTATTGCCCCTATATACTATAGTATTGTGATGGTACACATCCAAAAAAAAAACATGGTATTGCCACCTATATGCTATAGTATTGTGATGGTACACATCCAAAAAAACATGGTATTGCCCCTATATACTATAGTATTGTGATGGTACACATCCAAAAAAAAAAAAACATGGTATTGCCCCCTAAATACTATAGTATTGTGATGGTACATGTCCAAAAAACATGGTATTGCCCCCAAAATATTATAGTATTGCGATGGTACGTGTCCAAAAAAAAAAAAAAACATGGTATTGCCCCCTATATACTATAGTATTGTGATGGTACACATCCAAAAAAACATGGTATTGCCCCCTATGTACTATAGTCTTGTGATGGTACGTGTCCAAAAAAATGGTATTGCCCCCTATATACTATAGTATTGTGATGGTACACATCCAAAAAAACATGGTATTGCCCCTATGTACTATACTATTGTGATGGTACACATCCAAAAAAAAAAACATGGTATTGCCCCCTATATGCTATAGTATTGTGATGGTACACATCCAAAAAAAAAAACATGGTATTGCCCCCTAAATACTATAGTATTGTGATGGTACATGTCCAAAAAACATGGTATTGCCCCCAAAATATTATAGTAATGCGATGGTACGTGTCCAAAAAAAAAAAACATGGTATTGCCCCCTATATACTATAGTATTGCGATGGTACATGTCAAAAAAAAAAACCATGGTATTGCCCCCTATGTGCTATAGTCTTGTGATGGTACGTGTCCAAAAAAAATTGTATTGCCCCCTATATACTATAGTATTGTGATGGTACACATCCAAAAAAACATGGTATTGCCCCTATATACTATAGTATTGTGATGGTACATGTCCAAAAAACATGGTATTGCTCCCAAAATGCTATAGTATTGTGATGGTACATGTCCAAAAGCACAATATTGTCCACTTAATACTACAGTATTGTGATGGTACACATCCAAAAAAACATGGTATTGCCCCTATATACTATAGTATTGTGATGGTACATGTCCATAAACTTGGTATTGTCCCCAAAATACTATAGTATTGCCATGGTACATGTCTAAAAAAAACATGGTATTGCCGCCTAAATAAATATAAAAATAAATACTGTAGTATTGCCATGGTATTAGTATTGTTTAGTAAATACAATAGTATTGTCATGGTACATGTTAAAAATATATAATATTGCTCTCAAAATACTACAGTATTACCATGGTACATGTCCAAAATCATGGTTTTGCCCCCAAAATACTGTAGTATTACCTTGGTAGATCTCCAAAAAGCATGATATAGTTCCATAAATACTTTAGTATTGCCATGGTACAAATAAAAGCATACTATTGCATAGCAACTTGTCCAAAATACCACACAGTAATATTACCATGGTACTTGTCCACAAATCATGGTAATGGCATAGTACTTTGTAGAAAATACTATAGTATTAACATATTTAGAAGACCACTGTTTGACCACTGAATAGTTTTAGCTAGTGGAGACATGTGTATTTAGATTATCTAATTACCATTTTGTTACTATGAAGTTTAAAATGTCCAAATTGTCAAATAATCCAACATTAGACTTCTAAATTAGACTTTAGATGGCAGAACAAGTTTCCTGTGTTTATTCGTCCTCCTGACTTTTCTAGTTTGATCCAGACTCTGTTTGGTAAACCTGTGCAGATAAACACAAACCGTTCTCTGATCGGTGGACATGAACAGATGTGCTTTGTGGGCTCCAGTGTTTGGGGTCGTGTGAAAATATGAAAATATCCTCACAGGAAGTATTCATATGGAAAAGACGTTGGCGGAGCGGATCATTCTGAGGTGACAGGAAATAATAGGGAAGGTTTTGGCAGGGGCGTCCGATGGTTGGTTTGAAAAGCCTGTTTGTGATGGCGCTGTCTGTGTGAGAAGAACCGCGACGTGGGTTTCCACAAATGGGACGTTTCTATGCCAAGTGCACCAATATCTGGCTGCTTTGGTTTCAGCACTCAATCACGTCTAAGAATGAGGTTACTATTCTAGCTAGTTTGTGCTTCATAATAAATCAAAGGACATGTTATACCTCAATTGTTTCTTCTAGACAATAGTGAGATCAGTGGGAGAGTTGAGCTGATATCTACATCAGCTCTCACTGTAGGTCTATTTTTATTTGTCCTTGGTACTTTTAGAATAGAAACACCTCTCTACCCCCCCAAAATACTATAGTATTGCCATGGTACATGTCCAAAACGTTATATCCCCCAAAATACTATACTATTGTCATGGTACATGTCCAAAGCATGGTATTTCCATAGGACCTTGTCCAAAATACTATAGTATTACCATGGTACATGTCCAAATACTATATAATTGTCATGGTACTTGTCCAAAGCATGGTATTGCCGTAGGACCTTGTCCAAAATACTATAGTTTTACCATGGTACATATCCAAAAACATGGTATAGCCCCTAAAATACTATAGTATTGTCATGGTGCATGTCTAAAGCATGGTATTGGCATAGGACCTTGTCCAAAATACTATAGTATTGCCATTGTACATGTCCAAAACATTGTATTGCCGTAGGACGTTGTCCAAAATACAATGGTGTTGTCATGGTACATGTCCAAAACATTGTATTGGCAATAGGACCTTGTCCAAAATGCTATGGTGTTGTCATGGTACATGTCCAAAACATTGTATTGCCGTAGGAACGTGTCCAAAATGCTAAAGTATTGTCATGGCACATGTCCAAAGCATGGTATTTCCATAGGACCTTGTCCAAAATACTATAGTATTACCATGGTACATGTCCAAATACTATATAATTGTCATGGTACTTGTCCAAAGCATGGTATTGCCGTAGGACCTTGTCCAAAATACTATAGTTTTACCATGGTACATATCCAAAAACATGCTATAGCCCCTAAAATACTATAGTATTGTCATGGTGCATGTCTAAAGCATGGTATTGGCATAGGACCTTGTCCAAAATACTATAGTATTGCCATTGTACATGTCCAAAACATTGTATTGCCGTAGGACCTTGTCCAAAATACAATGGTGTTGTCATGGTACATGTCCAAAACATTGTATTGGCAATAGAACCTTGTCCAAAATGCTATGGTGTTGTCATGGCACATGTCCAAAGCATGGTATTGCCATAGGACCTTGTCCAAAATGCTATGGTGTTGTCATGGTACATGTCCAAAACATTGTATTGCCGTAGGAACGTGTCCAAAATGCTAAAGTATTGTCATGGCACATGTCCAAAGCATGGTATTGCCATAGGACCTTGTCCAAAATGCTATGGTGTTGTCATGGTACATGTCCAAAACATTGTATTGCCGTAGGAACGTGTCCAAAATGCTAAAGTATTGTCATGGCACATGTCCAAAGCATGGTATTGCCATAGGACCTTGTCCAAAATGCTATGGTGTTGTCATGGTACATGTCCAAAACATTGTATTGGCAATAGGACCTTGTCCAAAATGCTATGGTGTTGTCATGGTACATGTCCAAAACATTGTATTGCCGTAGGAACGTGTCCAAAATACTATAGTATTACCATGGTACATGTCCAAAAACAAGGTATTGCCCTAAAATACTATAGTATTGACATGGTACATGTCCAAAATGCTAAAGTATTGTCATGGCACATGTCCAAAGCATGGTATTGCCATAGGACCTTGTCCAAAATGCTATGGTGTTGTCACGGTACATGTCCAAAGCATGGTATTGCCACAGTACCTTGTCCAAAATTTCCTTTTTCCTATTCCCACTTTGTTGCTATGAAATTTATAATGTACAAATTGTCATATAATCCAAAATTAGACTTTAGATAGCAGCACTGTTTTTATTGGAGAATGTCTAAGAATGTAGTTACTCCATGAGCCAGTTTGGGCCTCATGATGAATCAGAAAACACATTATACCTCAATTGTTTCTCCTAGACGACAGTGAGATTATTGGGTGAGTTGAGATCCACATATACTCTCATTGTAGGTCTGTTTTCATTTCTCTTTATGAGTTTTAGAATAAAAACACGTCTCCATTGCGTCTCCTGAGCAGTTTTCAGTTTGTTTGGTGAGGGTTTGTGAGCCAAGCCCCAGGAGAGCATCATGGGGGACCGTAGGAGCCGCTGAAGCCGCTTTGTCTTTGTTTATTCACATGCGGCGGGCTGGGGGGTCTTCAGCCAGAACCTGCGGGAGCCAGAGGGGTTCTGCTTGTGACGTGGATACTCTAGACTTATTTAACACATATGCGGATGGCAGAGGAAAAACACATGAGATCCATGTGAAGGACATGGAGACTCCAAGAGAGCTCACGAGAAACCTGATGCAGGGAAAGTCAGAAAGAGTGGAGCTGTTTCTAGTGTAGGACAGTTCCTTTACTCAGAGGTTTTCGCATTCATGTTTCAAGCAAGTGTCATTTTAGTCTCAGATGATCTGAGTGGGATTTTTTTTTCTCAGTGGGGGTTTATCGTTAGTATAGATTAGTTTATAAAACATAAAAATTGTTACTTGAAACAAAATAAGCATTAACCAAAATAAAGTAATGCTTAATGTTAGATTTTGGGTGATTTAGGAATCCCGACCGGACTCATTTTTAAAGTCCAAAAAGAGGACATGTCCAGGGAATAGAGGACGTATGGTCACCCGAAGATGGATAGATGGATAGATAGATAGATGGATAGATAGATAGATAGCATGTCACTAGTATGTTGATAGCATTATTAGCAAGTTTCTAGCATGTTGTTAACATGTTTCTAGCATGATTAGCATGTCACTAGCATGTTAGCATGATTAGCACATTATTAACATGTTGTTAACATGATTAACAAGTTACTAGCATGTTGTTAGCATGCTTCTAGCATAACTAGCATGTCACTAGCATGATTAGCAAGTTATTAACATGTTGCTAGCATGACTCTTTCATGATTAGCATGATGCTAGCATGTTGCTAGTATGATTAGCAAGTTGTAAGCATGTTGATAGCATGATTAGCAAGTTGCTAGCATGTTTCTAACATAATTAGCGAGTTGCTAGCATGTTTCTAGCATGATTACCAAGTTGCAAGCATGTTGACAGCGTGATTAGCAAGTTGCTAACATGTTTCTAAAACAATTAGCAATTTGCTAGCATGTCTCTAGCATGATTAACAAGTTAATAGCATGTTGTTAACATGATTAACATTGCTAGCATGTTTCTAACATAATTAGCATGTTACTAGCATGTTGCTAGCATTATTAGCCAGTTACTAGCATATTACTAGCATGGTTAACAAGTTACTAGCCTGTTGCTAGCATGATTAGCAAGTTATTACCATGTTGCTAGCATGACTCTTGCATGATTAGTATGTTACTAGCATGTTGCTAGGATGATTAACAAGTTGTTAGCATGTTTCTAGCATGATTAGCAAGTTACTAGTATGTTTCTAGTATTATTAGCAAGTTACTAGCAAGTTACTAGCATGATTCTAGCATTATCATGATTTATCGTTAAGTTTAATTTTAGTTTGTTTTAGTAATAGTTTTGTTTTTTTACATTTTATTTTAGTACTTTAACTGAAATGTTTATTTCAGTTATTTGCCAATGCAACATTTCGCATTTTTGTTTGTTTTAATTTTAAGTACTAAAATAATAAAAAATGTAATAATTTAAAACCAATAAAAAATATTTTAAAAAGACACAAACACAATAAAATTATTTAAAATTGAACTAAAAATGTTAGAAAATAAATATAAAACTTAATTTTAAATATCAACAGAACTGTAACAAACTGTAAATAAATGTTAATAGTTTACTACAGTGTTATTTTAGAATTCTATCATTTATATGCTATGATAGTATTCATTAATATATTCATCATTTTTATATTTTCATTTTATATATATATATATATATATATATATATATATTTCTTTTTTTTTTTTTTTAAGGTTTAGTAAAAAAACTAAATTAAAAAAAGTTAATTTCAAAGTGGTTGTAGTTGTTTTAGTACTTTTTTTTTACATTTTATTTTAGTGATTTGCTAATACAACAATTCTAATGTTTCATGTTTTTCATCTAATATTTATATTGTAACTATAAGTACTAAAAAATAGTAATTTTTGAATATTTAACCTACATCATAGGAAACACGTGAAACTTTTTAATGAAGGTAAATCTGTGAACCTCAGGCTTTCTCTCCACCTCACTGCTGTCTCAGAGAAACAATTGAGACATTAAAGAGATCTCTCCAGGCGTGACATTGTTGAAGCGTCTCTGTTTAGCACCATTCTGTGGAACGAAAGCAAACAAATCTCAGCGACAGCCGAGACGGAGACTAAACGAGTCTGGATTGCTATTGTAATGCTGTCTTCTTCTCCGCAGCGGTACCCGACGCGACGGATGCGGACGAGGAGGACGAGCGCTGCCCGCTGGTGAGCGGATGTGAGCGTGTGGACGGACACTGTGTGTGTGAATCCAGACACTCCTGCATCCGGACCTACAGCTATCCTGACAGAGACGCTTGTGTGCATGCTGGGAAAACAGGTGCGTATGACACTCGGAAAATAACAGGGTTTCCACGGGTCCTTTAGAAGTCTGAAACTTGGTTTGATTAAATGTAAGGCCATAAAAAGTCTTAAATAACATAACAAAAGTTTAATTATCATTTTTAAGGTCTTAGCCATATGGCAAAAATATATATGTTTATACAAATATTTCAGAATATACCCAAAAAGACCAAAACAGTATATTTCCTCAAATATGTTTTAAAATATATTTGCATAAATTCAGATATTTTATATATATATATATATAACCCAAAAAGACTAAAACAGTATATTACTCAAATTTGCATACATTTTATTTATTTATTTATTTTTTATTATTATTTATCAATACAAGAAAATACATATATTTAAAATATATTTTGGCCAGACAGTGTATTTCCTCAGATATGTTTCAAAATATATTTTATATAAATATACCAATATATTTTTTACCAATAAATGTTTTTGCCATTTTGGGGGGTATTTTTGAAAGTCTACATATATAGATTTAAAATAGATTTATTTATTTATTTTTTAAGCACTTAAAAATATATTTTGCACTCCATGTGTTTCAATCCAAGAAAATAAATATATTTAAAATATATTTTGGCCAGACAGTATGTTTCCTCAAATATGTTTCAAAATATATTTACATAAATATATTTTTTACCACTTTTTTTACCACTTTTTTGTGTATTTTTGAAAATAGAATGTGTATTATTTATTTATTTATGTAAACACTTCTAAAATATATTTTGTCCTCCATAAGTTTAAATCCAAGAAAATACATATATTTCAAATATAATTTGGCCAGACAGTATATTTCCTCAAATATGTTTCAAAATATATTTTATATAAATATACCAATATATTTTTTACCAATACATTTTTTTTGCCATTTTTTGGGGTATTTTTGAAAGTCTACATATATAGATTTTAAACAGATTTATTTATTTATTTATTTATTTTATCAATCCAAGAAAATAAATATATTTCAAATATATTTTGGCCAAACAGTATATTTCCTCAAATATGTTTCAAAATATATTTACATAAATATATTTTTTACCAGTAATTGTTTTCCCCTCTTTTGTGTATTTTTGAAAATATAATGTGTATTATTTATTTATTTATTTTTTAATTTATTTTTAAGCACTTAAAAATATATTTTGCACTCCATGTGTTTCGATCAAAGAAAATAAATATATTTAAAATATATTTTGTCCAGACAGTATATTTCCTCAAATATGTTTCAAATATATATTTACATTTTTTACCAGTAATTTCTTTCCCCTTTTTTTGTGTATTTTTGAAAATATAATGTGTATTATTTATTTATTTATTTATTTAAACACTTCAAAATATATTTTGTCCTCCATATGTTTCAATCCAAGAAAATACATATATTTCAAATATATTTTGGCCAGACAGTATATTTCCTCAAATATGTTTCAAAATATATTTTATATAAATATACCAATATATTTTTTACATTTTTTGGGTATTTTTGAAAGTCTACATATATAGATTTAAAATAGATTTATTTATTTATTTTTAAGCACTTAAAATATATATTTTGCACTCCATATGTTTCACTCCAAAAAAAAAATATATATATATATTTTGGCCAGACAGTATATTTCCTCAAATATATTTCAAAATATAGTTACATAAAAATATTTTTATCAATATTTTTTTTTTGCCCTTTTTTGTGTATTTTTGAAAATATAATATTATTGATTTATTTAAACACTTCAAAATATATTTTGTCCTCCATATGTTTCAGTCCAAGAAAATACATATATTTAAAATATATTTTGGCCAGACAGTATCTTTTCTCAGATGTTACAAATATGTTTATATATATACATATAAAATATATATATATTTTTTGAAAATATAATATTTATTTATTTATATATATATTTATTTATTTATTTAAACGCTTCCTCCATATGTTTCTATCCAAGAAAATACATACATTTTCTATAAAATATATTTTGGCCAGACAGTATATTTCTTTATGTGTTTATATTTCTTTTATATGTTTCAAAAAATATTTACCTTAATATATTTTTTACAAATACATTTCTTTTGCCATTTTTGGGGTATTTTTGAAAATCGTCCTCCATATGTTTAAATCCAAGAAAATACATATATATTTATATTTAAAAATATATTTTTTCTGAAAAATAATATATTTATTATTCTATATTTATTAAAAAAAAATAAATAAAAAAAATAAAAAATAAATATATATATATATATATATATATATATATAATTTTTTTTTTTTTTTTTTTTCTCATATTTTTAATGAGCAGCTGGAAGTAATAAAGCATAAATATTTCAAAGTAAGAGTCCCAACATAATTAAGGCATGGTTACGATTAAAATTGCCTCATTCTGCATAAAATCTTTGTTTTGTTTTATTTTCAGTATTTTGGTACACACATTTCTCTCATCTTTTTGAATGAACAGCTGGAAGTAGTAAGGAGTAGACATTTCAAAATAAGAGTCCTGTTGTATTCCAGGCCTGTTAATGATTAAAAGCCCTCACTATGTATAAAATCTTTGTTTTTATTATTAGTAGTGTATTTTGCCGACACAATAACCAGTATCTAGCATTTAAATGCACATAAACTCTTGTATTTTCTCTCTCAACCACCCTGTCACAGAAAGAAAGACTAAGAACATTATTTAATACATTCAATAGCACAATAATCTTTTGATTGCCTTTCATTTCATTGCGTTCAGATTGGAGCACGTCCCAAAACAGACATGTGCGCAGCTCTTCTGGGACGCGTTTTAACAGGTTTATGCGTGATATATCTTTACATAAACCATCATGTCACATCGTTTATGTTCAGCATGAAGTTATTTGCACCTAAATTTATTTAAATTAAACGTGTCCAAGTTTACATTCGAGTAAGTCGCGATTTCTGTGGCACATTAATCGTGGTCTATTAGTCATCTCTGGCCAGCGTTTGACCTGTATTTCTCTGTGTGTTTCTCAGGGTCTCGGCGTCACGATCACAGACACAAGTTTGTGGGTCCCGTGAACCCGGCGTGTGTGTTTTCCGGCTGTAATCTGACATCCGACGGCTGTGTTTGTTCGTCTCAGAGCTGCTATGATCACTTCACGTTCGCCAACCGCAGTCAGTGCCAGAGAGCCGCAGGTAAGGCAGCGTTTCCAATGCGTTCACAATGAACAGGATGTTTGAAACACGTCTGATGTTGATGAAGGTTTACAAACGTGCTGGATTTTTTCCAACTAACATTAACATTTGTTAAAAGTCTCATAAAAGTTAAGACAAAACATTCTTAATGTAAAGTTTATTAAACCATCATAAAACTTCATTAATAGTTGCTATATTTTTTTATGACATTAAAAGAAAACGTCCGAGATCAGCATTCCCTTTTTTGCAGTTGATGAGCATTCTAAGAACTTTTTTTCTTTTAACCTTTAAATAATGTAACAATCATGAAAAGATGTTTTTAGAATCTTAAAAATAATTGTTCAAATATTATGTTTTGGGTGAAAATAAAGGTAATGGAATGTTGTAAAAAAACATTTATGTAACCTTTAAATAACATTCTAATAATGTTAATATCTAATGTAAACCTGGGCATTTCAACATGTTAGAAACATTACAAAACATGTTCCTACAATGTTTTTATAACCTAAATTTAAATTTGCATGAATTTTAGATATTTTAGATTTACATTATTTTTAAAATATAAGATTGATCGCACTGATGCAAAGCCGTTATTTTGTCATTTTTGCAGTTATTTTACTATCTATCTATCTATCTATCTATCTATCTATATATATATATATATATATATAATATGTCAGTATAGTTTTTTTATTATACTTAATTTCCATTTTGTAGCATTTATTTTATTTTAAGTAAGAAAAGTGTTTTTTTTAGAAATAAAAGTGATCATAGAAACTCAAAGCCTTTGTAATTTTGTTGCATTTTTATATTTATTTATTTTTTTATCATTTTTTTTTTTTTGTTTTAGTTTAATTTTTGTTTTAGAAATTGTTTGTATTTTTGTTGTTGTTGTTGTGTTTTGGTAATTTTTTTTTAATGTATCTATTTTGTTTTTATTTTTTAGTTATTTTAATATTTTAATGAGGATGAGAATGTTATATAATCATTTATATAAATATAATATATAATATAAATATTTTATTTATTTATTCATTTATATATTTCTACATGTATTTATTTATTTATTTATTTATTCATTCATTTATTTCTTCACTTATTTATTTATACTTAAGTCATTTCTCGTCCTAGCTGAATTAAAATAAGTTAGTTTTTTATATTTGATTTTATTTCAGTTAACGTTCATTTTATTTCAATTCAAACAACATAAATCATAAGTCAGACTAATAAACTGGATTACCTGTCGGAAGACTTATTCTGATTATTACTAGTCTCGGATGGCATATACAGACTTTTGACCACATTTACTGTTGGGAAACTCTGAATTTTATATGGTCAAATATTTTAATCAGACTTGTGTGTACAGTAAAAACTACACTTATTATATTAGTAACTAAAAGCATCACCAGATCAGACTGAATATTTTAATAAATAAACAAATGGAAATGCACCTATATATACGTTACAGTTGAAAATGTGTGATTTTCAAAAAATATATTTTATTAAATATATTCATCAAGGAGGTATTAAATTGATCAAAAGTGACAGTAAAGACTTTTAAAATGTTACAATAGATTTCTGTTTCAAATTAATTCTGTTCTTTTAAACTTTCTATTCATCTGTGAATCATGAAAAATAAAATATATCACAGTTTCCTCAAAAATATTGTGCAGCACAACAGTTTTCAACACTGATAATAATCAGAAATGTTTTTTGAGCAACAAATCAGTATATTAGAATGATTTCTGAAAGATCATGTGACATCATGGAGTAATGATGCTGAAAATTCATGTTTGATCAAAGAAATAAATTACAGTTTACCATAGATTTTCATAGAAAACATCTATTTTAAATAAGAATAATATTTCACATTTTTTACAGTATTTCTGATCAAATAAATGCAGCCTCAGTGAGCTGAAGAAACTTTTTTCTCATTTCTTTGGCTCAGACAGTCCACTAAAATCAGTGTTTTAAATTGTGTTTTCAGGTTTTCCGCCTGGTTTTCTGGTTTCACACAGCTCTGCAGGTGCTAAATGAAAATTACACTTATTATATTAGTAACTAAAAGCAAATTTTCAAATACCATTGAAAAAGTGTGATTTTTAAAAAAATATATTTTATTAAATATATTCATCAAAGAGGCATTACACTGATCAAAAGTGACAGTAAAGACATTTAAAATGTTACAAAAAAATATCTATTTCAAATAAATTGTTTTTCTAAACATTTTTTTAAACATGAATCATGAAAAATAAAATATATCACAGTTTCCTCAAAAATATTGTGCAGCACAACAGTTTTCAACATTGATAATAATCAGAAATGTTTTTTGAGCAACAAATATATTAAAATAATTTCTGAAAGATCATAAATAAATTTCAGTTTAACATAGATTTTAAATAAGAATAATATTTCAAAAATTTTACTGTATTTTTGATCAAATAAATGCAGCCTCAGTGAGCAGAAGAAATGTCTTTCTCATTTCTTTGGCTCAGACAGTCCACTAAAATCAGTGTTTTAAAATGTGTTTTCAGGTTTTCCTCATGTTTTTCTGCTTTCACACAGCTCTGCAGGTGCCAAGCGAAAACATTTCATTTTAATGCATGTCGAGTTCATTTAAAAGCATCTTTTGTTTGGATAACGAGCTTTACTTTAGCGTTATTCTCTCCACGCCTAATCATTCCCGATATTCTCCTGGTTTAGTATAATGGTAATCAAAGCGAAGCTGTTGACATTGACCTCTTCTGCATGTGATTTAGACCGAATGTGACGACGCACGATCCGTTTCTCTGAACCAGACAGGATTTAGACGTTTGGCTTGTTGCTCTCAGTGTTTGCAAAAGGCTTGTTGAAGAAACCTCTCAAGGTTTTCGGTGAAGTAATCGCTTCGTACAGTAACTGTCAAAGCCGAGGCGGATCTGCAGCGAACGGGGTTTTCTCAGCGTTTTTTTCCCTCCTTGCGCTCAGAGACGCCCCTTCAGCAACCAAACACTGAGCGCCGCTTGTGTGCGATTACTCAAGCGCACATCTGTTGATCATTAGCTTGTTTGCGCGAGTGTCCGAGTGGGATGTGAGTGTCTGTTTGTTATCAACGCACAAGTGTGTAGCTTATATAACAGACTCGTCCCTGAAAACCAGGTTTCCGCCACATACAGCGGATATCTGATCAGGTATCTGGTTCTCCCCAAGACTAAAGGCGATTTGCACATGTTCTTGGAATGAATATTGCACATACACAATGCTGCTCAAAAGTTTGGGATTTTTAATGCTTTTTTATTTGATTAAAAATACAGAAAAATAACTGTAATATTCTAAAATGTTAATGCAGTTTAAAATAATGGTTTTCTATTTTAATATACTTTAAAACATAATTTATTTTTGTGATGCAAAGCTGAATTACTAGTCTTCAGTGTCACATGATCCTTCTAATCGTTCTAATGTACTGATTTATTATCAGTGTTGAATTTTTGTTTTGAAACCTGGGATACTGTTTTTTAGGATTCTTTGATCATTAAAAGGTTAAAAAGTACAGCATTTATTTAAAATAAAAAAGGTTTTCTAACAATATACGCTACTGTTCAAAAGTTTGGGGTCGGTACATTTTTATTTTATGTTTTTTTTTAAAGAAGTTAATACTTTTATTCACTAAGGATGTGTTCAATTGATCAAAAGTGATAGTAAAGACTTATATTGTTAGAAAAGATTTCTATTTTGAATAAATGCTGTTCTTTTTAACTTTTTATTCATCAAAGAATCCTGAAAAAAGAATCACCACAGGTTTTAAAAAAAAATATTAAGCAGCACAACTGTTTCCAGCATTGATGATAAAAGTAATAAATCAGTATATTAGAATGATTTATAAAGGATTTTGTGACACTGAAGACTGGAGTAATGATGCTGAAAATTCAGCTTTGCATCACAGGAATAAATTATAATCTAAAGTATATTAATATAAATTTTGAGTTGCAATAATATTTCATAATATTACCTTTTTCTGTATTTTTGATCAAATAAATGGAAAATTAATGTTTATATAATTTTTTTTTAAATAAAAATATATTTGTTAAAATATATTAATATATTTTATTTAGATAAATATATTTTCTATATATTTCTGTCCATTTTACATATTTTTCAAAATGTTATATATAATAATAATAATATATTTTTTTAAAGCATTTAAAAATATTTTTTTCCTCCATATATTTCTGCTTTAAAATATTTTACATTTAAAATAAGATAAATACATTTTAATAAATACAATTTTTTTGTAATATACAAAGGGCAAATTATCTTTTAAATGCTTTTTTATATTAATTAAATATATTTTTAAAGAATTTAAGAAATATTTTGCCCGGCCGCTCAAAAGTCTGGGATTGTGGTGTTTTTTAAAGAAGTCTTTTATGCTCATCAAGGTCGCATTTATTTGATCAAAAATACAGAAAAAAACAGTAATATTGCAAAATGTTATTACAATATAAAATAATGGTGTTTATTTGAATATACTTTCAAATCTAATTTATTCCTGTGATGCCATGCTGAATTTTCATCAGCTGTTACTCCATTCTTACATGAGCCACATTAATTTCTAAAAAAAAAAACGCAAGAATAAAAATTTACTGACCCCAAACTTTTGAACAGTAGGGTATAATGTTAGAAAACCTTTTTTTAAATAAATGCTGTTCTTTTTAACCGTTTATTGATCAAATATCAAAAAAAGATCAGTATATTAGAATGATTTCTAGAGGATCATGTGACACTGAAGACTGGAGTAATGATGCTGAAAATTCAGCTTTGCATCACAGAAATAAATTACATTTTAAAATATATTCACATAGAAAGCAGTTATTTTAAACCAAAATAATATTTCACAATATTACAAATATTTCTGTATTTTTGATCAAATAAATGCAGCCTTGATGAGCAGAAGAAGCATCTTTTTAAACACCATTCAAAATCTTACTGATTCCAAACTTTTGAGCAGCAGTGTATTTCAGTCCAAAAAAATACATTTATGTATTTCATAAAAGACAGCATCTCAAGAGCATCTTGCAGACCATGCAAATATTAGTATGGAGATGTGGATGTAGGTATAGACACATTAGAAGGGAAATCTGGCTGTGAATGAATGCATGCATTAACTGCAGGTTGGAAATATAAAAGCGCATGTGTTCTCCTCGGGTTCATAGCGGGTCAAACTTGGCCTCTGTTCTGCTAATGATCTCATTTAAACTAGTAGTGCCACCAGCAGCATCACAGCAGTTAAACAACCTTCATTAGTTCTGCTTGGTCTTTGTGTCGAGGATCTTCAGACGTCCGTTTTTGAGCAGATGACAGACAGACTGTTGCTCCACCAGACCAGAGTGTTTACTGAGCTGTAATGGAGTGTAAATAGAGCTAAATTTGACACAGAATTTATTTTAGAGACATTTGGGACATCCTCTGTTAGAAAAACACTGAATGATCAAAATGAAAAATCTTATTTTGAAATTTAAATGCGTGGAGTCTTACATTGATATGCCATTTAATTAAAGTAACGTAATTAAACTTATGATTCTGAACCACAAAAACATCATTTTTATCTTGAGATTTATGCATCATCTGAATAAATAATCTTTGCATTGATGTATGGATGGGACAATATTTGGTCGAGATGCAACTATTTTGAAATATTCAAAATATTGAGAAAATCGATTTAGATTTTATATCAAACATTTTATGAGCGATTGCAAAGTTTCTCTTGGAAACATAAAAACATTTCTGTTCAAAATGTAAAAGTTTTGGGAATGCAAACAATTTGGAAATTATGCATTTTTAAAATAAAAAAATAAAAATAAAAAATACAAATTTTTTTTGAGAAAATGCAAAGTTAGTCAGGAGAATGGAAGAGTTTACGCAAAGTTACTCCAGCACACAAACATTTTGGAAAAGAAAAGAAAGTTAATGCAAAAGTCTTGTGAGCAAATGGAAAGTTTGAGACACTAGAATTTTTTTCTGAGCTAATACAAAGCAAAAGTTTTGCAAGTGAACACAAAGTTACATTGATATGCCATTTAATTAAAGTAACTTCATTATACTTATTCACATATGTGACTCTGGACCACAAAAACATAATTTTTATCTTGAGATTTATGCATCATCTGAATAAATAATCTTTGCATTGATGTATGGATGGGACAATATTTGGTCGAGGTGCAACTATTTTGAAATATTCAAAATATTCAAAATCTATTTAGATTCTATATCAAACATTTTATGAGCGAATGCAAAGTTTCTCTTGGAAACACAAAAACATTTCTGTTCAAAATGTAAAAGTTTTGGGAATGCAAACAATTTGGAAATTATGCATTTTTAAAAAAAAAATTTTGGGAGAGAATGCAAAGTTATTTGGGGGAGCCCAACATTTTTTTGAGAAAATGCAAAGAGAAAGAAAATACAGTGTTTGGCTGAGATACAACTATTTGAAAATCTAAATATTCAAAATATTGCGAATTCAGATTCCATACCAAAAGTTTTATGAGCGAATGCAAAGTTTCTCTTGGAAACACAAAAGTGTTGCAAGCAAACACAACATTTCTGTTCAAAATGTAAAAGCTTTGGGAATGCAAACAATTGGGGAAATAACGCATTTTTAAAATAAAAAAAATAAATAACAAAAAAATAAAATTTTTGGGAGAGATTGCAAAGTTATTTGGGGGAGCCCAATATTTTTTTGAGAAAATGCAAAGTTAGTCAGGAAAATGGAAAAGTTTACATAAAGTTACTCCAGAACACAAACATTTTGGGAAAGTAAGGAAAGTTAATGCAAAAGTCTTGTGAGCAAATGCAAAGTTTGAGACACTAGAATTTTTTTCTGAGCTAATACAAAGTAAAGCTACAGCGCAAGTTTTGCAAGTGAACACAAAGTTACATTGATATGCCATTTAATTAAAGTAACTTCATTAAACTTATTCACATATGTGACTCTGGACCACAAAACCAGTCATAAGGGTCTTTTTTTAACTTGAGATTTATACATCATCTGAATAAATAATCTTTCCATTGATGTATGGATGGGACAATATTTGGTCGAGATGCAACTTTCGAAATATTCAAAATATTGAGAAAATCTAATTAGATTCTATATCAAACATTTTATGAGCGAATGCAAAGTTTCTATTGGAAACACAAAAACATTTCTGTTCAAAATGTAAAAGCTTTGGGAATGCAAACAATTGGGGAAATAACGCATTTTTAAAATAAAAAAAATAAATAACAAAAAAATAAAATTTTTGGGAGAGATTGCAAAGTTATTTGGGGGAGCCCAATATTTTTTTGAGAAAATGCAAAGTTAGTCAGGAAAATGGAAAAGTTTACATAAAGTTACTCCAGAACACAAACATTTTGGGAAAGTAAGGAAAGTTAATGCAAAAGTCTTGTGAGCAAATGCAAAGTTTGAGACACTAGAATTTTTTTCTGAGCTAATACAAAGTAAAGCTACAGCGCAAGTTTTGCAAGTGAACACAAAGTTACATTGATATGCCATTTAATTAAAGTAACTTCATTAAACTTATTCACATATGTGACTCTGGACCACAAAACCAGTCATAAGGGTCTTTTTTTAACTTGAGATTTATACATCATCTGAATAAATAATCTTTCCATTGATGTATGGATGGGACAATATTTGGTCGAGATGCAACTTTCGAAATATTCAAAATATTGAGAAAATCTAATTAGATTCTATATCAAACATTTTATGAGCGAATGCAAAGTTTCTATTGGAAACACAAAAACATTTCTGTTCAAAATGTAAAAGTTTTGGGAATGCAAACAATAAAATAAAAAATAAATAAAAAATATTTAAAATAACATTTTTGGGAGAGAATGCAAAGTTAGTCAGGAGAATGGAAGTTTACGCAAAGTTACTCCAGAACACAAATGTTTTGGAAAAGAAAGTTGCAAAAGTTTTGTAAGTAAAATCGCCTTCAAAGTTGACGTTTTGAAGTTTTTAGCAATGCCTATTACTAATCAAAAAATAGCTTTTGCTATATTTATGGTAGAAAATTTAAACAATATCGTCATTGAACATGATCTTTACTTAATATCCTAATGATTTTTGTGATAAAAGAAAAATCGATAATTTTGACCCTGTATTTTTGGCGTTTGAATCTAAAGGGTGCATCAAAATCTAAATATTAAGAAAATGGCCTTTAAAGCTGTCCGAATTAAGTTCTTAGCAATGCATATTACTAATTAAAAAATAACTTTTAGATATATTTATGGTTGGAAATTTACACAATATCTTCATGGAACATGATCTTTACTTAATATCCTTATGATTTTTGTCATAAAAATTAAGAATTTTGACCCATGCAAATGTATTGTTGGCTATTGCTAAAATATACCCATGCTACTTAACCCTCTGGCCCTCTTCGGTCACTTTTGAAAATTTTTGTGTTTAAAAATAAAAAAAAAATTGTACCTTCATCAGAATGAGATGACACTTGGTGACTTTTGTCACATTCCCAATGTGAACGCACAAAAAATCATGGACATGATTCGGATATTTTAAAGGGTCAAAAAAAAAAGTCTCAATTGACTTTTTCACAGTCTAAAATTACAGACATAGGAAATTAATGGGAAATACAAAAAAAGACACTCTAAATATATTGAAATTTATTGAAAAATAATATATAAATAATTAATACAAAAATATATAGCAATTCCAATGGAAAAAAATAGCTTATTAAAATTGTACAAATATGGCATAGTATCATAAAATCTCCTCAAAATTCTAAATAATATTCAAAAAATATTATTAAACAAAAATGTATTGCATTGATTTTCCTGAAAAAAAAAAAAAGTTACATTTCAAGGCTTCAGTGTGACTCCTAAACGAAGAGGGCCAGATTAGTTTTGTGCTTTGTGTTTTCTGAGAAAAGCCTCTGTTTGAATATAATTTAAAGACATCTATTTTGTCAAAAAGATTAATTGTTTGAAAATATCAAAAAGTGTTTTTAGAAGTCAATATATTTTTAGTTTTATCTCCAAAAGTCCATATCTGAAGACAGACGGACAAGGCTTTACTGTCATCCTCTTGCTTCATCAACACTGTGTTTTTCTGTTTATCACTGTAAAACTGCTTTGACACAATCTGAATTGTATAAAGCACTATATGAATAAAGGTCATTTGGCTTGGCTTATCATGTTTAAAAACATGCCACATGTGAGCCGTTGTTTATTTGTTGTGACAGAAACTGTGCTGTTATCATTGAACCAAGTCAAGGATTGCAGTCGAAGGCAAAAGAACTGAGTTTCAAAGAGGATTGGATGTAAAACTGTCCTGTTTGTGAGTACAGGAGGCCTAAAAATGATCATTTATTTATTCAACGGTTTCTCATGTCACTTCAAACCTTTATGGCTTTCCTTTTTCTGTGAAAGACAATAGAAAATATTCTCCGCTAAACAGTGAAAACCAATGGGGTTCAGTGTTGCTTGCTTCCCACCGTTCTTCAAAATATCTTCTTTTGTGTTGCACAGAAGAAAGAAACTCTGGCTTGTTGCTGGTTTGTTTTGTAGCCCCTAAAGGGTTAGAAACATAAGATGGGAGGAAACTATTCATTTTCGTTCGCTCTCAGAAGTGTTGCGTTCTTTTGAGAAGCTATGCAGAAGCTTTGCATTCTTAGCACGCAAAAGTACAGTTAACTGTTTGAAAATCTGCAATCTGAGGGTGCAAAAAAATCTAAATATTGAGAAAATCTTTGTCCAAATAAAGTTCTTAGCAATGCATATTACTAATCCAAAATTAAGTTATATATTTACAGTTTGAAATATGTTCATGGAACAATCTTTAATTACCATCCTAATGATTTTTGGCATAAAAAAACAATAGTTTTGACCCATACAATATATTTTTGCCAATTGCTGCAAATATACCCCCTATAATATGCTTTTTGCGACTGGTATTGTGGTCCAGAGTCACTTATGATACTGAAAATATGAGATGGGAGAGAAAATCTAATTAAAAACCTTTGTGTTCTCCCAAGAAACTTTGTGTTTGCTTGCAAAATAGTTAAAAACATTAAAAAGTTAAATTGTTGAATTGTATTTCAACAATAGCACCTGAAAGCTTTGTGAGCAAATGCATAATTCTTTGGGGAAGAGTGTGTGAGAAAAAGTTTTACTTTTAAAACATTTAAAAGTAAAAAGCACTAAAAATTATATTCCACATGAAACTTTGCATTTGCACAAAAAATAACTCTCAATTTTCTTGGGGCCACGCAAAACATCTGTGAGAGAATGAAAAAGTGTTGAATAATATTTTATGTTGATAGGAAAAATATAATTTAGTGCTTTTTCCTTCTCTTGCAAAACCTTTGAGTTCCCCCTGAGAAAGCATTGAAAAGTAATAAAGTATTAATAAAGAAACTTTGTGTATGAGGTAATGCTTTTGCAAAGGAACACAAAACACTTGTGAGAGAACTAAAACGCCATTAAGAAGTAAAAAAACATTGAATTGTATTTCGCACACAAAGAACTTTAAAGTTTTGTGAGCAAATGAGTAATTTTTTGGGTAAGAGTTTGTGAGAAAAACCTTCAGGAAACGGAAAATGCTTGTGAGAGAGTGAGATAATTCAGTGCTTTTTCTTTCTCTCGCAAAACCCTTGGAGTTCCCTCCAAGCAACTTTGCTTTGCTCGCAAAACTTTTGAGTGCTTTGTGCACAAATGCAAAGTTTCTAAAAGGAATGCAGAAAGCATTAAAAAAGTAATACAGCATTGAATTTTATTTTGCGTTGAATTATGTTTTGCGTAAACCGTTTCTTGGTACAAACCAAAACATATGTGAGAGATTGAAAACACATTAAATAATAATTTAAAGTGATAGTAAAAAAAATGAGATGGGACAACAAAATATAATTCAAATAACTTTTTCTGCCGCAAAATCATTCGCGTTCCCCTGAAAAACATTGCATTTGCTTGCAAAAGTTTCTTGTGCACAAACGCAACATTTAATTTGGAAATGTTTGTGAGAGAATGAGAAAGCATTGAATAAGATTTTATGTTGATAAGAAAAACATGACATAAGAGAAAAAATATATTTTAGTGCTTTTTTTCATACTCTTGCAAAGTGGTTCAGTGCTTTTTCCTGCTTTTGCACACAAAGAACTCAAAGGTTTTGTGAGCAAATGCAAAGTTTCTTTAAAGAGTGCAAAAAGCACTGAAAAGTAATAAAGCATTGAATTATATTTTGCGTTTCCCCAAGAAACTTTGCATTTGCACACAAATACCTGTTTTTGCCAAGTTTTGCATGAAAACGCTGTTTCTTGGGGCAACACAAAACATCTGCGAGAGAATTAAACATTTTAAATAATATTTTACAGTGATAGTAAAAATATGAAATAGGAGGAAAAAATATAATTCAAAGCTCTTTTTCACTTTCTATCATCAAAACGATTTTCAGAGTTTCTCTGGGGTGGAAAAACATCTGCGAGAGATGGAAAATGCATTGAATAATATTTCACAGTTAGAGTAAAAAAAAAATTAAATGGGAGGACAAAATATAATTCAAAGGACTTTTTAATGAACTATTGCAAAATCCTTTGCATTCCCCCTGAAAAACTTTCTTGTGCACAAATGCAAAGTTTCATTAGGAAATGCATTGAATAAGATTTTATGTTGATAAGGAAAACATAAGAGGAAAAAATATATTTCAGTGCTTTTTCCTTCTTTTGCACACAAATAACTCAAAGGTTTTGCGAGCAAATGCAAAGTTTCTGAAAGGAATGCAAAAAGCATTAAAAAGTAATAAAGCACTGAATTATATTTTGCATTCCTCCAGGAAACTTTGCATTTGCGCACAAATAAATGAAAAATCCTTTGCGTAAGTTTATTGCGCACAAATGTTTGTGAGAGAATAAGTAAGCACTGAATAAGATTTTATGTTGATAAGAAAAATATGAAATAAGAGATAAAAATATATTTCAGTGCTTTATCCTTCTTTTGCACACAAAGAACTCAAAGGTTTTGCGAGCAAATGCAAAGTTTCTTGAAGGAGCGCAAAAAGCATCGTAAAGTAATAAAGCATTGAATTATATTTTGCGTTCCACCAGGAAACGTTGCATTTGCGCACAAATAGCTGAAAAGTTTAGCAAGAAACACTGTTTCTTGGGGAAACACAATACATTTGTGAGAGAATGAGAAAGCATTGAAGAATATATTACAGTGATAGTAAAAATATGAGATAAGAAGAAAACATATAGTTCAGTGCTTTTTCTCTCTTTCGCAAAACCCTTTGAGTTCCCTCCAAGAAACTTTGTTTTGTGCAAAAAGAACTGAAAAGTTGCAAGCAGAAAGTTTCTTGAAGGAGCGCAAAAAGCATTGAAAAGTAATAAAGCATTGAATAATATTTTGCGTTCCTCCAGGAAACTTTGCATTTGCGCACAAATAAATGAAAAATCCTTTGCGTAAGTTTGTGCACAAATGTTTGTGAGAGAATAAGTAAGCATTGAGATTTTATGTTGATAAGAAAAACATGACATAAGAGGAAAAAATATATTTGACTGCTTTTTCCTTCTTTTGCACACGAAGAACTCAAAGGTTTTGCGAGCAAATGCAAAGTTTCTTGAAGGAGGGCAAAAAGCGTCGTAAAGTAATATAGCATTGAATTATATTTAGCGTTTCCCCAAGAAACGCGTTCGTGCACAAAGTTTTGTAAAAGAATTGTAAAAGAATTCAAAGCTAGAGAACGTAAAAGCATTGAGATGTATTTTGTGCCTCCCTCGTAATCTCATAATATTTCATCATCATGCGCCTTTCCGTATCTCACTGGAAAAGCACTGAATTATATTTTGCGTTCCCCCAGGAAACGTTGCATTTGTGCACAAATAGCTGAAAAGCTTAGCAAGAAAACACAGTTTCTTGGGGAAGCACAATACATTTGTGAGAGAATGAAAAAGCATTGAATAATATTTTATGTTGATAAGAAAAACATGAGAGGAAAAAATATATTTGACTGCTTTTTCCTTCTTTTGCACACAAAGAACTCAAAGGTTTTGCGAGCAAATGTAAAGTTTCTTGAAGGAGCGCAAAAAGCATCGTAAAGTAATAAAGCATTGAATTATATTTTGCGTTCCACCAGGAAACGTTGCATTTGCGCACAAATAGCTGAAAAGTTTAGCAAGAAACACTGTTTCTTGGGGAAACACAATACATTTGTGAGAGAATGAGAAAGCATTGAAGAATATATTACAGTGATAGTAAAATATGAGATAAGAGGAAAACATATAGTTCAGTGCTTTTTCTCTCTTTCGCAAAACCCTTTGAGTTCCCTCCAAGAAACTTTGTTTTGTGCAAAAAGAACTGAAAAGTTGCAAGCAGAAAGTTTCTTGAAGGAGCGCAAAAAGCACTGAAAAGTAATAAAGCATTGAATAATATTTTGCGTTCCTCCAGGAAACTTTGCATTTTGTGCACAAATGTTTGTGAGAGAATAAGTAAGCATTGAGTAAGATTTTATGTTGATAAGAAAAACATGACATAAGAGGAAAAAATATATTTGACTGCTTTTTCCTTCTTTTGCACACAAAGAACTTTTTTGCAAGCAAATGCGAAGTTTCTTGAAGGAGCGCAAAAAGCATTGTAAAGTAATAAATCATTGAATTATATTTTGCGTTCCTCCGAGAAACGTGTTTGTGCACAATGTTTTGTAAAAGAATTCAAAGCTAGAGAACGTAAAATCATTGAGATGTATTTTTTCCCTCCCTCGTAATCTCATAATATTTCATCATCATGCGCCTTTAGTGGCCATGTTTGGATGAAGGATCGCTTTAAAAGTCATTATTTTATTAGATCGGATAATTAAACAGCGGAACAGAATTGGGGCCATCTCTGTAGAGTTCAGGTTGTGTTGAAATGTTCCTGCTGTGGTTTCCGAACAATAGAAAACAGCAGCGGTGGGTCATTAAGGACTCGGGCCTTTCCGTATCTCGCCGGACATCTGACTCACACGCTGAAGTAAAGTAGGTTACAATTGGCATTTGATGTTTTTGTTCGACTTTCAGCTGTCTTTCCCTGCAGTGTTGCGCCGGAGCTGGCCTCATTGTTTCTCTTCACGTGAACTATACCGAAAATCGATGTTAAACCAGAGGGCTTACCCCAAAAAAAAGCCACACAGGGGCCGCTGGACTGAGCTGGCTTTGTTCTGCGCTGACTAGCATCCAAAGTCAGTCTCTGAACAGAGTGCGCATTGTGCGCTTTTTCCATGAGTAAACCCTGCTTGTCAACACAGCCTCCTCTGCCTGCGAGCCGCGCGCCACGGAGGAAGACTGCCGCCCTTGTGCCCTCGGCGCAAAGAAAAACACGTTCACAAAGAGCCGCTTCACTTTCATGAAAGGACGTCTGAGATCTCAGATATATGCATTGTTTACAAAGGGCCTTTCTGCGCTTATAAAACCAATTTCCGCTGTGTGTGAGCGCTGCCCAGACGTGATGTTAGTGTTGCTAGGCACTTTATACTATTACACCATTCTGTCCGTGACACATCTGAGCCATTTTCACAAGCAAATATATCACCTTAAATGAAGCCTTTGTGTTATTGTGTTCCATTGTGCTGGGGTAAATTTCTCCCAACGACTGGCTAATTATCCCAGACTGAGGACGTAAATAATGGCATATGCATTAGCCGCTGTTGTGATCGGACGTGCCTTGTGTGAAGCTCGGATTGCTTTGACCTCTGATGCTCATTACTGAATCAATCTGCATGAATATGAACATGCACACAATGATGCACGCGGAAATGTTACATCATGCCGTTAATGTTTGCAGATGCTAAACTATTCTAATGGTACTTTGCTTTTGCTTAACAAGATGTCAGATTGTCATTTAACGTCTTTACAGAGGACACTGTTTTGCTCAGAAGTTGCTCTTTAAACCTCATGAGATTTAATGGTTGCTCTTTCATCAACTTTTGTTCATCAGTTTTTGTCTCAAGTTCCTTCGGGAAAATAAAAACAGTCTAGCGCTGTCAATCCGAGCAGACTTTGAGAAATTGTCGTGATCAGTTCTGAAACTCAGGAAGAAATAATGTAACATTAATTGGAGTCTTTCTTGGGAGAAACATTTGTGACCCTGGACCACAAAACCAGTCATAAGTGTCATTTTTTTTAAATTAAGAGTTGTATATCATCTGAAAGCTGAATAAATAAGGTTTCCATTGATGTATGGTTAGGATCAGACAATATTTGGCCGAGATACAACTATTTGAAAATCTAGAATCTGAGGGTGCAAAAAAACAAATATATTGAGAAAATTGTTTTCAAATTAAGTTCTTAACAATGCATATTACTTATCAAAAATTATGTTTTGGTACATTTATGGTACAAAATTTACAAAATATCTTAATTGAACATGATTTTTACTTAATATCCTAATGATTTTTGGCATACATTTTATTATTATTATTTTTTTTTTTACAATTTTGGCTATTGCTACAAATATACCCCAGTGACTTAAGACTGGTTTTGTGGTCCAGGGTCACATTTGAGAAAGTCTCAATTTGATCAGTAGTAAAAATAAATAAATACTGATCCAGAGTCTAGAGCTGTAAAATGAATGGAAATCAACTTGTTTGATGATAAATTTTGAGCTCATATTGAGTTCTGACTTTTAATTGCAGACTTTAGTATCTTGGCAAATCTGTGCACACTTTGAGACATTGTTGAGATCACTTCTGTAAGTCTTGAGGAAACGTGTGAGGTTATTAGAGTCTTTCTTCGGGAAAAACATCTGAGAAAGTCTCATTTTACTCTCCATTTAGTCTCATTCATTAATTATATTTTTCTGTAAAATATGTACAGACCTAAATGAGTCACCATTTGTCATCCAGTAAGAGTCTAGAGCTCTAAAAGGAATGTGGAGCAAATCAGACCGTTTGATGAGAAATGATTGAGCTCATATTGAGATCTCTGACTTTTGATTTGATATCTTGGAAAATCTGAGCACACTTTGAGATGTTGTTGAGATCACTTCTGCAACTCTTGAAGAAACGTGTGAGATTATTGGAGTATTTCTTGGGAAAAACATCTGAGAAAGTCTCATTTTGCTCTCCATTTAGTCTCATTCATTTCTTTTTTTTTCCTGTAAAATATATACAGACCTAAATCAATGACCAACTGTCATCCAGTAAGAGTCTAGAGCTCTGAATTGAATGTGGAGCAAAATCCAATCATTTGATGAGAAATGATTGAGCTCATATTGAGATCTCTGACTTTTGATTGCAGACTTTGATATCTTTGCAAATCTGAGTACACTTTGAGACATTGTTGAGATCTTTTCTGTAACTCTCATGGAAGCATGTGAGATTCTTCTTGGGAGAAACATCTGAGAAAGTCTCATTTTGCTCTCTATTTAATCTCATTCATTAATATTCCTTTGGAGAAATAAACACAGAGCCAAATGATTCAGTATTTTTTTCCAGTTGACGAATTGACTTAAGATTTGATGAGAATTTATTGAGTTCATATTGAGATCAACTAGATTTTGGTGTCTTGGCAAATCTGAGCACACTTTGAGACGTTGTTGAGATCACTTCTGCAACTCTTGAGGAAATGTGTGAGATTATTGGATTATTTCTTGGGAGAAACATCTGAGAAAGTCTCATTTTGCTCTCCATTTAGTCTCATTCATTTATTTTTTCTGTATGCAACTCAGATTGTTTGTTGAGAAATGATTGAGTTCATACTGAGATCTCTGACTTTTGATTGCAGACTTTGATATCTTTGCAAATCTGAGCACAATTTGAGACATTGTTGAGATCACTTTTGAAACGATGTGTGAGAAACATCTGAGAAAGTCTCATTTTGCTCTCATGTAGTCTCATTCATTTATTTTTTTTCGGTAAAATATATACAGACCTAAATGAGTCACCATTTGTCATCCAGTAAGAATCTGGAGCCCTAAATTGAATGTGGAGCAACTCAGATCGTTTGATGAGAAATAATTGAGTTCATATTGAGATTTCGGACTGTTGATTTGATATCTTGGCAAATCTGAGCACACTTTGAGACATTGTTGAGATCTTTTCTGTAACTAATGGAAGCATGTGAGATTATTAGAGTCTTTTTTACTTAGGAGAAACATCTGAGAAAGTCTCATTTTGCTCTCCATTTAATCTCATTCATTAATATTCCTTTGGAGAAATAAACACAGAGCCAAATGATTCTGTAGTTTTTTTCCAGTTGACATATTGAGCTGTAAAATGAACTTCAGATTTGATGAGAAATTATTGAGTTCATATTGAAATCAACTAGATTTTGGTATCTTGGCAAATCTGAGCACACTTTGAGACGTTGTTGAGATCACTTCTGCAACTCTTGAGGAAACGTGAGATTATTGGAGTATTTCTTGGGAAAAACATCTGAGAAAGTCTTATTTTGCTCTCCATTTAGTCTCATTCATTTATTTTTTTCCCTGTAAAATATATACAGACCTAAATGAGTCACCATTTGTCATCCAGTAAGAATCTAGAGCTCTAAAGTGAATGTGGAGCAACTCTGATCGTTTGTTGAGAAATGATTGAGTTCATATTGAGATCATTGACTTTTAATTGCAGATTTGATATCTTGCCAAATCTGAGCACACTTTGAGATGTTGTTGAGACTCTGTGTGAGATTACTGGAGTACTTTTTTGGAGAAACATCTGTGAAAGTCTCAATTTGCTCTCCATTATTCTCATTGCTGTTTAGATCGATATTTAGAGTCTCTGAATATAGTCACTGTGAAAAACTGCTCTTACTATAATGACAAAAACACTTCTGTCCGCCTGAGAACGCTGTGGTATTTTTATCATGATAGCATCTGGAAAACCGTAGTATGACCGTGACCCTATAGTCAAAAAACATGCTAATACTGTGGTACTTTGATAAATATTATGGTACTTATATAGCATGGCATTTACATGGTACTTCACAGAATATTTTATGGCAGTGTACCAGAAACCACACCATTACCGTTGTACTCGTGTAAGCCTCTTAATGCACTCATTCAGCTACAGGACAGAGATGAATTCAGAGAGCGTTTCGGCCGTTAACCTGAGCGTCATTTTCCTCTGTGACAATATTCAGAGAGGAAGTTGATCAATGTGCGCTTTGTGTGAAGCAGGGCTAAAGCAAACACCGCGCTACAGATACTGTATTTATTCAGCAGTTTCTGCGGCTCGATCGCAGCCGACGCGTTTCCTATGAGCCGCACTCACACTGCCTCTATTCTCAGACGCTTTTTTGGGTTTAATAACCTACTTTGGTGTTGATCAACTGTCTCTATGACCCACAAACCTATTCGGGACCGGCCCGTTGTGCAATTGTAGCCTTGTTCCAGTTATGTGGGATTATGTGGGATTCAGACGGAGACGTTTGAGACGTGCGATCGGCTCAGTCGGCCGCTGCTCTTTTTTAAAAGGTTGAAGCAGCTCTTCTTACATCCTCGGCCAGCATCAGGTTGCACGCGGGTCGGACGGGGAGGGAAAGGGCTGGAAACTCCATCAGTAAAGCCGCTGGCTTCTGGAAGATGCCGCTGTGCAAATCATGTTATGCAATTTCATTATTCATGCCGTGTTATTTTCTTTCCCAGCAGCAGACGAAGGATTCTGAGCGATGCAGTGGGTTTCATTTGTAAACAAATGCTTCTGAGGCTTTTATTAGGGGCGTTCACTTCATACATGACGCATTTTGTGCAATAACAACTAGACTGATTAGAAATGAACATGCTTGAGATGTTTTGTAAAAGTTGATGTGCATCTTTTTTTTGCAATGCATTGCAATGCAACAGGCAACAATTACAATTTCAGACAATAACAACCCTCCATCATTCTGCTGATTTGTAAAAACTGACTAATATTACATCATTTGATGATCCTGAGTTCCAAAATATCAGTAATCATATAGTATATTAGTATATATTTATTTATATATATATATAATATATATATATGTATATTTATTTATTTATTTGTTTATGTATATATATTTATTTATTTGTTTATGTATATATATTTATTTACTTATTTATTATATTTATATATATATATATATATATATATATATATATATATGTGTGTGTATATTTATTTATTTATTTATTTATTTATTTGTTTATGTATATATGTTTATTTACTTATTGATTTTATATATATATATATATATATATATATATATATATATATATATGTGTGTGTGTGTGTGTGTGTGTGTGTATTTATTTATTTGTTTATGTATATATATTTATTTACTTATTAATTATATATATATATTTATATATATTTATGTATATATATATGTGTGTGTGTGTGTATATATTTACTTATTTACTTATATATTTATATATTTATTTATTTATGTGTATATATATTTATTTATTTATTTGTTTATGTATATATATTTATTACTTATTTATTATATATATTTATTTATTTATTTGTTTGTTTGTTTATATATATATATATATATATATATATATATATTTATATTTACTTATATATTTATTTATTTACGTGTATATATATATATATATATATATATATATATATATTTATTTATTTATTTATTTATGTATATATATTTATTTACTTGTATGTATATTTATTTATTTATTTATGTGTATATATATATATTTGTTTACTTATTTATTATAATATATATATATATATATAAATATCTCCAGCTTAATGCACTCATCAAAATAAAAAAAGCAGAAATCAGGATTAGGTATAAAGGAATGTCTTTAGAATCATTTATACATGTGAAAATGGTCTGATAATTGATCAAATAGTTGTAATCTGGCTTCGCTTCAGACAGGTCTTGTGTTTGTGATTTTTTTTTTTTTCTGCTTTTTAAGAGAGAATGCAAGAGTTATTCACATTGCAAATGATTGTCAAAAGCAAAATGCTATGAAATGCGTCATATTTTGTGAGAAAGTGTGATGTGAAACAGCAAAACGGACACTATTTTTGTAGTAAGAATGGAAGTATTGGATGACATCTCAAACATGATGCACGGCAGTAAATTATTGTATATAGGATCTTTAAAGCAACTTTCTAAAAGTGCATTTAAAAGTAAACATACATAAGAAAGGAATCAAATAAAAGTTATTTAAAAAACAATGCTGTATGTGACCCTGGACCACGAAACCAGTCTGAGAAGCTGAATAAATAAGCTTTTCTTTGGATATGGTTTGTTAGAATAGGACAGTATTTGGCAGAGATACAGCTATTTGAAAATCTACAATCTGAGGGTGCAAAAAAATCAAAATATAGAGAAAATCGCCTTTAAAGTTGTCCAGATGAAGTTCTTAGCAATGCATATTACTAATAAAAAATTAAGTTTCGATATAGTTACAGTAGGAAACTTGCTAAATATACATGATTGTTATTTAATATCCTTATGATTTTTGGCATAAAAGAAAAATCGATAACTTTAACCCATGCAATATGCACATATGTCTTGAAAATATTAGATGATGATGATAGCATTTAAAAAACTCATATGATTGAACTGTTTTAAAGCATGGACAGAAAAGGCCATGTCACAAATAGTGCGAAGACAAGCTCAGCTGTTAAATAAAGTAAATCAGTGTATTATTTCCCTCATTAGCGCTCCTCAGCAGTAGATTTGTGCAGCTGTGGTTGCATTTGTCAGATAAGCGTGTTTGTCCTGCGCGCCTGCTGTGTGTTATTTCCACAACATCCTGAAGTAAACAGTGTTTCGGTGCCTATAGTAGCTGCTGCACAGCAGAGAAACTCCATCTCCCACTTTTCTTTTCCTGAACGGCGTCCAAAATGCACCCCGGAGAATCGCAGCGTCTCCACAGCCGTATCAGAGCATCATATTCCCGACCGCACACAATGAGGGAATTACATACACAATGCAGTCGATGAGGAGAGCGTTCATGAGGGGCTGAATGATGCTGATGAATGAACCAATGGGCCAATGACGGAATTGTATGGGCTAGCGATTAGATAAATGGAGTGTTTCAGTGTTTCCCACAGGATT